>CM033642.1:151038046-151146501 GCA_019512145.1 Engystomops pustulosus
TGGTTTCCAATTACTGATGCAACATACTGCCATTAGAAAATGCCATAGGGAATGAGAACTATCTGCGATTAGAAGATGGGTAGTGTGTGGCCGGGACAGGAGCCATGGTGGAGGTGTCACTAGTGTCCTTGTATATACAGGGGCATAGGGGGTAAACTAGAGCGTGTGGCCAAGCACTGGCTCTACAGTAGTGACCCTGCAGAGCAAACAACTAAGTGACACCTCCGCCATGGCTCCTGTCCTGGCCACACACTACCCCTCTTCCTATCGCATATAAGGACTGGACTGCTCCAATCAGGTCCTACTATGAGCCAGTGCTTCGCTACACCCTCTCGTGGTTTACCCCCTATGTGCCCTGGTGTATAAAAGGACACTAGTTGACATCCTTGCCATTGCTCCCGTCCCTGGCCCACACTACCCCCCTTCTATCCGCGATAAGAGACGACTGCCTGCAGGGTCACTCTGTAGAGCCATTGCTTGGCTACACGCTCTGGTTTACCCCTATGCCCGGGTGTATACAGGACACTTAGGTGACACCTCCGCCATGCTCCTGTCCATGGCAACACATACCCATCTTCTAATCGCAAATAAGAGACTGGACTGCTTCCGCAGGGTCATACTTTAGATGCCAGTGCTGGCTAACACGCTCTGGTTTTTACCCCCTTGCCCTGTGTATACAAGGATACTTGTGACACCTCCCGCCATGGCTCCTGGGTCACTACTGGTCGCTTTACCCCTAATGCAGGTGGTACAAAGACTGCTGCATCATAGTGATGTCACACAGTCTAGTGCATTGGTACCAGCATGCATACCAGGAAGAAGGAGGGCACCGGCTACTTGTAAGTGATCCTAATAACTGCCTTCATATTACAAATGTTGCTATGATCCCTTGCTGTGGAGACGGGATAGAGAATAAACCGGTGACAAATCTGTTATTTCCCTTCTGATTCCTGCCCCTAGCAAGCTAGGAACGCTAGTATGTTACGGCGAACATGGCCATGTGTGGGCTGGCGTGTCACGATGCCTGCCTAGGCCCCTGCGCCGCATACAACGGGGGAATTGACACGCTTCCAGTGGTGTGTCTGCACAAGAAAACACCGTGCAGTGTCACACGGCCTGTCAGGCTTGCACTCACCACAGATGATCATGTCTCCAGCCTGCTGTCGAATGACGTCACGGCCTGCAGACGTCGTTTCCCAGTGACAGCCCCGGCAGTGATCTGGTGGGAGCGGGGCTGGCATTGTCACCCTGCTCCACATACCCACTTCCCACCTTGAAACCGGCCACACAACCAACACCAAAAAAAACCCCGGTAGTGGGACGGTGGCTACAGCCCGCCTTGAATGCTGTCAGCACAGAGCCTAGCCGCGCCCACTGTATACGAGTCGGGGAGGCTCAAGCAGCCTCTGTGTGACAAACGTACGATTAGTTGGATTCTCATGCTCACAGGGAGAAATGGTTTGGACGACGCCCCACCTGGAAGAAAGGGGAGAGTCGAACATCTCGTAGTAAAATGGTAGTGCTCCATCACCTCTCGAGCAGCGAGTGCTAGGTCGCGCCATTTGCCAAGAAGGGAAACTTAACATTTCGGCACCTTTGAATCTTGAGGTCAATCCTCGACACAATGTAACGGGTCGCTTCCCACTTTGTGCTTCCGACTACGCAGTTGGCGGTACTGTCGTCAAGGCTGTTATAAACTTTGAATGTCATTTCTTTACCTCTAAATTTCTAGAATCGGGAGGCTCATTCGGCAGGATAATTTCGTTTTCACCCCTAAATTACATACTGCACAGGACAACAATGGAGGAAGACAGGTATCTCAAGAAGCGGAAAAGCCCGTGGGTCTTCACCGAGCCGCACACAATATACATCCATTGTGCTAACTACACCAAGAGTGAGGTTAACCACTACACTGGAGTAACGGAGCGCCCGCCACAAGCTAATACAATGGGTATGTGTACGAGCCCCATACATTTCTCCTGCGAGATCGCTGTGCATCCTCTGCCCGCAACACTGCCCCATGGGTGTAAACTGAGTAAGGTCACTCATGCCATCACACAATGCAAACTCCAGCAGGAGAGGCACTTGTCTGAGCTTTGTGGACTCAAGGCCGCATGTGTATATCGCACAACTGACATGCATTTGTGCCTATAAAGGGAGACTTAGATTAATCTTGTTATAAGGAACAACGACTTGAGTAGCAGCGATACCTCAAGTGTGTGTTCACACGGTCAGGTTTTGTCAAGCAGTTGTGAGATATAATGGACTTATCAGTGTGAGAACTGCCCTTCTTTTTTCCTTCACTCTTGGTTTGGACAATCAATAACTCACAAATCTTAAACCTACAAAACGCAGACCCTCCTTGTCACCTATTGAAGTAAAAATACATTTCCATCAATTGGTAAAATGGTAGCAGACGCAATCTTACAATATAGGTGATCGCAGGTGAGTCCATACATGACGCAGCTAATCTGCAGCGCAAGTAACACAAGGAGGATTTATAACTTATTCTAATTGCCATGGTTAGCCGCTGATATATGGCACTACAAACTAAGCACACTTGGTGAGGATACATGATGTATCCACTACTTGGTTTCATACTGGGGTTGTCATTTTCGTACTGGACTCCTAGTACAGCATGGCCATAAAGTTTTGAGAATGATGCAAATGTTAATTTTTACAAAGTCTAGCGGCATCAAGTTTTTATAATGGCAATTTTGCAATACTCGCAAATGTTATTAAGCGTTGATCAACTTAACCTGAATTAATTCAATATTTGCCTAGAAAACGAACTTTACCCCAAAACACATTTCAATTCATTGTCAGGCCTGCCTTAAAAGAGCGGCTACAAATTCGTTTCAGTGATTGCCATTAACACAGGTTGTGGGTGTTTTTGATGGGACAGGGCTGGAGAGCATTGTCTGATTAAGTAGGAATCACCACCACTCGAAACTTTAAAGGAGGCTGGTGCTGGCATCATGTATTTCCTTCTTGTACCATGGTTAATCGCTAAGAAACACTGCATCATCATCATCTGCACTGCACAAAACTGGCCTACAGTAGACAGAGTATCGCTAGCAGAAAGATTGCACTCAGTACAACTCTATCGCATTCATCAAGGAATTCAAAGAAAGATGGTTCCATTGTTTGCCAACACAAGGCTCCTGGGCGCCAAGAAGGACCAGCAAAGCACCAGGACCGTCCTCTTAAAAGTTTTTCAGCTTTCGGGATCCCGGCTACCAGTCAGTGCAAAGCTTGTAGAATGGCAGCAGGGCAGGTGTGAGTGCATCTGCACGCACTGTGAGGGATGGATACTCTTGAAACAAGGGCTGGTGCAAGGAGGGCAGCAAAGAAGCCAATTCTCCCGAAGAAAAACATCAGGGACCAGACTGATATTCTGCAAAAGGTACAGGCGGTGGACTGCTGATGACGGGGGTAAGTCATTCTCGTGATAATCCATTTCCGATTGTTTGGAAACATCTGGAAACAGTTTGTTGGAGAGACAAGTGAGCGATACCAACGTCTTATCTCATGCCAACTGTTACAGCATTGCAACCATTCATTGTGGGGCGCGCTTCTCAGCCAGGATCGGCTCTCCTCACAGTCTGGCCTAAAAACACATCCAGGAATAGAATGGTACCAGAAGACAACTTCTCCAAACCGTCGAAAGCAATGCCTTTTCCAGCATGATGGAGCACCTTTGCCATGAAAGCAGTAACGGTGATAACTAAAAGTGGCTCAGGGACCAAAACATAGCAGATTTTTGGGTCCATGCCTGGAAACTCCCCAGATCTTAATCACCCTTGAGAACTTTGTGGTCAATCATCAAGAGAGGGTGGAAAAAAACAAACTTATCAGTCCGGATTTGTCACGAAGTTGATTGAGAGGGCCAGGGAGAATTGCAGAGGTCTGAATACGAGATGGGTCAACACTGCAAATATTGACTTTTAAACTCATTGTAACTGTCAATACAAAGCTTTTGTTACTTTATATATGATTGCACTGTATTTCTTGTATGTTATTAAAACATGCTGACCACACATACAAACAGAGGGCAACAGATGCATGTGAAAATTAAATTTGGGTCATTCTCAGGCATCAGGCAAGTAATCCTTGTAAGAAGTGTCCAACCAGCATAGGGCAGGGGACCACAATCAGGGGAATTTAAACATCATATGCCATGTCTGGTGTGTCTACTCTTCCAGGGTTCCTCCCAGACACCAGCTGAGAAATTATTTCTTTTCAATTAAATATTTTTGCCCAGCGGGGATTTAAACTAAACAAGCTCCACTCTCTCACCATGAGATAGAGACTTAGCCACTAGATACAATTACTGGTCGTAAAGTGAAGATCTTATCTAAAGATCAATGAATAGTAAGTTCAAACAAACCGACACAAGCTTAATGCAATACAGAGGATGACCTTGTCACGGCGAAGGGTAGCCGCCCGCCTTGGCACTGACTTGGCGGTCAAACTGTACGGGTTTATTTAGCCTACTCAAACTTGCGTCACCTTCACTCAGGACACAAATGTGAGACATAAATCACACCTCCTACAGCTCCAGCCAGCTCCGCTGCAACCCACTTCTAGTGACATTTCTATCCGGACCAATAAGTATTCCACCTCTTGCTCTCACGGCAGTACCTTGTTACAAAAACATCAGACATGCACCTCAGAACTTAGCAGTAACACAAGCTAACCACTTCACAAGGCTATGAGTTCGCAGAGCATACAGTGACCAAAATTAAGTGAAAATGCTTTATTACAAAAGTTGATCATTGCATAAAAAAAATGTTCAAAACAAAAGAATTTACAAAATAAAAATGACACACAACCCGGCAAAACATTCTAAAATAAAAGGAGAAACATACACAGAAATCTACAACTTACAGAAATCCTGATCCCTGGAGGTGGAGTAAAAGGAACACACACTCAGCTTGTCAAGAGCCCCCAAACTGTGACACCATTTCTGGATTTCACTATGTTTTAATTCTTCTATTTTCGGTTTTCAGAACTTCCCATTTTAATTATCAGAGGTCATTCACGATTGGGCAACGTGTTAATGAGGGGGGAGAGTCCAGGGATATTTTAAACAGTTCTTTGTTCCAAATCCCTAGATTAGGGGTGGGGTAGGTGTGGAGGAGAGGGGACAAATGGCTTTTGAGGTCACCACAGCAACATTTCTGCATGTCAGTTTTAATACAGGTTGTAAAGGATCTCCAGGAGTGTTTAAAAGGAGGCATGGACCTGTCAATGGATTCCATATATTTCAAACCTAGTTTGTAAGTTGCCCAATAGTTCACACAATCTCCCCCCATACACATTCAAAGAATAAATCTCCTTGACAGACCTCCTCAGAGATCTCTGTATTAACATCTATACATCCTTTTTTTTCTTTAACCCCGTAAACGCTCTGCCGCAGTAGCTTAGGCGCAGAGGTGCAGGGATTGTATGAAGAGGGCTTGTTGCTATGGCAGCAAACCCCCACCGCTAAATACCGCAGTCGGGTCTTGCCACCGATCGCGGATAACGCTTCAATTGTGCGACCGCGGATTTAAAAGACGGGGAGGATCGGTTGCATGTGTAGCCTCTCGGGTCTTTGTTTTGACGCAGGCTATCTGGCTTCTGCAGCATTATACAAAAAATTAATAAAAATTAAAAATTCAAACAATCACACCCTTCGTCTAGAACTGATATAAAACCTAATAAACAGTCAAAATCACAGACACATTAGGTATCGCCGCGTCCCCAAAATGCCTGATCTGTCAAATAAAAAAAGCGTTAGGCCGGCGGTGACCTCGAGACGGGAAATGGCGCCCAATGTCCGAATGGGACTTTACAACTTTTACATCACATAAAAACAATGATCAAAATGTCGCCAGACCTCCCAAATGGTAGCAATGAAACGTCGGATCATTTCGCAAAAATTGTACTCCTCCCCAGCTCCGTGCGCCAAAGTATGAAAAAGTTATTACGGAAGAATGGCAACAGTTTTTTTTTCTTTGTAACACATTCGTTAATTTTTGAAAATTATCTTAAAACACATACAAAACATATATAAATTTGGTATCACCGCGATCGCACCGAACAAGAAGATAAAGTAGGCGTGTTATTTGAGCGAAGAGGGAAAGTCTTAAAAACTTGACCCACGAGAACGACATTTTTTTTTTTTTTCAATTTTTCCAAACCATTTGGAATTTTTTTTCAGCTTCGGCCAGTACACAGCCGTTTAAAATAAAATAACATTACGGGAAAGTAACAATGTTAGGCAGCAAAATAAGCCCTCACACAGTCTGTACATGTAAAGTGAAAAAGATGGTTTTGAAGGTTGATGAGCGACAATGAGCGAAAAACACCCTGCGTCCTTAAGGGTTAAAGACATGTCAATCATGTCTGCTGTTCACTGTCCTGTCACCTCTACCTTTGGAGCAGCTAACAAGGATGCACATCCCAGCCTTTAATCTAGTCATTCAGACACTTCATCATTCAAAACATCTTTTCTTTATTATGTAAATGAGGCTTCACATGGTCAGAGGCATTGATGTCACCACCTTGTTCCCCTCCCCCTCCTCCCCTCCTTCTTATCATGTCTGTGGTAATGTAAGTAAAGCATTGCTGGTGTGTGTGTGCATCTGCTGACTGCTGTCCTCCCATACATACAGGCCGTCCGGGTACATACAAGATAGGTTCGGTAGTGTTGTTCTTAAGTGAGTTGTTGTTGAAGTCGACAACCGTATACCTTATTATTGTAAACCCAGTCAAAACTGTTTTGTCTCTGTGCAACTGGATTTTAAAAATGTTGGATTGTCTCAGGAACAGGATTACCAATGACAGCTCAGTACAGGCCACCATGAAGTAACTGTCAAAGTGTTATGAAGCCAGGATAAAGACAGTACATTACACAAATCCAGAGGGCGTTGTAAACTGGAGTCGCTATGTAAGTCAGGTGTTTTAAGTAGGGGACCGCCTGTATGTGACATCAGACATCAGCTACACATATACCCTGACAGGTTGCTGCTAATAACATGCTGCCTGGAGCTGTCTTCTCCTATACACAACACAGGTGAAGGGGGACCAGCACCAGGGAGCACATCATTATACATAACATCATTCTAGACATGCTGTCAGTCATGCATGGGGTGGGCTGTACCCTCCACTCATGATAAGCTGGACAGCTTGAATATTGCTAATAATCATTTGACATCTCTCAGGTCATGTGATACAGCTTATGGACCGCATTGTATGTTACAGGCATGAGGGGACAATGAAGGGATAGAGGCAATGCTCTCTAATGGAAATTTATGAAAATATATGTAGTTTAGGTGTTTACTTTGCTGACGGGTTCTCTTTAAAAACATAATACAGTTACATTGAATATAAAAATGTATAAAACAAATAAATTCTTCATTTTTAAATGAACATGTCACGGAAACCTTCACACAATCAGCAGTACCTGTATAAAAAAACTAAAAGGCTCTCCTGCAAAACCGCTGGTTAATTGTACGGATTGCATGTGTTTCACTGGAATCCATATGGTGATGGCAGAGCCCACCCCGATATTAGCAATGTTGTTTCTAAATCAATGTAAATGTCCCCAGTGGACGCACCTCTTTTTTTTTTTTTTTTTTGAGAAAAAAGTTTAATTGTACACAAAATTGCATAATAAAAGATAATCTAATACTATACATTGCGTGTAAATACTTACTAATCAGCATATATAAAAATCCCACATAACCTCCCCCCCCCTTCCCTAACCCCCTCCCCTTACCAAAAGCAAATTTTGTTATACAAAGTTATTTCTATGTTACATAAAGTTCGTCCGATACCAGGTCGCAAAGCATAAGGCTATCTCCGCTGGTATATATGTTGACACTATTAATAACTCAACCCCCTCAACCCCCCCCTCCCTAAACCCACCCCCCCCTCCATGTTATCAACCTTTTAGTTCCACACAAAAATCAGACATTTGAGAATGTTTCCAATAGTTTAGATACATATATAAAATTACTCCACCTAGTAACCCCCATCCCTCCCTCCTCCCCCTCCCCCCAAATCTCCCCTCCCCAATATCCAACTTTTAGACCCCTACTGAATCACGCATGTAATATTCTAGTAAGTAATACAATGACATACAACCCTGCAACCCCCAGTTCACACCCTTCCTCCCCGTTACCGACAGGGAAAAGAATTAAAAACTGACCCTACGTTCACTAGGTCCTTGTTTCCATTTTCCCCTCTAAATTTTTTTGTTTCTCCCATTTTTTATTCCCCCATCCTTGTTTTTTAACATATTCTTTCATATTTCTTAGTTTTTTCCACCAAATTGACCAAACTTTCTATGGGAATGTCCCTGCACTCCCCCCATTTCTTGCAATTAAGACCCTTTCCAAATGCGTAACTCTCTGCACCAGTAGCTGTCCCCTTGATGGCTACCACTTCGGTCCATATCTCTCCCCACAATCGCCACCCTAATGTGTGGGTGACTATTATAAACTTAATAGAATTCGAAATGTAGAAAAGACTTAGTCCAAACTCTCCCATTTTTGGGCAAAACCAGCTGACATGGGCAAATCCGCTTGCTTGTCCACCACTCTCAGACAACTCGTCTCCGACCTCATCTTCATCTATATAAAGTGACGGTGAAAATAAATCATGTGGTAAAATACTATTGAATTATCTGTGATTCCACCAAAGAACATGCTTATATTTCTATATACTTGTTCCATTTACTATGGAGCATTGTCCTCTTTTGCTACTAATTCTCCAAGCTTTATCCTGTGATTTGTGCCTAATGTTGGATAGCGGCTTTTTGACCAGACCTTAATAAATCTTAGAAGTCAGTTTTCCTTCCACTTTACCTCTTTATACTCTCTAAACTCATTTGTAAAATCCCTCGTCCATACCTTTCCTTTTCCTAAAAAAAACCCCTACAGGAAATCGTTACTATTGACCATATCTTAGAGATTTCCCTCGGCCAGTTTTGTTTCTCCTGCGAGTTGGTCAATGGTTTAAACTGCCTTCTTCAAAAATTGTGCCTATTACCTAAAGTCCCTTTTGTTCCCCAAAACTTTAAGTCTGGTACCCTTCATTAGTTCGGTATCAAATAGTTGTCCCTTAGAGGTGTCGTGTCCCAAAACCTGAATGCCCAATATTTTTTACAGCTTGTCCACCCATTAAATGCACCTTGGCAGATTTCCCACTGTGTAACTCTCCACGTATAAGGACAAACCCACTCTCCAGTACACTCAATGATCGAGGGTTCTCCTAGACCCGTTGTAGCTAGGATTAACCTTCGGTATACCTGGATTATCCCTTCCAGGCTCGCTATTATCGGTAATTCTGTGCAATATGTAATAACCAAAAAAAAATGGTATCCCAAGTCCCCCATCTTCCATGGGGCGATATCATACCCAGTTTCATCGGCTTTTTTGCCGCCCATATTAGGTCACTTCAAGTTGCTTCTAGGTTTTTAAATATGATCGTCTATCCAGAATGTGGCTAGCAGAGATTACGAACAAAATTTGGGTAGCAGAATCATCTTTAATCAGCCACGATTCTATCTGCTCTAGAGAGGGGAATATTCCCAACAATGATTCTTTCTAATGGTCCCAAAGGGGATTTAGATTTAATTCTACAACAGCTTCTAGTTTGCTAAGACCTGGATTCCGAGGTACCTAAAGTTGTAGTGTCCTTGTATACACCAGGGCATAGGGGGTAAACCAGAGCGTGTGGCCAAGCACTGGCTCTACATTAGTGACCCTGCGGAGCAGTCCAGTCTCTTATCTGCGATTAGAAGATGGGTAGTGTGTGGGGGGGTAAACCAGAGCGTGTGAAATAAGTAAAGGGTAGCAATTTCTTAGTAGAAGGCCAGTGTATCGCAAGGCGTTTGTTTTTCATAATTTTGCTTCTGTGTTGGTAAATGAGACCAGAAGGGGATCTACTGCACCAGTATATAGCCAGACAGACTCCAGTATAAGCCTGTCAGCCCATGCCCCAAAGTATATAGCCAGCCAGCCCCATGCCCCCAGTATAAAGCCCCAAAGTATATAGCCAGCCAGCCCCATGCCCCCAGTATAAAGTTAGTGAGCCCCCTGCCCCCCAGTATATAGCCAGCTAGTCCTTAGTAATATAGCCATATTGGTTTCCAATTACTGATGCAACATACTGCCATTAGAAAATGCCATAGGGAATGAGAACTAAAATATTGTGACAGACTTCGATACAGCTGATCAGCTCGGAGATCTTATATGTGTTTAATTCAAAAAGACAAAAGCTACGCTTAAAAATGCACATCAAGAGATGGCCATGATGGAACTGCAACACTGCCCAAGTGAGTTGTGTCGTGCTGTTTCTGTAACACCCATAGAAATAAATTTACGTTACGGAAGCAACTTAAAGGGTATTCCCTCGAAGACAAGTTTCTTGTATTCAGGATAACAAAATGACACATTCTCTAATTCAATGTTATTAACAAATATAGAGCATTTCACTGATATAATTCCAACCTATCTCTGTAAGTCCTGGTGTACATTATTTAATACTCTAACTAATACCATTCCATTGCCCATTTTCTTCTTGCTCTCTCTTTTTCGTTATAATTAAGCCCCGCGGTTATGGACTTGCTAATAATTTAGCGACAATAATGTATATGAAAAAGATGATACTGCTTACCGCACCTTCTGGTGTCGGGATAACTACATCTCCAAGCGGCTCTAGATATGTCACTGCACGGCCACCGTCAGTTCGTACATACCGAACGGCCACTGGTCTACGAGCCGTGCGCTCCATTCACTTCGCTGTCTTCTGGTACGTTACGCTCCAGCAACTGACAGCCGGACATTGCATCTTCACTATGCAGTTTAACGGAGCCAAAAATGTAAGCCTACACAGTAGATAGGGCGGTATTCTACATCTTTGTCCATACTGGTCTTTGGCATTAATGTAAATATAATGTTCATGGTATTTTATTGTATGTTATTGTATATTCGTTATTTAAAAAAAAAAAAAAAAAAAAAAGGAAATGACAGCTATGACATAATTTCCTGTACAATTGATATATAAACGCTTAATGAATGCCATTGTACATAGACCTGATGAAGCATCCAGTGGTTAGGCCGTGAAACACGTTGTCTTTTATTATATTTTATTGTTTGTATTTTCTTTAATAAAACTTTTTCGGGTTGCGCCAGAACAAAGGTCCTATTTTTTCCTTTCACATCCATAAGGAACGGAGGCTCACTTCATCCCTGTGGATTATCAGATATACACAATTTTGGTTGCCCCTGGACCCAACCCTGGATCTTTCAACTTTAGGGTCGGCAGACATAGTGTTCTCCTGTCTGACACTGCACTGAGCTGCAATCTGCCTCTAGCCCCTACCCTTGCATTCCAGGAGGAGCTCCCACAAACACACACTGTTTTCCTGCCGGCAGCCTGATGCAAGTAAGGCTACAAGCAACAGACAGATAAGGTCTTAATCCAGGGAAGGGAGGCATATAGCAGTGCTAAAAATTATGCAAATGAGACGGAGGGGCTCCAGGCACCATGGACATCTATGGAGCCTGGAGCCCCTTGGGTTCATTTGCATACTTTTTAAAACCTTTTTTTTTTTATATATAAAAACAATGTCCTAAGAATCTAAAAGAAGAGCAGATCCTGCCAGAGGTGGCCACTCACCAGTAGGTCAGTGTGCATGGTTTACAATCCTTCATTCTGGTGTTAGATGTCCTTTAAAATGCTATACACTGTATTTGCATATGGTGGATTCCCTTTAAAGCTTCTAATGTTGTTCCCTGTCCATAGTATCACAAGAACAGTGATCCTGACACCTTAATAGAGCGGCTTGTCAAGCATTGCTGCTCCAATCATTCCCTATTGGCTTCTGGAGATGGCCATAGACATTGATTGTGTGGCTCAGCATATGAACAGCCACCCGCTTTGTTGAGAGGAGAAATCTCCATTCACCCTTCTTGTGATTCAGGAAAGTATACCATTATCATGTGGATATTGTAATTAAAAAGTAGAACTATCGCATCTTAGTTTATGCTTGTGTTCCTCTTATTATTCTTGAGGAGATGCTCTATTACCCTACATCTCTGTGTGCCTACAACTGGTTGTTACTGGTTGAGAATGTGCCCCCTCATAGGCTGGGCTCCCAATGGATGCGCTGAGCGTATACATTGACATATAGTGGTCAGACGGAGGCAATTACTATACCTCCGTCTGACCACTATGCGTTTGACCTGCTGAAATAGGCAGGATAGAAAGACGTAGCAAGTTACGTTTTTCCATCCTGCTGAACGACTTATACACTCAGTGGAGGCAATAGACGTGTTTGGGTAGGGGATACAGCATATCGCTTCCCTCCTCCAGGCTCTCTGAGTGGATACATTGCTCAGCAAGATGGAGGGACCCAGTGACATCACTGTCGAAACATCCCTTATATCAGCAGCAGCCTATCGCCAGCTGCTGCCGATGTACACTCTTAATTCAGGCATACAGTGGGATATGTCGGAATCCCCCTGGCATGTCCTTACAACATATAAGCAAAAATGTGATCCTTAGCTTCGGCCCCATTCCCACGGCCGTCGTGGTGATGTATATCTGGCAGCAAATTTGCAGCGGGATATACATCCTCATAGACGTCTATGGTGACCCGGCAGCGGTACGGTGTATAGAACTTTTTGTTACTTTTAATACTTCGCTATGTACAGGCCCTACATAACTACACTTGACTGCATAAGAGTAACCCTCATGATTTTTTTTTTTGTCTCTGTGCTATCCATTTTTTTGCAGATGTCTGACACTGACACAATAATTTCAATGGACCCATGCACACGAGGAGGCTGTAGAAAACTATTCCTGTCTGTGTTTGCTTCTTGAACCTTAGGAATTTAATGAGATGTGAAAAATGCAGTCCGTATTTGCAGATCAGTTAAGATACACAATTATGTGTGACCCTTAAAAAGTTTGTGACAAGCTAGTGACATCATTTGCCAACCTTCCATATATTTTTGCAGATCTGCAAAAATGAATGATGTGTGGATGACACACTGACCATTTCCATAGACATACAACTAATTATACACTGTTGATTTACGTACTACAGCACACATTCATGTGCATGAATCTTAACCCCTTCGCGGGCCGAGCCCTCTCCATAGACGGTAAGGCTTTGCTGCATATTACAGCAAAGGCTTACCGGTAGCACCCGCGAACGGTGCTAGCCGCCGGCAATGGGGGCCGCCATCTTGTCGCGGATCGTCGCTCCCCTTCACGTCATCGGAGAGCGGCGATCCGTCGCCATGGTAGCCCCTTTTTTTTCGAAGACCCGGGGCTATTTTGTTTTAACTCAGCTATCAGCACATTGTAATGAATGGGGAGTAAAATCCCCATATACCGCCATACTGTAGTATGGCAGTATATAAGAGGATCGTACAGACAACCTAGGGTTAATGTACCCTAGGGAGTCTGAAAAATTGTAAAAGTAAAAATAAAAAGTTAAAAAAAATTATAATAAAGAAACCTAAAAATGTAAATCACCCCCCTTTCCCTAAGCTGATATAAGTATAAATAAACAGTAAAAATCATAAACACATTAGGTATGGCCGTGTCCGAAAATGCCAGATCAAAGTATAACTATCGGTTTTTCACTGCATCCCCGTAGCGGAAAATAGCGCCCAAAGTCGAAAATGGCACTTTTTTGCCATTTTGAAAAATATAAAAAATCTATAAAAAGTGATCAAAAGATTGCACAGTCCTAAAAATTATAGCAATGAAAATTCCATCAAAAGTCGCAAAAAATTACACCACCCACAGCTCCGTACACCAAAGTATGAAAAAGTTATTGACGTCAGAAGATGGCAAAATTTAAAAAAAAATAAATTTTTGTACAGGAGGTTTTAATTTTTGTAAATGTATGAAAGAATTATAAAACCTATACAAATTTGCTACCCATAATCACAACAACCCAAAGAATAAAGTAGACATGTAATTTGGGGTGCACAGTGAAAGCCGTAAAATCCAAGCCCACAAGAAAACTGCGCAAATGCGTTTTTTCACCATTTTCACCACATTTGGAATTTTTTCGCGCTTCCCAGTACACAGCATGGAATATAAAATACCGTCACTATGAAGTGCAATTTGTTACACAGAAAGTAAGCCATCACAGCTCTTTATGTGGAAAAATAAAAACGTTACAGATTTTTGAAGGTGTGGAGTGAAAGATGGAAGTGAAAAAACAAAAAAGGGCCAAGTTGTAAAGGGTTAACATTGCATAGGGCCAATGGGGGTGATTTATCAAGGTTTATTGTCAGTTTTCTGCTGTATGTGCCTTGAAAAAGTCCAATTCCTGGCACAAAAAACAGGAATTGCAACTATTTCCTCCAAACTTCACGCTAAGTGCACGTTGAGGGACATGATAGGAGTGGGCTGGGGCAGGATCTTACTGACACCACATGCACACTAGCTATAGTGGTTATAGCACTAACCTGCTTGGCCTAGAATGGTCCTGCAGCAAGCTGGCCTTCGGATATATCAGGAGGATATATCCAGCGGATGCCGGGGGGAAGGGCATCATGTGTTGGTGCATGTTGTACCAGCGTTTGATAATTTTTCAGGCAAACCTTCATCATCTCAACCTGCTATGCTGTTACTCAGGAATGAATGTGGTAAGGTTCAGATTGATTTGTTCTGTTGTAGAAAATGAAAGCTGATCTCCCCCCCCCCCCCCCCTATTATAAATGGCGTTCCTCCTTGGAAGAAACATTACACATAGAGGAATATGTTCATGTGGATGTGGAGATGACTAGATAAGTGAAGGTCAGAGTAGCATAACCTTGAATCCTAGTCCAGGTTTAGTTAGGATTATGTGAACCCCGAGATCTCTGTCTGATGGGTGTAGGAAGGTTTTATTTCTCTCTTTATTGCCATCTGATCTTCATGTTGTCTAGGACATATATACCTGTGTATAAAAGGAATATATCTCACACCTCCTTCCTTGTCTGATCTCAGCAGTTTGCAGCATCTTATGTTAGGTCTTATATTAGGTAAACAAGAATGGATATATCTACTATGAAAAGCTGTGTTATATGAAATAATGTTCATCATGTAAACCAGGAATATATTAAACATGTATATTAACAAAAACTTCTATGCTGTACATAAATAACTAAAGTGGTGAAAGAAGCCTTAGACGGAATATGTTATTATCGATGTATTCTCACTGGGTTTTGTTACTTCTTTTAAGACATCTGCCTGACACAACTAAGGCTGCCTCAGAGAACCAAGCTCCGAACAGTACATGCCCTATTATTTCTATAGGTGGCCCAGCACACCTCATGATAAATAATGTCAAAACCCCTGCTGCAAAATGAGAAGATTCCATATTGATTGTTACCTGCGCCAATGTATACCACAGCTCAAGATGAGTCCCATGTTTGTGTGGTCCGGGCTGACAAAAGAAAATGCTGCCAACCAGCAAGGTAACACTTTGAGTTAGGGCTAGTTGATTTTGGTAAAAATTTTTTCTAGGATTCCCCTTCGTTAAATCTGCCAACATCTATTTTGCGATTTTTTTGGAAATATTATAATGCTCTTCCCAATAGGGCAATTCATGAAATGAATTTGATAATTTGCCAGGATTTGTGCTGCAGTTTTTTGTCAAGCAATGTAGATGAAAGTTAAAGGAGTTGGCCACTCTCAGTAAATAATTGATATTATTTGATTAATTAAAAGTTTTGTAATTTTTAAAAATACTTTCTATATCAGTTCCTCATGGTTTTCTAGATCTCCTTCCAGTGGATAGAAATCTGTCCATGGTGATGTGATGGACATGCAGGTGTACAAGCCGTTATTATCACTGAGAGTAATCAGAGACGTGTGTTATACCGAGTTGTGCACCTGCTCCTCCATCACATCACATGGACATATTATATCCCCTGGAAGTAAACTTAGAAGCTTTCTATAGAAGCAAAGCACGCGAGATCTTGAAAATGGTGACAAATTGTTACAGAATGTATATTGGAAAATTGTAAATCTTTTCCTTACACAAACAACATCAAATATTTTCTGAAAGTGGACAACCCCTTTAAGCATATCTAACCTTTCAACAAACTTTGCAGAAGTCAGCTTCTGCCAGTCTTGTTAGCAAGATGAAATTCAGCAGTGATTTCAGAGTATAAAGCAGATTGGGAAGGAATGATAAAGCCCCACACAAATGAACAAATGGGGACCATTGATACGGCTGCACAATTTACAGCCATATCACAGCCCCTAGATGTGTCCTATATTTTGCCGTATTACAGTGGTGGCTGTTCAGCTTTCAATGGAGAGGGCAGTGGAGCGCTCACCCCTCCTTCCTCCTGTGCCCGGCTGTATGTTCGAGCACCCATTCGTGTGTATGAGGCCAAAGTATGCAGATTTCACGTGGTGCTTGGGGCTGTGGAGTTGGGGTTGTCGAGGCAAAGTTTGAAGCCAATGGACTGACTCTGACTCCAAAAATATATAATAAATTGTTACAATTAGTTCACCTGAAGTATGTGCTGAATATTTTTTTTCATCCGAATGTGGAAAGTCCTAGAAATGTCTGTTATATTCCTGATCTGAGACTGTAGACTTTTAGTTGAGATGAATGTGGATGCACTTTTTGCTCATGCTCAGTAGTGAAGCTCCTCCTGTATGGGAGAGTGGGAAAAGAGAAAAAGGTTTTTCCAACCTTTTCCTCTTTTCCCATTCTCCAATACAGTATCTGACTATATTTTGGTTGGTTTACACCGAGGGTGTTTCCTGAGGGAGATACCTATAGTAAACTATATGTTCACTATATGTTCGCTCTGTATACTGCTTTATGTTTTAGTTTGCTTATCCTCTTTCAGTTTTACAGAGGTTAGTTTATCTGATGGATTCTATACACTATACATAGAATATGAGGGAAAAACTGAACATCTGAATTTCTCAAATACAGAAACACACATGGAAAATACTATATGTATAGAAACCAAGCCTTCATGTTATCTAGTACTGCTAGACTGTGCAGCATTATGATGAGAAACACTTAGGGAGCTGTTCCCAGAAAAAAGCCTGATATTGGAAGTTAAACTGTTCACCTAAACTGACAGTTCATGAGGCAATTCCTCTATATCCAGAAATTTAGAGATGAGACCCATGTGGTTACTGCATCACCACCAATCAGTGTAGAGAGGCTGTTCTCTAGCTTTCAAATAATTGGTTCAAATCCATCTATGAAGGAGGATCTGATGGAGGCGATAATGTTTCTAAGAACTAATTCATAGATGTACTAAATAATATTTGTTTAAACTGCCTCTTTTTCCACATAGTGTTTTGCATAATTACAATTAATTAAATTTATAGTTCTAAAGTTGTATTCCAATAAATATTTTTTATGTTCCACCTAAATAACTTGGTTATTGTATCATAATGGTGATAAAAAGCCTCAGTATTACTATAAATGTATCACTTAAAGATGCCCCATGTATGTTGCAGTCTGATTTAGAGAAATTGAGGAGTCGGAGGTTTGGCTTACCGACTCCATAGCCCTGGTTGGGCTTCGACAGACCTTTGTTTAAATATCCATAAGTTTTTAGCATAAAAAAGCACAGAATACATAGTGGCAACAGGGACCAATACCTAGCAGCCCCCCAGTACCCGTACTGGCAGGCTAAGACCCTATGGCTCTCGGCTCCGAGTCCCCACAAGCAGTGCACCGCAGATACAGTGGATGCTGTGCTTTAGATGTGTTTTGTCATGGACACCACATGAACTGATTGCATTCTGTGGGGAACATTTATTAAGGCTTGTATCTCTGTTTTTTCTCTTCAATATGGTGCATCTGTTCTGTCCCCTTTGAAGGAAATGTTTACACCCCATGCTTCACAATTGGGACAGTGTTCTTGTATCTTCTTCTTCCTCCATAAATGGCAAATCGAGTTAATATAAAAATAAATATTTTGGAATCATTACCTTCTGCCATGTCTCCACCATGGTCATCTCTCCATGTCTTCACCATGGTCATTAGCAAATTTCAAACGTGCCTGGTCACACATGTTGGTGTGAGTAGGGGGTCTTGCATGACTTGCAGGATTTTAATCTATAGGTAATCTTTGAGACTCTAATCCCTGCTCATTGCAGTTCATTGGCTACATCCTCTTGGGTAGTGAGCTGATTCCTGACCTCAGAATTATCCTTATCCCAGAAGCCCCGGGACGAGGAAGATTAACATCTTGTGTTTCTTCCATTTTCTAAATGCGCCAACAGTTGTTACTTTGTTACCCAGATCCTTTCCTATTGTCCTGTAGCCCATCCAAGCAGGTCTACAATTTTGTCCCTGGTGTCATTAGACAGCTCTTTGGTATTGCCCATGGTGGAGATGCTGGAATGTGATTGTTTCAGTGCGTGGGTCGGTGTCTTTCATATAGGTAACAAGTTCACTACATATAATGAGTGCAAAGTAGGAAGAGCTTCTCAAAGAAAAACTAAGGCTCCTTTCACACACTCGGCCATAAACATAGGGAAAGATATAGCATGCTCTACCTTTTCCCTGTGCACAGTGCGGTGGCACACGTGTGAGGGATTCTTTACTGTAAGAGCAGTGAGACTATGGAACTCTCTGTAGCAGTACATGTTCAAGAGAGGCCTGGATGACTTACTGGAGAGAAAAAATAACACAGGTTATGGGGAAAAAAAAGATTTGTTTAGTTCTTAAAGGTTGGACTTGATGGACATTTCTAGTCTTTTTCCAGCTTTATAGTCTATAATAATTTGAACTTCTTGCAGATGAGGAATATTGCAGAATATATAAATCTGCTCCATTTGATTTGTTATTTTTATATCCCTATTTTGGTGTAAATCTCCCCTTTGATGTAAGTTTCTTTTAATTTGTTTGACATAAAGTTGCATGAGGGTGGTACCAGCTGTAAATTGTTTAACAAAACAAATGCATTTGGCAGGTTGTCTGCTTTAAAAAAATATATAGGTTTTAGGGGATGCATTTTCTTTAATCTGTTTAATTGTGCGAGTTTTCATGGTGTGACCATTTTTAAAATTTCTAGCTGAAAAGCAGATTTTTGATTATTTCAGATTTAGTGAACTGATGATTTATGTGAATGTATGAGTGAGCTCACTTATACATAAGCTCATCTATTACATTTAGGAGATTTAAAATAAATCACTTTTGGTTTGGGGAACCTTTTTAGCATCAAATTCAATTTTCATGCATTTCTTTGTAAAAAAAATAAACACTATGGGGTATATGTATGATACGCTGGCACACGATAGCCGCTGCTGCTCTTGCTGCTCTTGCACAGCCATATACATCAAGGGGCTCTAGCCTCTTGATGTATCCGGCAGGGACCTGCGCAGCGTATATATCTCTACTGGCTCGGGCGTCTGCGCCCCCCCCCCCCTTCACACCCCACTGGGGTAAATAATCGCAAGTGCTAGCAATAAGCTAGCATTTGCGATTATTTTAGGGCTTTTATGCCACTAACATGGTGCAGAGGCCCTGATAAATATTCCCCTATGTCTGTAAACACCTTAATGTTATTTTGAGAGAGAATTTATAGTCTATAGTGCTAAATCCATATGGAAATTACCATAGCTTTATGAAATTTTTCTGCACTTTGATGAATTTTATTCACAGCCTAAATACAGCCACTGGATATTTTGTCTTTTGAACGCCTTTATAAATCAAAGAGTGATGGTCACTGCTTCCACTGTTGGTGGCATAGCTTCTTTCAGTAATAGTCAACCCAAATGTTACAGACAATTATATGGAATGGATGACAAAAGTGTTCCTCCCATCAATCTCTAATGACCAACTCCATAGACACACATAAGAAATATTATATAAAAAGTCAAGAATAGGACTTCAAAATACAAAATTGCCATCAGACCTAGGATACATTCAGGGGTATATTTCTCAGTATATAGGTGCATAGTGCATGTAAACTTACATAAATGGGTATTACTTGGAGTAAAAGTGTAAATGTATCATACAACTCATACATAGAATAGAATGTCCATATTTTTCTTAATACTAATATCCAGCAAGGTGTTTTTATCTAATTGCACATACACATTCATAAAAATCCTGAGTCCTAGGTCGTGGTCAAGTTCCCCCAATGTGCGTTTCGCGTTACCTCCGCTTCCTCAGGGGGCATAAAATGACTAAGACTCTCCTCACTATATATCTCATTTCTGCGATGGACTCCACCTATCAGCATCAAGTTCCGCCACTGAATGCGGTCGTTTCTGATTGCCCCACTTCCGGGGTGGGTGTCTCGCCACAAGAGACGTGACCCTGACCTAGCCATGCACTGCCCCACTACTGGGGTGTATCTGGGTTCGCGTGAACATAGACACACGATCATATATTACTCCTATTCCATAGATGGCTCATATCCACGAGGACAACAACCATTGTCACCAGCATCATGTGCACACAGTTCAAAAACCACAAACAGGATACATGCCTATCCATATTAAAGGGTGGCCAAAAATCACGCCCACTGTGCAAGTCTCTCTCTGTGCAAGTAGTTTCTTCACGTCACCCCCTCTGAAGCAAGTGTGCAGTTTTTTTCTGCCACATACTTTATGTAAGTTTACATGCACTATGCACCTATATACTGAGAAATATACCCCTGAATGTATCCTAGGTCTGATGGCAATTTTGTCTTTTGGAGTCCTATTCTTGACTTTTTATTCAATGTTTGTTATGTGTTTTTAATGTTATTTTTAAAAATAAAGAATTGATTTATTGTACTGGAATACTCTGTGTTTTTTTTGGTTTAGGAGGTTCTTTCAGGAATACTCTATTGGTTTTATTTGTGATTATTTTTCATTGTCACAATCCCACTTAATACTTTTTTGCTTGTGCTACTCAAACTTTTTTTCCTTCCAAAAATGGAAATTTCCTGAGTCAGTTGTCTGAGATTAGCAGCAGCTCCAAGCAGCTTCCAGGGAAGCTGGAATTGCCTCTGATCAGTAGGATGGCAGCCAAGGGCCATCTCATTATGAGCTGCTCTCTGAGTGTGTGGGACTAAGGAAAAATCAGCTACAGCAGACAGGATATATGGGGTGACAGTTTTGGGGTGGTTGTAAATGAAACTGTTTTATTGGCTCAAACCTAGTACAATGTGTCTTTCCTAAGCTAAAGATACCATTAATGTTTATGCAAATGTGATAGTTTTAACCCCATGGGATGACACACTCAGACCAAGCATTTATGTGTTGTTATGGAGGCTGTCGCCATATGTAGATGAATGGGGGTGGATAGATATAAGTGTTCATTGTGTCTGTGTGTTATTTTTGGTATAAACCACCACATTCGCTTCTCGTCATATGACATAAATTATATGTTAATGGGTCATATTTGCACAAATCCCTCTCCGCTTTCTAAAACTATAACCTTTTTTTATTTTTCAGTTTACAGGGATGTATAAGGGCTTGTTGTATGTGGGATAAAGGGTTACCATTCCGTTTTCTGTGCAATGTACTGCAATGTAAAAATGTTAAAAATTGAAAAAAGAAACTCAGTTGTCACGATTTCTTTGTAGGCTATATTTTTACAGCCACTTTGCTGTCCAATTGTCACATTCCCATTACTGTTAATACAGTCACACAGTTACCAAATATATATCTATAAAAATGTATGTCTTTGGAGAAAAAAATCATTTACATTTTACATGTCATCTGTAAGTTTCCTATACTTTGATGTAAATCATAATTTTTGTGGGGTGATCAGATGTTTCCATTCTCACATTTTGTTAACTTTTTGAATAATTTTTATAGAAAATTATCATGAGGGATGACATTTTTTTCCCCATTACAATCTTTTACCTTGTGGGATCATTATTTAGATTTTTTTTAATAGACGGGGTATTTAGCCGCAAGGTGATACCTAGTGTGGAACATATATCATGGCTGGTACACATGTTTTCTGGCATAAAACCCTTAGTATATATGGCGTGGCAGAGGGAGCATCAAAAGCCCCAACATCATTGGGAATTTATTTCTTTAGGAATTTTTATCATTTTTTACATATAAAATATAACATAAACGTTTTAATCTAACATCACTGGCAGGTTGAAGAGCATGGGTTGGGCGATAGACTGAGATGAGAGAGGAGAGATAGGAACCTGCAGCATTATGCAGAGCTTTGTGGATGAGGGGGATTATTTTAAACTGTATTTGGAAGGAGATGGGCAACCGTGTATTGATTGGTCTGTTTATACAGGAGAGGTTTTATTAAAGGGGTATTCTCGTCTAGGCATTCATATTCAGTTTCACTAATCTTCCATATATAAACATTTCTTCAATCGGATGTTATTAAAAAAAAACGTTTCTGTGTTAAGATAATTTCCTATAAACATAGCCATGTTGTGCCTTAGAAACGAGATCAGCTTCCTCGGTTACGACCACGTCACACTCTGGCAGCAGTGGCCAGACATGTGCTATAGAGCCCTGCCTGACCTCCTGGATTCAAGGATCATTACCACAGGACGGCTGTGCAACATGCAGTAACTCCCAGACATTTCATATACAAAACCTTTTTGTTTATTCGTGCAATCTCTCAGGCAGAGGTGGCCGTATCCGAGGAAGCTATCTCGTTTCTAAGGGACAGAATGACTACATTTATGAGAAATTATCTTCACACAGGAACATTTTTTTTAATAACATTTAATTGAAAAAATGGTTATATATCGCAGATTTATCAAACTGAATGGGAATGCCCAGATGAGAATACCCCTTTAAGTGTACGACAGATTAGTAAGGAGTTACAGTAGTCTAGATGAGAGTGAAGCAGAACAACAATTAACGTTTTAGCGGGTTTTCATTGTAAGAAATGGGCAGATTCTAGAGATATTTTTGAGGTCCATGTGGCACAACCCAGAGACATGCCTCATGGTTATGGTGATACCACAGACAGAAATGGAGAGGTCACGGTTTGGTCAGTTAGTAGATGGTAGAAGTGTCGTCAGAGAGATAGGAAGAAAACAAAGAGAGTGCACTGTCCTTTAGGCCAATGGAGTGAAGCATCCAGAGGAGGAGCTGGTGATTCACAGTATCAAGCACTGCAGAGAGATCCAGAAGAATGAGGAGAGAATAGTCACCTTTGGATTTAGCAGTGAGGAGATCATTGGAGACTTTAGAAAGAACAGTTTGTGGATAGTATAGTATGAAAACCACATTGTAGGGGATCAAGGATGGAGTTAGCTAAGAGGTAACCGGATAGTCGAGAATAGACCAGGTGTTCCAGGAGTTTGGAGATGAAAGGGAGATCAGAGACTGGTTGGTAGTCAACAGCATTGGACAGGTCCACGGAAGGATTCTTTAGTACTGGGGTTACAACCGTATGCTTAAGAGAAGAGGGAAAGACACCAGAAGAGAGAGAGAGAGAAGTTTAAGATGTTTGTGAGGTGAAAGTGACCACTGTGGAGAGGGATAAGATAAGATAATCCTTTATTAGTCCCACAATGGGGAAATTCACAGCGTTACAGCAGCAGAGAGTGAAGTACAAACTATGACAACAATAATATTAGGGATAAATGAACAAAAAGAAAAGGGGGATAAAAAGACAAAAAAGAGAAAAGCAATGATCGGCAGTTTGATGTTTAGTCTGTGGATGGGACCTGCAGGGACTGGTTAGGTGGGGGGAGCAGGTTACTTCTGTTTGGGCCTTGTTTGTTGAACAGCCTGATGGCAGCGGGGAGGAATGACTTGTGATAACGCTCCCTCTCACACTTGGGGTGAAGCAGTCGGTCACTGAATGTGCTCCCCAATGCCACCACAGTCTCATGCAAGGGATGGGAGCTATTCTCCAGAATAGACTTCAACTTACACAGTGTCCTCCTCTCAGCTACCACCTGCACTGTGTCAAGAGGACCCCCCATGACAGAACTGGCTTTCCTAATCAGTTTGTCCAGTCTGCTCCTCTCCCTAGCTGAGATGCTGCTTCCCCAACAGACTATGCCAAAGAAGATGGCTGGTGCCACTACAGAGTTGAAGAAGGTCTTAAGAAGAGCCCCCTCACTCTGAATGCCCTCAGCCTTCTCAGCAGGTGTAGCCTGCTCTGACCCCCTCCTGTGAAGTGCGTTTATGTTCTCTGCCCACTCCAGTTTATTGTTGAGGATTGTATGAGATGTGAGGGGATAGGGTCACTAATGCAGGTAATGGGGTGAGCAGAGGAACGGAGTAGTGGAATGAAAGTAGGTGACCAGACCTTAAGCCCCAAGGCCTGTGGCAGGTGGCTGGACCTTACTCAGTGCCTTGTCTACAGTAGATTGCCTCCTAAAGCCTGTGGCCTGTACCCCATGCTGTAAAAATATATTTGACGGTCCTTAGCCTGATAAGTTTTGAATAGTATAGGAAGTTTAAACTTGTATAGACTTGGCTATTTTCAGTGCTTACAGAATTTAATGGCTGCACATGCTCACAGACATACGACAGCAGGAGGCCACGTTCCATGGTTCTATGATTCCATGCTTAAAGTCTGCAGCAATTATTGACATGTTGCAGATTCTATTCTGCAGCATAGATGATTTTATGCTGTGGTTTATATGTGGATGGGATTTGTATAATTCCCATAACCAATACTGTCACTGTAAATAATTGTTATTTAACTACTGGCGATTGCTATTTTTGCTTAAGTGAAGTCCTAAGTGACTCCATCCTAATTTATACTAGGTTTTTGGGATTTGTTTTTTTTTATCTTGAATATAGAAAATTGTGTGGACGTCTCAAAGAGGTTTTATTCTATGTATATATTGTGTGGTGCACAAGTCCTTTTCAACTAATAAGATTTATGTTTTCCCTGAGGATTTTATTGGAGGAGTTTTTGCTCTAGCAGTTTTTTTTTGCTGTTGGACATGTGGGTTGTTGTTCGTGAATGTAACATTTTTAAGAAAATTTCCCTTTTGCTTGCTTCCCTGAGCAAACCTCTGTTACATTTTGTCTTTGTGTAGAATTCCTTTTTATTCATACCCAAGATGTTTATAATTTTTTTATCTATATCTAATAAACTGTAGTATGTGATGTAAAGCAGTACACATGTGAATATATCATATATATACTTATTTATGTATATATATATTTAGATTTATATAGCAAAGATGACCACTGCAGACAAGCTCTCGTCCATGGTGATGTTGCTACAAATGACAATGAGGTACTGGACATGGTAGAGGGCTCTTTACAACAATAATAAAGCCAGGGCTGCTAAACTTTGTGGGAATCTAACATTTGTCCAGTCTCTGAGATACGGACAATGAGGGTCATTTATCATTATGCAGGATCCCTGGGACAGTTCTATGACTAGCACTATTTTTGAGTAGTGTGAAAAGACCAGTTTAGCACTAAAAAGTAGCAAAAAACCTCAATGCCACTTTCTGATGCCAAAAAGTCAAGTAATCCTATGATAAATGCCCCCCAATATGTTTCCCCGGACTGACCACTGCCTGGGGACCCATGGGACTACTGTTCTATACAGAGAGAATGACTAAAACATTGTGTATCAGTCCCATTCCCATTCTTAATACAGCCATGTAAATTGACCTTGGTTATCACCGTCATTCCCATAGAACAGAATAGAGCAGCAGGACGCATTCTCATCTTTACAGTTACGCTAGAATCATAGAGCCCAAGATATGGGCATGTAAAATGATTCTCCTTCTCCAACCTGTAAAAGTGACTCTTCTCAGCCAGAAAGTGACTCTTTTGAGCTTATTTGGGGGTCATCATAAAAGAAGGAATTCTAGACAGGTTTCATATGCTACCAGAAAGGGGCTGGTATTTTAGTGGGGTAAAAGCTGGTGACAGTGTCAAGGTTCAAGTGTTTTGTATCTATTACTGTGTCTTTTTCATGCTAGTAAACTTGGCCAGGCTGTACCATTCTATAGTATTCACTAGATGACCTTGTAATTTCTTATTATTTTCTGCCACATTCCCAGAAACCTGTATAATAAAGATTTCAAAATATCTTACAATTAAATTAGTAATATTTGTTAAATCACAAGTACAGGGTGCCAGTTATTGGTATTGAGTCATGTAATATTACAGCACCCTGAACTTCCCCTGTGTTGTGACCACATCCACCCAGCTCCAGTGTGAGGTAGAGATATTTCTCAGGCAGCTATAAATAGGCTGTGATAGGAGGGTGCGTGGGCGCAGGAGAGAATTGCGGGGGAGGAAAACCCAGCTATATATAGGTACTTCCTCTCCACTGACACTAAAACTGGAAACAATGAAATCTTCACAGCATCGCAGAGACATTTTTGTCATTATCTTCATTTTGAGAATGACGTCACCAGCCCCTGCTGACCCTTAGTAGGGGTTTTCACTGTCTAGCAGCTAGTATAGTACTAAGCTATGTATGTTATATGGTTTCATTCAGATGAGTTATATTTCAATGAAAAGTAGGTGAATCCAGCAACCAGGCAAAAAATATATTAAATCATAAGTATAAAACTTAGTTTTTATTTCATCCTTTTAAAAAATAGGTTAAAAAGGTACCTGTCAGCCATACTGCACCAGTATATAGCCAGACAGACTCCAGTATAAGCCTGTCAGCCCATGCCCCAAAGTATATAGCCAGCCAGCCCCATGCCCCCAGTATAAAGTTATTGAACCCCTGGGCCCCCCAGTATATAGCCAGCTAGTCCTTAGTAATATAGCCATATTGAGGGTCCTCACAGTAATATAGCCATATTTGAGGGGTCCTCACATTTTCATTTTTTGTTGAAAATATATAGCCAGCTGCCCCCCATTATAGACCTCTCAGCCAATGCCCCCCAGTATATAGCCAGCCCCTCTGTCCCCGAATTAGCCATCCAGCTGCCCTCAGTATAGCCAGCCTAGTATACAGCTAGTCAGACCATTGCCAGGTATATCAGCCAGCCAGCCCCAGTATACAGCATAGTCAGCCAGCACCCTAGTTTATAGCAAGCAGCCCGCAGTATTATATAACCAGCTAGCTCGCCCCCAGTATATATCCAAGCTTGCCCACCCTAGTGTATTTCCAGCCAGGCTGCTTCCAGTATATATCCAGCCAACCTGCTCCTGTATATATGCACCAGCCGCCCCCAGTATATAGCCACTCAGCTGTAAAAAAAGTTAATTTAATACTCACTTTTCTCGATGCCCCCGCAGGTCGTTCTTCTTTCTTCTGTGCTCCGGCAGCAGCAGGTCAACCACGGAGGGTCCCACACACACTAAGATGTCAGCGCGACAGACATCATATTGTGTGCGTGGCCAGTGCGCAAGGAGCTGCTGCTCAAGATGAAAGTAGAGGACCTTCAGAGGTGTTCGGAAAGGAGTACTGATTTTTTTTTTACCCAAATATAAGCAGATTTGGTTTTTGTAGCACATTTTTGTGCTAAAAAAACTAACTTATATTCGGGCGTATATGTTATAATTTTTGTTTATCTATATTACCTCTATCTATAAACTAATTAATTTTCTTCCATCAATATCTACCTATCACAAATATGCTTTAATAAACTGGGCAGCCGGTACAGAAAATCACCTGGTTCTTCTGCAGTCTATAGGCATGGGAATAACTAAGATAGCAGCATCTCATTTCAACAGTGACCCGTCCCATGAGTAGAGAGAGCTTCTGTGCAAAAAAAAAATGTTTATCTTTGAAATTTTCTAATTACTAATTAATGCACTTTTTAAGATTTTGCTAGGCTGTGTTCACATGCCGTTTTTTCCCATGCGTTCAAGGACAAATCAGACAGACTCCAATGTGGTCCTACCAACATACATGCACGAGGTATTCCACTGTTGCTTGTACAGTGGCATATGTCGCGGTCCACTCTCCTCCATCTTGAATTTGGGGGAAGGGTTGAACAAACGGCAGCAGCCAGTGATTGGCTGCTGACAATGTTAAGGGTGTTTCCCCAGCTATGTCACTGTCCTATATGGACATAGACCTCACGGGCTTCCTCCCTCCTGCTGATGACATATCCGCTCAGCAGAGGCCTGCGCAGCATCCGCTACCACGAGGATTCCTTGACTCATGCTGAGCGTATTATGTCACTTAGCAGGAGGGAGGAGGAGGTTACTTGCTATGTCTACCCATCCTGTCTTTTTTCAGCAGACGTGCCGTACACTGGCATAGTTGTTGCCTCCGCTCCTATATAGTCAATGGGTAGTCCTCAGAGATTACATGTGGGGCTTTCCAGCATATACACTGGGTGTATACTAAACACAACATTGAACCAGCTCGTATGAAACACAATCCATCTTTGCATCGTCCCCAAACCCACTGGGACGTCCAGATTTTGACCCTTTATAAACGTTCAAACTAGGACATATCCATTTTTAATGGAAACAGACACATCGCATTGAATCCATTAAACATATTGCATTATGTGCAGCTGGTGTGCTGTCCATTAAAAGATCGGATGGCACTGTTCACTGTCGTGGACATGAATGTAATTAAATATACTGTTTACATCAGTGGTGGTCTAAGATCATAATCTTTTATTCAAGTAAATGCTCCAAGCATACAGAAAGAATGGAACCACAATAGTGTGCATCTAAATGTGATGCTCTATACTCTGATCATATATATCTATACTTTGGTCTTCAAAAGACCTGGAAATCTTCTTAGTTGCAATTATATCTACCCTGGAATTGCAAATTCCACATCATTCCACTTTGTACCATCAAAGAAATAAAAAGCCATGAAAAAAAACCATGGAAAGATCACCGACAACGTTGTTAAAATTCATAACTTTTTTTTCAAAACAAACCCATTACAAATTCCATAACTGTAGGGAATATGTGGCTGCCCTCTTGGCTAAGATTAAATGCTTACCAACAAAGCAAGATTATTAATTATACTCAGGATAACAAAATACACATTCTCTAATCACGGTTATTACAAAATACAGCATGTCACAATACACTTCCAACCTTCTCTATCAGTCCTAGTGTTTCAATTTTGGCTGTCCCTGGATTCGACCGAAATTTGACCTTGGTATGATTTTTCTTATGAATAGCTTCTCTTGTCTGCACCTGCAGTGCTCTCTCCTCCTGCCCCTCCCGCACATTACAAACCAGCTCACAGAGACTTACCTACTAGCTACAGAAAGGCCAGATGGTCTTTATCCAGGGGAGAGTATGCATGTATCAGCGACTCTGTGTCCATTATAGGTGAGGGAGCAGAGCTGATGAGGGTCTTGTTGTATTAATCCATCTCATGGATTCTCTCTCTGATGTGTCTCATCTCTCTTCTGATCAGATACTAGTAGAATGTTCAGAAGCTTACTATTGTGTAGATAAACTCTGTTCTGTGACAATCTAAGCACACGTCAGTACACAGCATCTCATAGCACAGAGGAATCATGAAGGTGTCTTGCTAAAGATTCCCATCCACTCTGGATTCTTACACCGACCTGTCCTAGGGAGTGATCAAGATCAAAAACACGAATTAAAATGATTGTGTAAACATCACTAGCGATATAAATTTGAGAACCTTCTTTCATGGGAAACCCGTTTAAAAGCGATCTGCACAATTGAAATCGTTATTTCACGTGTTCCCCTCTTATGTAAAAGGTCCTTGAATATATTTTGTGGCAATAGGCAGACATACAAGCTAATGAGACTAATTGTTGATACTTCCAGACGGCAAGATCCCTGATACAAAGTGAATAGAGTTACCAAGCCACCAAGTGTGATTGTTTTTGAATTTCTGTAAATGTAACAGGATGTTTGTAGCAAGGTCGGATGACCTCTTTGTTGCATATCTGCATCTTTGTGGGAAATACTTCAAGGAGTTTTACATGTATTAATATTCTTGCATCCAAACCCTTTGTTATGGGTTAGTGCCAGCCCCTGGGACCTTCAGCAAGGGTGCGCTTTTTCATTTGTAAATTCTATAAATGGCTTAAACCTAGACTGCTGGTTCATCTGGCTTCACTTTAGTTCTACCCCATCATGTATACAAAACATTTTAAATTTGCTCTTGTGATATGTGCGGACAATAATATGTGTTCTGAGCCTAAGTATCTCTTCCAGTGTCCCCATTGTTTAGAAGGGGGGTTATGGAAGATACAAAGGGGACATTTGTCTTTGGCCAGGGTGGTGTAAGGGGAATCGCTGTTGGTTTTATGCAGGTCACATCCCTTTGTCGCTCTGCAAGCGCTTTTGTCTTGTACTGTCACCCCTCGTTCCCCTATTTCATTTGGGACACACCGTGCAGAAAGTACAACAGTACTTAAACATATATAGAACAGGGTCATGTGTCTATGTGAGATTTATTATTTGTGTGTTGCTGTGGCCAATATTAGCATCACAACACCAGGTTAGACAAACGGTTAATTGCCGGTTAGTGGCTGATTCATTGCAGACACATTGTGGTGATCTGTATTGATATGAACGTGACTGTCGTGCTAGAGTCCCTAAGGGAGACGTGTAGTTTATACTGGATAATGTCTTTTTTTAGAAAATGCTGAACTTCCCATTGTGCAGGGACAGACTTCAAGCCTAGCACAGACCTGCGCATTTCACCCTGAGCAATGGTGTTCTACAATGGACGAGCTTGCTTCCACTTCGGACTGCAGAAAATGTTCTGACCACTATGGATCAAATACTGCACAATAGGATTACTGTATATGCCCTGATACCTGTTTGGTTACACTATGCACAGTGATGGCGAACCTTTTAGAGACCGGAGAGTGCCCAAACACACAAACAAGACCCTTATTTATTGCAAGGTGCCACACGAAATGTAATTTTGTGATTTATACTCCCTTCTCTGTCACAGTTTTCATTGATACCACCCCGGAGGACACCAATAAAGCGAAAATAGTCCCAGGTTGACTTCACTTTAAAATAGCTCTGTGCACAGCAAGTCCCTGGGCTGGTGTCTGGGACTGCTAGGAAGATACCTGGAGTCATCTCTGGTGATGGCCTGCGTGCCCCAGAAAGGGCTCGGATTGCCCACCTCTGGCACCCGTTCCATAGGTAGCCATCACTGCCAGGACATGAGCCAGCGTTTAAGCACTTTTTGGGGTGTCAAAAGCTCTGTGTGTTTTGGCACTTTTTGCTGTAACCTGCTACATTTTTTAGCAACTTGTCTGCCATAGTTTTTTCTGAGGGTTATACCACCAGGCTGCCTGGTTTCTTTGTACATGCCAATGAAGCCGTGACACCCCAACACTTTCAATAGCAATTTTTCTTTCTTGAACTACGTTTGGTTAGATACTAACCCCTGCTGTATTAAAGATGTGTGACATGTAGTCAGCACGATGGACCACAGCTCTTAGATCTTATACATTTCTCATTTTATGTTTTCAACACACAAGTCCATACTTGGCATTTCCATTGCTCATGTCTGTAGTTCGCTTCTTTGACTGGTACAATGGCACAAGATAATAAATGGTATTTGCCATCAGTTTTCGTGTTATGGCTAATGTTACATTTAGACAATTAAATATCTTGGATTAGACAAGGGAATGATATAAACAGTGTATTCAAGACATATCTACCCTGCAGCTCCTATAGATTTGTATCGTGTCGTCATTATATACATAATTACTATATTGTATTTCATCGTTGGTGAGGATTGCCACTTGGTGTGAAGGCAAGGCACTGTATTCCTTAGGGACTTAGCGGAGTAGTTAACGCTTTGGATTTTAGAATACGTGTATGTTTTATTATTTTTAGGGGTTTCTATGTTCATAGTAACGATGTGCACACACCGAGCGGTCTGTTAATTTTGAACTTATCATTTTTCTAAGGTCATAAAAAGCCACCATTTCCTATAGTACGATTTAAACCCCCAAACCCAGTAAAAGGGGAAAAACAAGGGTGATTAAACACTGAATCACATCTATTTTAAGGTTGTTCTAGTTTTCTATGTCTATGTATAACTACCTCTCAGTAATAATTTAGCCCATCACATCGGCTTGCCTGGAGCTACCCCCGTTATTTGATGCTACTCTATTTAGACTTCTGGTCTGTGTATAGTCTATAATTGGAAATGTTTATGCAGATTTGTGTGCAGATTGCGGCATGGCTGGATACTTAGTGAAAGATAGGAATTTAAGAGACCTGTCATTGAGCCCCAAGTTCCCATCTTTGGCCCGTTTATGTTCTGAGTTTGATATTAGGCGTTCTGTACAGATATGCTTTGTGTTTTAAAGCAAAGGGTTAGTGGGATTCTGTTGCTATGACACAGATGCGTAATCAGTTCCATGACACTGTTTGCTATGGAGACATGACAATGATTCTCCCATTTAGCATCTTCTCTACCTCTCAGGGGAACTGCATCTCATTAAGGAGGGAGCAGCCACTCATACCCTGGGTTGTCCTCAAACACCTTCAACAACAATGAGTCAATGAATCTGAGATGTGTTTTTTTTTTTTAGTTTCGCACTAGAATCTAGATCATACGTGATGATATAGGTGTTGATGTACAACCGACCCAACATATGACTCTGGTATGAGCTGGCTTTTCAGTTTCCTCTTTGTGTATATACCCCTTTTTGGCTGGTCCTATCATAGTCACACATTGACTGTTAATAGGTTTGGCTGGTATTTTCTCTTCCTGTCTCTCCGCTGTGAATGCAGGAACTGAGTGCTTTGTAGGAGCATCACCAGCTTGATATATTCCGCAATCTTGTCTGTTCTTCGTTAATTTTATTGGATAATTGATAAGTAGCTAAGACTATATATATCATATTTGACATCTATTGTGTTTTGTCCTCTGTTTCTGAACCCTGCTTTGCATCTCTCATTGCCAACACGTTAAGACTTGTTTCTCTGCCCAGACAGGCTTATCGCTTATGATTCCTGACCCTAGCAGTAAGAAGCGGCTCTCCCTCTGGATAATGCACCTAATCCCCCACCTAACGCCTGTTGGCGTAGTGTCCAACTCAGACCTACTGAGCTAGGATGCAAGAGAAGTTTTCTGTTTGTAAACACCTTCTCGTGCTCCATTAACCATTCCCAAAGGAACGTGAGCTGCTTTACTGCACCTTTACAATGTCTCTTACAATATACCACATGTCTGATAGCATTTTTAGCACAACCAAGTTTTTGACACAAGCAGTAGACAAGCAGAAAGATAAGGCCTTTCTTATGTTAACCATTTTGGGATTTTTAGGGGCACTGATAGTGTTGAGATCATGTACATCAAAGGTGCCCCAGGGATTCTTGACACTCTTTTTACAGCTTTCCAATGAAAATAACTGCTAAAATTATGTAAAAAAAAGCACATTATGAATATCATTATTTACTTCATATTCAATAAGGATGAGCCCTCTGCATGCTGTGGTGTGTTGCCTCATTATGAAGAAAACACTCACCACTGACAATCACGCAATCACAATCAGTGTGGGGCATTGCCATCTTCAATCGATTGTCACTCTGCGTCATCCATTCCATGACAGCCTGAATCTTTACTAAGACTGCGAGATCTTTATGCTTCTTTATACAATATGTTGAATTTTTAAAATATAGATTACCTTAACACCCGACTAGGTGCCCTTTGTTCGTTTTGTTTTTCATTTTCACATCCACAATCTCAAAAACCTGTATTTTTATTTCTCTCCATGTACAGAGTTCTGTGATGGTTATTTTCTATCGCTTAACCAAATTGCAACTTACATATGTGAGGTATTTATTATTCCATATCTGTGTACTGGAAAGCGAAAAAAATTCAGTAATGCACGTATATTGGTGAAAAAAACTCATTTGCCCGCCATATTCTTGTGGGCTTGGATTTACAGCTTTTCACTGAGCTCCCCAATCACAATGTCACTTTATTCTTTGGTTCGTGTAACTATCATGAGGATACCACATTGGTAAGGTTTTATAATGGTTTTCATACATTAAAAAAAATTAAAACCTCTGTACCAAAAAAAAAATTCTTCATTTTGCCATGTTCTGGCACTAATAACTTTTCATACTTCAGTGCACACGGAGCTGTGGTGTGTTTGTCATTTTTTGCAACGTTTTTTTAATGCTATCATTTGATGACGTATGGCCTTTTGATCACTTTTTATCAAATTTTTTTAGTATTTTTCAAATGGCCAAAAAATGGCACTTTGACTTGGGCGCCATTTCCATTACGTGGCTTTTAAACGCCGGCAAAAATCGCTATTATATTTCATAGATTGGACACTTTGGGACGTGCGATGATACCAAACATGCTTATGATATTACTGTTTATTTGCTTTATATACGATCTAGGGAAAGGAAGGGGGTTGATTTAAACTTTTACTTTTTCGTACTATTTTTTTATATATTTCTTGTAAATTGTTTTAGCCATTTGTCATATCCTCCAGGGTAACTTAACGCTGCAGGGTCCGATGTGCGTGCAATCACATATACTGCAATGCTCCTGTATCATATATATACACATGTTCTGTTATTCTCATAATTAGCCTGCCATCTGCTGCTATGTAGAGATGCATTACACCTGGCAAGCCTACAAGTCTCATTGAGACTGTAGGCATGGCCAACCGTACGCCGCCTCCGATGACGTCACAGGGGGCGGCACCCCATGTAAAGGTAAGTTGGTGCTGCGGTCCGGTTCCGCCGCGGCACTTAACAGTTAACTGCCCATTGGTGCCAGCACCCGACCGGACAGTGTACAAGGCGGCATCAGCTTGAATTATCAGCCCGTCACCCCCGCTGTGTATGGAGACCTCAGCCCCGTGTGCTCTCTCCATACCCTTCTCGCACAGGACAATAATCTTCGGAATCTTTATAAGACTTGCAATATCTTTATCTTCTTTATACAATATTTCTGACTGAATTTTTAAAATATATTAACACCACATATAATCCCAATCATATCAAGCACCCCGCCACTTCATTAGGTACACCATGCTAGTACACGGTTGGGACCCCCTTTTGCCTCAGAACTGCCTCAATTTTCGTGGCATAGATCAAACAAGGTGCTGAAGCATTCCTCAGATATTTTGGTCTATATTGACAATGATGGCATCACACATTGCCCGCAGTTTGTCGGCGGCACATCCATGATGCGAATCTCCCGTCCACACATCCCAAAGATGCTCTATATTGGATTGATGTGCTGTTGGACTTGTGGAGGCCATTTGAGTAAAACCGTGACCGATTTTCATTTGTCAAATATCTGGGGGCCCGGGGGTTCATTAACTTTATACTGGGGGCATGGGGCTGGCTGGCTTATACTTTGGGGCATGGGCTGACAGGCTTATACTGGAGTCTGTCTGGCTCTATACGGTGCAGTATGGCTACAGGTACCTTTTTAACCTATTTTTTAAAAGGATGAAATAAAAACTAAGTTTATACTTATGATTTAATATTTTTTTTGCCTGGTGCTGGATTCATACTTTTCATTGAAATAACTCATCTGATGAAACATAAACATACATAGCTTAGTCTATACTAGCTGCTAGACAGTGAAAACCCCTACTAAGGGTCGCAGGGGCTGGGTGACGTCATTCTCAATGAAGATAATGACAAAAATGTCTCTGCGATCTGTGAAGATTTCATGTTTCCAGTTTTAGTGTCAGTGGAGAGGAAGTACCTATATATAGCTGGGTTTTCCTCCCCCGCAATTCTCTCCTGCGCCCACGCACCCTCTATCACAGCCTATTATAGCTGCCTGAGAATCTCCTACCTCCACACTGGAGCTGGTGATGTGGTCACAACACAGGGGAGTTCCAGGGTGCTGTAATATTACATGACTCAATAACCATAACTGGCACCCTGTACTTGTGATTTAACAAATATTACTAATTTAATTGTAAGATATTTTGAAATCTTTATTATACGTTTTTCTGGGAATTGTGGCAGAAAATAATAAGAATTACAAAGGTCATCTATTGATACTATAGAATGGTACACTTGGCCAAGTTACTAGCATGAAAAAGACCAGTAATAGATACAAAACAACTTGAACCTTGACACTGTCACCAGGCTTTTATACCCAAAAATACAGCCCCTTCTGGTTAGCATATGAAACCTGTCTAGAATTCCTTCGTTTTATGATGACCCCCAAATGCTCAAAAGAGTCACTTTCTGGCTGAGAAGAGTCACTTTTACAGCAGTTGGAGAAGAATCATTTTACATGTCCATATCTTGGGCTCTATGATTCTAGCGTAACTGTAAAGATGAGAATGCGTCCTGCTGCTCTATTCTTTCTATGGGAATGACGGTGATAACCAAGGTCAATTTACATGGCTGTATTAAGAATGGGAATGGACTGATACACAAGGTTTTAGTCATTCTCTCTGTATAGACAGTAGTCCCATGGGTCCCCAGTCAGTGGTCAGTCCGGGAAACATATTGGGGGCATTTATCATAGGATTACTTGACTTTTTGCATCAGAAAGTGGCATTGAGGTTTTTTGCTACTTTTTTATGCTAAACTGGTCTTTTCACACTACTCAAAATAGTGCTAGTCATAGAACTGTCCCAGGGATCCTGCATAATGATTAAATGACCCTCATTGTCCGATCTCAGAGACTGGACAAATGTTAGTTCCCACCAAAGTTTAGCGCCCTGGCTTTATTATGTTTTGTAAAGAGCCCTCTACACTACAGTCCATGTACCTCATTGTCATTTGTAGCAACATCACCATGGACGAGAGCTTGTCTGCGTGGTCATCTTGCGTATAAAATCTAAATAATATATCATAAATAAGTATATATATGATATATTCACATGTGTACTGCTTTACATCAACTACATAGTTATTAGATATAGATAAAAAAATTATAAACATTCTTGGGTATGAATAAAAAGGGAATTAATCTACACAAAGACAAAGTAACAGAGGTTTGCTCAGGAGCAGCAAAAGGGAAATTTTCTTAAAAATGTTACATTCACGAACACACCCCACATGTCCAACAGCAAAAAAAACTGCTAGAGCAAAAACCTCCAATAAAATCCTCAGGGAAAACATAAATCTTATTAGTTGAAAAGGACTTGTGCACCACACATATATACAATAGAATTAAAACCTCTTTGAGACTCACGATGACAACATTGACAATTCTATATCAGATAAAAAAAAACAAATCCAAAACCTAGTATAAATTAGGATGGAGTCACTTAGGACTTCACTTAAGCAAAAATAGCAATCGCCATGTAGTTAAATAACAATATTTACAGTGACAGTATTGGTTATGGGAATTATACAAATCCCATCCCATATAAACCACAGCATAAAAATATCTATGCTGCAGAATAGAATCTGCAACATGTCAATAATTGCTGCAGACTTTAAGCATGGAATCATAGAACCATGGAACGTGGCCTCCTGCTGCGTATGTCTGTGAGCATGTGCAGCCTTAAATTCTGTAGCATGAAATACCAAGTCTATACAGTTAAACTTCCTATCTATTCAAAACTATCAGGCTAAGGACCGTCAAATATTTTTACAGCATGGGGTACGGCCACAGGCTTAGGAGCAATCTACTGTAGACAAGGCACTGAGTAAGGTCCAGCCACCTGCCACAGGCCTTGGGGCTTAGGTCTGGTCACCTACTTCATTCCACTACTTTCCAACTTACTCTCGTTCTCTAACCCCATTACCTGCATTAGTGACCCTATGCCCCTCACATCTCATACACCTCAACATAAACGGGGCAGGCAGAGAACATAAACGCACTTCACAGGAGGGGGTCAGAAGCAGGCTACCTGCTGAGAAGGCTGAGGGGCATTCAGAGTGAGGGGGCCTTCTTAAGACCTTCTTCAACTCTGTAGTGGCACCAGCCATCTTCTTTGGCAAGTCTGTTGGGGAAGCAGCATCTCAGCTAGGGAGAGGAGCAGACTGGACAAACTGATTAGAAAGCCAGTTTCTGTCAGGGGGGTTCTCTTGACCACAGTGCAGGTGGTAGCTGAGAGGAGGACACTGTGTAAGTTGAAGTCTCTTCTGGAGAATAGCTCCCATCCCTTGCATGAAGCTGTGGGGCATTGGGGACACATTCAGTGACCGACTGCTCACCCCAAGTGTGAGAGGGAGCGTTATCACAAGTCATTCCTCCCGCTGGCCATCAGGCTTTTCAACAAACAAGGCCCAAACAAGTAACCCTGCCCCCCACCTACCAGTCCCTGCAGGTCCATCACAGACTAACATCAACACGCCGATCATTGCTTTTCTCTTTTTGTCTTTTTATCCCCTTTCTTCTTGTTCATTTTCCCTAATATTATTGTTGTCATAGTGTTACTTCACTTCTGCTGCTGTAACCTGTGAATTTCCCCATTGTGGGACTAATAAGGATTACTTATCTTATCCTCTCTCCACAGTGGTCACTTCACCTCACAAATCTAAACTTCTCTCTCTCTCTCTTCTGGTGTCTTTCCCTCTTCTCTAAGCATAACGTGTACCCCAGTCTAAGAATCCTTCCTGTACTAATTCTGTTGACTACCAACCCTCTCGATCTCCCTTTCATCTCCAAACTACTGGAAACACTGGTCTATTCTCGACTATCCGGTTACCTTTAGCTAACCATCCTTGATCCCCTAACATGTGGTTTTCATACTATACTATCCACAACCTGTTCTTTCTAAAGTCTCCAATGATCTCCTACTGCTAAATCCAAAGGTGACTATTCTCTCCTCATTCTTCTGGATCTCTCTGCCAGTGCTTGATACTGTGAATCACAGCTCCTCCTCTGGATCTCACTCAATTGGCCCTAAAGTACAGTGCACCTCTCTTTGTTTCTCTCCTATCTCTCTGCGACACTCTACCATCTACTAACTGACCAAACCGTGACCTCTCCATTTCTGTCTGTGGTATCACCATAACCATGAGGCATGTCTCTGGTTGTGGCCACATGGACCTCAAATATCTCTAGGATCTGCCCATTTCTTACAATTAAACCCGCTAACTAAAACGTTAATTGGTTGTTCTTCTTCACCTCACTAGACTACTGTAACCCTTCTAATCTCATACACTTAAAGGGGTATTCTCATCTGGGCATTCCCATTCAGTTTGATAAATCTGCGAATATAACCATTTTTTCAATTAAATGTTATTAAAAAAAATGTTCCTGTGTGAAGATATTTTCTCATAATGTAGTCATTCTGTCCTTAGAAACGAGATAGCTTCCTCGGATACGGCCACCTCTGCCTGAGAGATTGCACGAATAAACAAAAAGGTTTTGTATATGAAAGTCTGGGAGTTACTGCATGTTGCACAGCCGTCCTGTGGTAATGATCCTTGATCCAGGAGTCAGGCAGGGCTCTATAGCACATGTCTGGCCACTGCTGCCAGAGTGTGACGTGGTCGTAACCGAGGAAGCTGATCTCGTTCTAAGGCACACATGCTAGGTTTATAGGAATTATCTAACACCAGAAACGTTTTTTTTTTAATAACATCCGATGAAGAATGTTTATATATGAAGATTAGTGAAAACTGAATTGAATGCCTAGACGAGTACCCCTTAATAAAACTCTCCTGTATAACAACCAACAATACACGGTTGCCCATCTCCTTCCAAATACAGTTTAAAAATCCCCCTCATCCACAAGCTCTGCTAATGCTGCAGGTTCCTATCTCTCCTCTCTCATCTCAGTCTATCGCCCAACCCATGCCTTCAACCTCCAGTGATGTTAGATTAAAACGTTTATGTTATATTTTATATGTAAAAAAATGATAAAATTCCTAAAGAAATAAATTCCCAATGATGTTGGGCTTTTGATGCTCCTCTGCCACGCCATATATACTAGGGGTTTTATGCCAGAAAACATGTGTACCAGCCATGATATATGTCCACACTAGGTATCACCTTGCGGCTAAATACCCGTCTATTAAAAAATAAATAATGATCCCACAGGTAAAAGATGTAATGGGGAAAAAATGTCATCCCTCATGATAATTTTCTATAAAATTATTCAAAAGTTAACAAAATGTGAGAATGGCAACATCTGATCACCCCACAAAAATTATGATTTACATCAAAGTATAGGAAACTTACAGATGACATTAAATGTAAATGATTTTTCTCCAAAGACATACATTTTTATAGATATATTATTGGTAACTGTGTGACTGTATTAACATAATGGGAATGTACATTGGACAGCAAAGTGCTGTAAAATATAGCCTACAAAAAATCGTGACAACTGAGTTTTCTTTTTTCAATTTTTAACATTTTTACATTGCAGTAACATTGCACAGAAAAACGGAATGGTAACCTTTATCCCACATACAACAAACCCTATACATCCCTGAAACGAAAAATAAAAAAGGTTATAGTTTAGAAAGCGGAGAGGATTTGTGCAAATATGACCCATTAACTAATAATTATATGTCATTGACGAGAAGAGATGTGGTGGTTTATACCAAAATAACACACAGACACAATGACACTTATATCTACCCACCCCCATTCATCTACATATAGCGACAGCCTCCATAACACACATAAATGCTTGGTCTGGAGTGTGTCATCCCATGGGGTTAAAACATCACATTTGCATAAACATTAATGGTATCTTAGCTAGGAAAGACACATGTACTAGGTTTGTAGCCAACTAAAACAGTTTCATTTACAACCACCCCAAACTGTGCCACCCCATATATCTGTCTGCTGTAGCTGATTTTTCCTTGTCCCACACACTCAGAGAGCAGCTCATAATGAGATGCCCTTGGCTGCCATCCTACTGATCAGAGGCAATTCCAGCTCCCTGGAAGCTGCTTGGAGCCTGCTAATCTCAGACAACTGACTCAGGAAATTCCATTTTTGGAAGAAAAAAAGTTTGAGTAGCCCAAGCAAAAAAGTATTAAGTGGGATTGTGTGACAAATGAAAATAATCACAAAAAAACCAATGAGTAATCCTGAAAGAAACCTCCTAACCAAAAAAACACAGAGTATTCCGTACAATAAATCAATTCTTGATTTTTAAAATACAGTTAAAAACCATAACAAACATGAATAAAAAGTCAAGAATAGGACTCCAAAGACAAATTGCCATCAGACCTAGATACATATCAGGGTATATCTCAGTATATAGGTGCATATGCATTAACTACTAAAGTATTTGCAGAAAAAACTGCACACTTGCTTCAGAGGGGGTAACGTGAAGAAACTACTTGCACAGAGAGAGACTTGCACAGGTGGGCGTGATTTTGGCCACCCTTTAATATGGATAGGACATGTATCCTGTTGTGGTTTTGAACTGTGTGCACATGAGCTGGTGACAATGGTTGTTGTCCTCGTGGATATGAGCCATCTATGGAATAGGAGTAATATATGATCGTGTGTCTATGTTCACGCGCAACCCAGAGTACACCCCAGTAGTGGGGGCAGATGCATGTAGGTCAGGGTCACGTCTCTTGTGGCGAGACACCCACCCCGGAAGTGGGGCCATCAGAAACGACCGCATTCAGTGGCGGAAACTTGATGCGATGAGTGGGAGTCCATCGCAGAAATGAGATATATAGTGAGGAGAGTCTTAGTCATTTTACCCCCTGAGGAAGCGGAGGTAACGCGAAACGCACTGGGGGGAACTTGACCACGACCTAGGACTCAGGATTTTTATGAATGTTAGGTAATTAGATAAAAACACCTTGCTGGATATTAGTATAAGAAAAATATGGACTTCTATTCTAATGTATGAGTGTTGTATGATACATTTACACTTTTACTCCAAGTAATACCCATTTTGTAAGTTTACATGCCTATGCACCTATATACTGAGAATATACCCCTGAATGTATCCTAGGTCTGATGGCAATTTTGTATTTTGAAGTCCTATTCTGACTTTTTATATATATTTCTTAGTTGGTCTATGGAGTTGGTCATTAGAGTTGATGGGAGTAACACTTTGTCATCCATTCCATATAATTGTCTGTAACATTTGGGTTGACTATTACTGAAAGAAGCTATGCCACCAAACTGGAAGCAGTGCCATCACTCTTTGATTTATAAAGGCGTTTCAAAAGACAAAATATCCAGTGGCTGTATTTAGGCTGTGAATAAAATTCATCAAAGTGCAGAAAATTTCATAAAGCTATGGTAATTTCCATATGGCATTTAGCACTATAGACTATAAATTCTCTCTCAAAATAACATTAAGGTGTTTTTTACAGACATAGGGGATATTATCAGGGCCTCTGCACCAGTTAGTGGCAAAAAGCCCTAAAATATCGCAATGCTAGCTTATTGCTAGCACTTGCGATTATTTACCCAGTGGGGTGTGAAGGGGGGGGGGGCGCGAGCGCCGAAAGCAGTATGAGATATATACCTGCGCAGGTCCCTGCCGGTACATCAAGAGGCTAGAGCCCCTGATGGTATATGGCTGTGGCAAGAGCAGCAAGAGCAGCAGGGCTATCGTTGTGCCAGCGTATCATACATTACCCCATATGTTTTATTTTTTTTACAAAGAAATGCATGAAAATTGAATTTGATGCTAAAAAGGTTCCCCACCAAAAGTGATTTATTTTAAATCTCCTAAATGATGTATATATGAGCTTATGTATAAGTGAGCTCACTCATACATCACATAAATCATCAGTTCACTAAATCTGAACATAATCAAAAATCTGCTTTTCAGCTAGAATTTTAAAAATGGTCACACCAATGAAAACTCGCACAATTAAACAGATTAAAGAAAAATGCTCCCCTAAAAACCTATATATTTTTTTAAAGCAGACACCTGCCAAATGCATTTGTTTTGTTAAAAATTATACAGCTGGGTACCACCCTCATGCAACTTATGTCAAACAAATTACATAACTACATCAAAGGGGAGATTTACACAAAATAGGGATATAAAAAAATACAATCAAATGGAGCAGATTTTATATATTCTGCAATACCCATTCTGCAAGAAGTTCAAATATTATAAACTTAAAGCTGGAAAAACTAGAAATGTCCATCAAAGTCAACTTTAAGAACTAAACAAATCTTTTTTTCCCCAAACCTGTGTTTTTTTTTCTCATCCAGTATGGTCATCAGGCCTCTCTTGAACATGTACTGCTACAGAGAGTTCCATAGTCTCACTGCTCTTACAGTAAAGATCCCTCACACCTGTGTGCCACCTGCCTGTGCACAGCCAGCTAGTCCTTAGTAATATAGCCATATTGAGGGTCCTCACAGTAATATAGCCATATTGAGGGTCCTCACATTTTTCATTTTTGGATGAAAAATATATAGCCAGCCTGCCCCCATTATATAGCCTCTCAGCCCATGCCCCCCAGTATATAGCCAGCCAGCCTCTGTCCCCAGAATATAGCCATCCAGCCTGCCCTCAGTGTATAGCCAGCCTATAGTATACAGCTAGTCAGCCAGCTTGCCAGTATATAGCCAGCCAGCCCCCAGTATACAGATAGTCAGCCAGCCCCTAGTTTATAGCCAGCCAGCCCGCCATTAGTATATAACCAGCTAGCTCGCCCCCAGTATATATCCAGCTTGCCCACCCTTAGTGTATTTCCAGCCAGGCTGCTTCCAGTATATATCCAGCCAGCCTGCTCCTCGTATATATGCAGCCAGCCCGCCCCCAGTATATAGCCATCCAGCTTGTACAAAAAAAGTTAATTTAATACTCACTTTTCTCGATGCCCCCCGCAGGTTGTCTTCTTTCTTCTTGTGCTCCGGCAGCAGCAGGGTCAGCCACGGATGGTCCCACACACACTAAGATGTCAGCGTGACAGACATCATATTGTGTGCGTGGCCAGTGCGCAAGGAGCTGCTGCTCAAGATGAAAGTAGAGGACCTTCAGAGGGTGTCGGAAAGGGAGTACTGATTTTTTTTTTTACCCAAATATAAGCAGAATTTGGTTTTTGTAGCACATTTTTTGTGCTAAAAAAACTGAACTTATATTCGTGCGTATATGTTACTAATTTTTTTTATCTATAATTACCATCTATCTATAACTAATTAATTTTCTTCCATCAATATCTACCTATCACAAATATGCTTTAATAATACTGGGCAGCCTGTACAGAAAAATCACCTGGCTTCTTCTGCAGTCTATAGGCATGGGAATAACTAAGAATAGCAGGCATCTCATTTCAACAAGTGACCCAGTCCCATGAGACTTGAGAGAGTTCTATGCAAAAGAAAAAATGTTTATCTTTGAAATTTTCTAAATTACTTAAATTAATGTAATTTTTTCAAGATTTTGGCTAAGGCTGTGTTCACATGCCGTTTTTTCCCATGCGTTGCAAGGACAAATCAGACAGCTCTCCAATGTGTCCTTACAACATATGGCACAGCGGTATTCCACTGTTTGCTTGTACAGTGGCATATGTCGCGGTCCACTCTTCCTCCATCTTGAATTTGGGGGAAGGGTTGAACAACGGCAGCAGCCAGTGATTGGCTGCTGACAATGTTAAGGGTGTTTCCCCAGCTATGTCACTGTCCTTATATGGACATAGACCTCACTGGCTTCCTCCCTCCTGCTGAGTGACATATCCGCTCAGCAGAGGCTGGCGCAGCATCCGCTACCCATAGGCTTCTATTGACTCTGCTGAGCGTATTATGTCACTTAGCAGGAGGGAGGAGGAGGTTACTTGCTATGTCTACCCATCCTGTCTTTTTCAGCAGACGTGCCGTACACTGGGCATAGTTGTTGCCTCCGTCTGCCAGTATATGTCAATGGGTAGCCTCAGAGATTACATTGGGGGCTTTCCAGACATATACACTGGGTGTATACTAAAAACAACATTTGAACCCAGCCTTATGAAACACATCCATCTTGCATCTGTCCCCAAACACCACTGGGACGACAGCTTTTGACCCTTTATAAACAGTTCAAACTAGGACATATCCATTTTTAATGAAACAGACACATCTGCATTGATCCTTTAAAAATATTGCATTATGTGCAGCTGTGTGCTGTCCATTAAAAGATCGGATGGCACTGTTCACTGTCGTGGACATGAACTGTAATTATATACTGTTACATCCAGTGGTGGTCTAAGATCATATATTCTTTATTCAAGTAAATGGCTCAGCCAATACAGAAAGAATGGAACCACAATATGTGCATCTTAATGTGATGCTCTATACTCTGAATCATATATATCTATACTTTGGTCTTCAAAAGACCTGGAAATCTTCTTTGCTTGCAAATTATATCTACCCTGGAATAGCAAATTCCACATCATTCCACTTTGTACCATGTAAAGAAATAAAAAGCCATGAAAAAAAACCATGGAAAGATCCCGACAACGTTGTTAAAAATTCATAACTTTTTTTCAAAACCCATTACAAATTCCATAACTGTAGAGGGAATATGTGGCTGCCCTCTTGGCTAAGATTAAATGCTTATTCCAACAAAGACAAGATTATTAATTATACTCAGGATAACAAAATAACACATTCTCTAAATCACGGTTATTAACAAAAATACAGAATGTCACAGATACAATTCCAATATCTCTATCAGTCCTGGTGTTTACAATTTTGGCTGTCCCTGGATTCGACCGTAAATCTTCTGACCTTGGTATGACTTTTCTTATGAATAGCTTCTCTTGTCTGCACACTGCAGTGCTCTCTGCCTCCTGCCCCTCCCCCTGCATTACAAGACCAGCTCACAGAGACTCACTCTACTAGCTACAGGCAAGATAGGGTCTTTATCCAGGGGAGCTATGCATATATCAGGCTGACTCTGTGTCCATTATAGGTGAGGGAGCAGAGCTGAGAGGGTCATTGTGTGTTATATCTATCTCATGGATCTCATCATCTCTGATGTGTCTCATCTCTCTTTCTATGTGTCAGATACTAGTAGAATGTTCAGAAGCTTAATATTGTGTAGATAAACTCTGTTCTGTGACAATCTAAGCACACTGTCAGTACACAGCATCTCATAGCACAGAGGAATCATGAAGTGTCTGCTAAGAGATTTCCCATCCACACTCTGGATTCTTACACTGACCTGTCTAGGGAGTGATCAGATCAAAAACAGAATTAAAAATGATTGTGTAAACATCACTAGCGGATTAAAATTTGAGAACCTTCTTTCATGGGAAAACCCTTTTAAAGCCGACTGCACAATTGAAATGCGTTATTCACGTGTTCCCTCTTATGTAAAATGGTCCTTGGATATATTTTTGTGGAAATAGGCAGATCATACAAGCTATGAGAACTAATTGTTGATATCTTCAGACTGCATAGATCCCTGATACAAAGTGAAATATTAGTTACCAAAGCCACCAAGTGTGATTGTTGTTGAATTTCTGTAAAGGTATAGGATGTTGTAGCAAGGTCGGATGACCATCTTTGTTGGCATATCTGCCATCTTTGTTGGGAAATACTTCAAGGAGTTTTACATGATATTAATTCTTGAGATTCCCAAACCTTTGTTATGGGTAGTGCCAGCCCCTGGGACCTCAGCAAAGGGGTCAATTTATTCATTTGTAAATCTAGAAATGGCTTTAAACCTAGACTTAGCTGGTTCATCTGGCTTCACCTTATAGTTATACCCACATCATGTATAACAAAAACATGTTTATAAATTGTGCTCTTGTGATATGTGCAGACAATAATAATGATTGTTCTGAGCCTAAGGTATTCTCTTCCAGTGTCCCCATTGTTAGAAGGGAGGGGTATGGAGATACAAAGGGTAAGCATTGTCTTTGGCCCAGGGTGTGTAAGGGGAATCTGCTGTTGTTTTATTGCAGTCACATCCCCTTGTCAGCTCTGCAAGCAGCTTGTCTTGTGACTGTCACCCCTCGTCCCCTATTCATTTGGGACATCACCGTGCAGAAATAACATACAGTACTTAAACATATATAGGTAAGCAGGGTCATGTGTCTATGTGGAGAATATTATTTGTGTGTTGTGTGGCCAATATTAGCATCACAACACCAGGTTAGACAAACGGTTAATTGCCGTTATGGTGGCTGATGCATTGCAGACACATTGTGTGAGTCATTGTATTGATATGGAACGTGACTGTCGTGCTAGAGTCCCTAAGGGAGACGTGTAGTTTATACTGGATAATGTCTTTTTTTAGAAAATGCTGAACTTCCATTGTGGTCAGGGACAGACTTCAAGCCTAGCACAGACCTGCGCTATTTCACCCGAGCAATGGTTGTTCTACAATGGACGGAGCCTTCTGCTTCCACTTCGGACTGCAGAAAATGTGTCTGACCACTATGGATCAAATACTGCACAGACTAGGATTACTGTATATGCCCATGATACCTGTTTGGTTACACTATGACAGTGATGGCGAACCTTTTAGAGACCGAGTGCCCAAACTACAACCAAGACCCGCTTATTTATCGCAAGGTGCCAACACAGAAATGTAATTTGTGATTTATACTCCCTTCTCTGTCACAGTTTTCATTGATACCAGCACCCTGAGGACACCAATAAAGCAGAAAATAGTCCCAGGTTGAGCTGTCACTTTAAAATAGCTCTGTGCACAGCAAGTCCTGGGCTGTCTGGGACTGCAGGAAGATACCTGGAGTCATCTCTGGTGATGGCCTGAGTGCCCACAGAAAGGGCTCTGAGTGCCACCTCTGGCACCCGTGCCATAGGTTAGCCATCACTGCACTATGACATTGAAGCCAGCGTTAAGCACTTTTTGGAGGCGCAAAGCTCTGTGTGTTTGTCAGCTTTTTGCTGTAACCAGCATAAATTTTTTAGCAACTTGTCCTGCCATAGTTTTTCTGAGGGGTTATACCACAAGGGCTAGCCTGGTTTCCTGTACATGCCAATGAGCCGTGAACACCCCAACACTTTCAATAGCAATTTTTCTTTCTTGAACTACGTTTGGTAGATACTAACCCCTGCTGTATTAAAGATGTGTGACATGTAGTCAGCACGATGGACCACAGCTGCTTAGATCTTTACATTTCTCCATTTTCATGTTTTCAACACATCACGTCCAATACTTGGCATTTCCATTGCTCATGTCTGTAGTTCTCCTTTTGACTGGTACAATTGGCACAAGATAATAAATGGTATTTGCCAGTCAGTTTTCGTGTTATGGCTAATGTTACATTCAGACAATTAAATATCTTGGATTAGACAAGGGAATGAGATAAGAATACAGTGTATTCAAGACATATCTACCCTGCAGCTCCTATGAGATTGTATACGTGTCGTCATTTATTAATAATAATTACTATATGTATTTCATCAGGTTGGTGAGGATTGCCACTTGGTGTGAAGGCAAGGCACTTATTCCTTAGGGCTTAGCTGGAGTGGTTAACGCTTTGGATTTTTAGAATACGTGTATGTTTTATTATTTTTTAGGGGTTTCTATGTCATAGTACAGATGTGCACAGCACCGAGCGGGTCTGTTAATTTTGACATTACTCATTTTTCTAAGGTCTATAAAAAGCCACCATTTCCTATAGCTACATTTAAACCCCCAAACCCAGTAAAAGGGGAAACAAGGGTGAAAACACATGAATCACATCTATTTTAAGGTTGTTCTAGTTTTCTATGTCTATGTATAACTTTACCTCTCAGTATATAAATTTAGCCCCATCACATCTGTTCTTGCCTGGAGCTACCCCCGTTTATTAGGATGCTTACTCTATTTTAGACTTCTTGGTCTGTGTATATGCTATAAATTTAGAATATGTTTATGAAGATTTGTGTGCAGATTGGCGGCATTGCTGGATACTTTGTGAAAGATAGGAATTTAAGAGGCCTGTCTATTGAGCCCCAAGATTCCCATCTTTGACCGTTTATGTTATCTGAGTTTATAATTAGGCTTTCTGTACAGATATGCTTTGTGTTTTAAAGCAAAGGGTTAAGTGGGATTCTGTTGCTATGACAACAGGATGCAGTATCAGTTCCATGACACTGTTGCTATGGAGACATGACAATGATTCTCCAATTTAGCATCTTCTCTACCTCTCAGGGAGAACTGCATCTCATTAAGGAGGGAGCAGCCACTCATACCCTGGGTTGTCCTCAAACAACCTTTCAGCAAACAATGAGTCAATGAATCTGAGATGTGTTTTTTTTTTTTAGTTTCGCACTATATCTAGATGCATACGTGATGATATATGTGTGCATGTACACCATGACCCAACATATGACATGCTGGTATGATGCAGTGGCTTTTCAGTTTCTCTTTGTGTATATACACACATTTTGGCTGGTCCTATCATATCACACATTGCTGTTAATAGGTTTGGCTGGTATTTTCTCTTCCCTGTCTCTTCCTGCTGTGAATGCGAGGAACTGAGTGTCTTTGTAGGAGAACACCAGCTTGATATTCCGCAATCTTGTTCTTTCTTAATTTTATTGGATAATTGATAAGTAGCTAAGACTATATATAATACATATTTGACATCTATTTGTGTTTTGTCCTCTGTTTCTGAACCCTGCTTTGCATCTCTCATTGCCAACATGTTTTAAGACTTGTTTCTCTGCCCAGACAGGCTTATCGCTTATGATATCCCTGACCTCTAGCAGTAAGAAGCTGCTCTCCCCCTGGATAATGCACCTAATCCCCCACCTATACGCCTGTTGGCGTAGGTCCAACTCAGACCTACTGAGCTAGTATGCAGAGAGAGTTTTCTGTTTGTAAACACCTTCTCGTGCTGCCATTAACCATTCCCAAAGGAACGTGAGCTGGCTTTACTGCACGCTTTACAATGTGAGCTTAAAATATACTCATGTCTGATAGCATTTTTAGCACAACCAAGGTTTTGACACAAGCAGAGACAAGCAGAAAGATAGGCTTTCTTATGTTAACCATTTTGGATTTTTTAGGGGCACTGATAGTGTTGAGATCTGTACATCAAAGGTGCCCCAAGTGGATTGACACTTCTGTTTAAAAGCTATTTCCATAAAATAAACTCTAAAATTATGTAAAAAAAAGCACATTATGAAAATCATTATTTACTTCATAATGTCAATAAGGATGAGCCCTCTTCATGCGTGGTGGGTGTTTGCTGCATTATGAAGAAAACACTCACCACTGACAATCACGCAGTCACAATCAGTGTGGGGGCATTGCCATCTTCAATCGGATTGTCACTCCGTCATCCATTCCCATGACAGCCTGGAATCTTTATAAGACTGCGAGATCTTTATCTTCTTTTATACAATATGTTTGAATTTTTTTAAATATATTAACCCCTTAAGTAGGTGGCCCTTTTTCGTTTTTGCTTTTCATTTTTCACTCCACACCTTCAAAAACCTGTAACTTTTTTATTTTTCCATGTACAGAGTTCTGTGATGGCTTATTTTCTGTGTAACAAATTGCACTTCAGAGTGATGGTATTTATTATTCCATACTGTGTACTGGGAAGCGGGGAAAAAATTCAGAATGCAGTGATATTGGTGAAAAAACGCATTTGCGCCATATTCTTGTGGGCTTGGATTTTACAGCTTTCACTGAGCGCCCCAAATCACATGTCTACTTTATTCTTTGGTTTGATACGATCATGAGGATACCAAATTTGTATTGGTTTTATAATGTTTTCATACATTAAAAAAAATTAAAACCTTCTGTACAAAAAAAAAAATTCTTCATTTTGCCATGTTCTGGCACTAATAACTTTTTCATACTTCAGTGCACGGAGCTGTGGGTGTTGTCATTTTTTGCAACGTTTTTAATGCTATCATTTTGAGGACTGTATGGCCTTTTGATCACTTTTTATCAAATTTTTTTATATTTTTCAAAATGGCAAAAAAATGCCACTTTTGACTTTGGGCGCCATTTTCCGTTACGTGGTTTTAAACGCCGGGAAAAATCGCTATTATATTTTCATCGATTGGACACTTCGGGACGCGATGATACCAAACATGTTTATGATTCTTACTGTTTATTTGCTTTTATATATGATCTAGGGAAAGGGGGGTGATTTAAACTTTTACTTTTTTCTACTATTTTTTTATATATTTTTTAAATTTTTTACCATTATTTCAGATCCTCCAGGGTAACTTAACGCTGCAGGGTCCGATTGCTAATACTATATACTGCAATGCTACTGTATTGCAGTATATAACAATGTTATTGGTTATCTCTAATAGCCTGCCATCTGCTGGCTATTAGAGATCATTACACCTGGCAAGCCTACAAGTCTCATTGAGACTGTAGGCATGGCAACCGATCGCCGCCCTCCGATGACGTCACAGGGGGCGGCACCCATGTAAAGGTAAGTTAGGTGCTGCGGTCGGGTTCCGCCGCGGCACTTAACAGGTTAACTGCCGCTATTGGTGCCAGCACCGACCGTGACAGTTACAGGCGGGCATCAGCTGTATTATACAGCCCGTCACCCGCTGTGTAGGGAGAGAGCTCAGCCCGTGTGCTCTCTCCATACACCCTTCGCAGCACCAGGACAATATAATCTTGGAATCTTTATAAGACTGCAAGATCTTTATCTTCTTTTATACAATATGTTTGAATTTTTTAAAATATATTAACACACAATAAATCCCATATACACTCACCGGCCACTTCATTAGGTACACCATGCTAGTAACGGGTTGGACCCCCTTTTGCCTTCAGAACTGCCTCAATTCTTCGTGGCATAGATTCAACAAGGTGCTGGAAGCATTCCTCAGAGATTTTGGTCCATATTGACATGATGGCATCACACAGTTGCGGCAGATTTGTCGGCTGCACATCCATATGCGAATCTCCCGCCACCACATCCCAAAATGCTCTATTGGATTGAGGTCTGGTGACTGTGGAGGCCCTTGCAGTCACATGATCATTGTCTGTTCAAGAACCAGTCTGAGATGATCCAGTCTTTGGACATGGGCATTATCATGCTCAAAGTGGCATTAGATGTTGGTACCATTGTGTCATAAAGGGATGACTTGGTCAGCAACAATACTACAGTAGCTGTGCGTTGCAACGATGCCTCTTGGTACCAAGGGGCCCAAAGAGTTGCCAAGAAAATATCCCTGCATCTCTGAAGGGAAGAGGTAAGATCTGGGGATATTGTTGTTAGTGTTCGGGAACCTTATTCAAATCTCTATCTCATATTCCTTGCATTCTGCAAGGAAAAAGGAGGTCATTCAGACCCCAATTTAAAACTTACTTTTAATGTTTCCTTATTGTTAGTAACAAATTATATTTTATATAATATTTATACAGAGGTTCGGTGCTAGCCTATATTACCGTGAGTTAAATCGTGTCGTGGTGGGGGTGAGGTACTGGAGTTCTGGCTGTAATAGGAGATAGGAATTTGGCTACTAGTCAGATAGAGGGGGGTTTGTATATGCGCCCTGGTGTGTTAGACCAGGTAGTATGGTACATATATCCCTTACAAAAGGTAGCAAGTCTTTTAAATGAAAGGCTCCTTGGAGGACTCTCTTGTACTAGAATAGGATCTGCTTCTCTCATGTGGGTGATGAGGGTCCGCCGCTATTGCTAGGCTGCTCTACTAGATCGTATTCCTATAGATTCTCTCCTGATTAACATCCTAGTGCAGTGGTCGCTGCAGATCGCACACTGCTAGGTTAGTGTTTTACCCCTACTATCCACCACTTCTTAAAGTATAGGCGTTACTACAGCCCCCCACAATGTTTCGCCATATCTATGCGTCCTCAGGGGGCTACGGGCTGCTGAGCCCCATGATATGGCGAAACATGCCGGGGCTGTATGAACGCCTATACTTTAAAAAGTGGTGGAATTAGGGGGTACAAACACTACCTAGCAGTGTGCCGATCTGCAGCGACACCTGAAATAGTGATGAATCAGGGAGACTCTTAGGAACTACGATCTATTAGAGCAGTCTAGCAATGCGGCGACCTCATCACCCACATGATAAGAGAGCAAATCATATTACTAGTACAAGAGAGTCTCCAAGGAGTTGTAATTTCAAAGAACTGCTCCTTTTTGAAGGGATATATATACCATACTACTGGTCTACCACAACCAGGCGCATATACAAATGCTATCTGACTAGTATCAAAATTCTATCTCCTAATACAGGCTAATACCAGATACACCCCACACGACACGATTTTTAACTCACGTTAATATGGCTATCCCGAACCTCTGTATAAATATTATAAATATAATTTTCATAACAATAAGGAACATTAAAAGTATACGTTTAAAGTGGGTCTGAAGGACCTCTTTTTCCTGTGCACGAAATGCAAGGAATTATAGAAGAAGAAAATATCCCCCACACCATACACCCACCACCCACACCTGAAACCGTTGCATTTACAAGGCAGATGGATCCTGCTTTCATGTTGTTGACGCCAATTCTGACACCCCACATCGAATGTGCAGCAGAAATCAGACTCATCGACCAGGCAACGTTTTTCCAATCTTCTACTGTCCAATTTCGATAGCTGTGCAAATTGTAGCCTCAGTTTCCTGTTCTTAGCTGAAAGGAGTGGCACCGGTGGGTCTTTCTGCTGCTGTAGCCCATCTGCCTCAAAGTTCGACCGTTGTGTGTTCAGAATGCTCTTCTGCCTACCTTTGTGTAACGTGGTGTGATTTGAGTCACTGTTGCCTTTCATCAGCTCGAACCAGTCTGCCCATTCTCCTCTGACCTCTGGCATCAACAAGGCATTTCCGCCACCAGAACTGCGCTCACTGGAGTTTTTTTTTTTCGGACCATTCTCTGTAAACCCTAGGATGGTGTGCGTGAAAATCCCAGTAAATCAGCGTTTATCTGAAATACTCAGACCACCCTTCTGGCACACCAACCATGCCACGTCAAAGCACTCAAATCACCTTCTTCCCCATACTGATGCTCGGTTTGAACGCAGGAGATTGTCTTTGACCATGTCTACTCCTAATGCACTGAGTTGCCGCCATGTGATTGGCTGATTAGAAATTAAGTGTTTAACAGCAGTTGGACAGTTGTACCTAAAGTGGCGGTGAGTGTATGTTTGTTATGTGATCGTAGTGAGATGTGTATGTAAAGCACACAGTGAAGACTGCAAAAGCATTTGCAACTCAAAAATGTCACAAATTCTTTCCCATTTTCAACGCATTTAGAATCTTTTTTTCCTTAAGGTCCCTTTCATCTGCAATTGGCCTAATCACCCACTAACAAAATATTGTCAAGCGGCATACACCATCTAATTTTTGTTCTTTAGTGACCCAGTGGGAACAGAAAATCAAATTTGAAGTGACTGTAATTGGTTGTGAGATCAAGAGAGAGGAGAGTTGAACACTGAGTGAGGTGGGAGCTCTGACGCCTCCTCCACTGTCGAAATCATGAGATCTGGTTGTTGATGTCTCTGATGCAGGACCATAATTCAGTAAGGGGGTGCTCTGAACCAAGACCTGACTTCGTTTAAATCGCCTCCTTGACTTTATAAACCAATTTTACATCTGGATCTGGATGCCACATATTACGTATGAAAGAAACATCATCTATAAGTGATTCTCAACTTTATGCGGTGACCCGCAATTACAGTTGCCTATGTTGTGGTGACCCAAACCATGCAAACTCGCATTATAAACACAATAAAATGCGGCTCCGGGCTTTAGGCGACCCCCAGTTTGGGTCGGTCGACCCCTTCTGGGTCCGACCCACAGTGAGACACCGCTGATCTAGAAGGTGTGTGAGGTTAGGGTTTATTATGTCTGCTGACAGGTTCCCTGAAACCCATGTGTACACTTGCATGGGCTGCACTATTGTTTTTCTACTAGATAATCCCTCTTCCCTTTACGGCCTACTAAATCATGCAACATTTTAACATTGTTATTTGTGCTACTGTCAAATCATGGATATTCTATGATAGTAATCTGGCATCACGGAAGCTCTGTCTGTCTTGATAGCAAGATAAAAACTCAGCAGAGATTTCGTTCTATATAAAAAAAAGGAGTAGCACAAGACGCCAGAGAACCACTTTTGTCTGGAAGACACATTACAAAATGCCTTGCATGTGCTTAATAATTAATAATAATCTGATTTACATATCGCTTTACAAATTATAGGGGACATATACAATAAAATACTTTACCGAGTACAGTCATATGGAACAATAGAAAGGGCATGAAAATTTCTATTTCATGAAGCTGCCTGGAATCTGCCTTAATCTTTCAAACTGACATGTACTGGCACCACCTCAACCTCAAGAACCACTTTTCCCCTCAATTTTATAATTCATAAACCTCTATAAATGATTATAGGATATTTGTATTTCATATATACACTCACCGGCCACTTTATTAGGTACACCATGCTAGTAACGGGTTGAACCCCATTTTGCCTTCATAACTGCCTCAATTCTTCGTGGCATAGATTCAACAAGGTGCTGGAAGCATTCCTCAGAGATTTTGGTCCTTATTGACATGATGGCATCACACAGTTGCCGCAGATTTGTCGGCTGCACATCCATGATGCGAATCTCCCGTTCCACCACATCCCAAAGATGCTCTATTGGATTGAGATCTGGTGACTGTGGAGGCCATTTGAGTACAGTGAACTCATTGTCATGTTCAAGAAACCAGTCTGAGATGATTCCAGCTTTATGACATGGCGCATTATCCTGCTGAAAGTAGCCATCAGACGTTGGGTCCATTGTGGTCATAAAGGGATGGACATAGTCAGCAACAATACTCAGGTAGGCTGTGGCGTTGCAGACCAGGCAACGTTTTTCCAATCTTCTACTGTCCAATTTCGATGAGCTTGTGCAAATTGTAGCCTCAGTTTCCTGTTCTTAGCTGAAAGGAGTGGCACCCGGTGTGGTCTTCTGCTGCTGTAGCCCATCTGCCTCAAAGTTCGACGTATTGTGCGTTCAGAGATGCTCTTCTGCCTTCCTTGGTTGTAACAGGTGGCGATTTGAGTCACTGTTGCCTTTCTATCAGCTCGAACCAGTCTGCCCATTCTCCTCTGACCTCTGGCATCAACAAGGCATTTCCGCCCACAGAACTGCCGCTCACTGGATGTTTTTTCTTTTTCGGACCATTCTCTGTAAACCCTAGAGATGGTTGTGCGTGAAAATCCCAGTAGATCAGCAGTTTCTGAAATACTCAGACCAGCCCTTCTGGCACCAACAACCATGCCACGTTCAAAGGCACTCAAATCACCTTTCTTCCCCATACTGATGCTCGGTTTGAACTGCAGGAGATTGTCTTGACCATGTCTACATGCCTTAATGCACTGAGTTGCTGCCATGTGATTGGCTGATTAGAAATTAAGTGTTAACGAGCAGTTGGACAGGTGTACCTAATAAAGTGGCCGGTGAGTGTATGTTTGTTATGTGATCGTAGTGAGATGTGTCATGTAGAGCACACAGTGAAAGCTGCAAAAGCATTGAAACTCAAAAATGTCACAAATTCTTTCCCATTTTCAACGCATTTAGAATCTTTTTTTCCTTAAGGTCCCTTTCATCTGCAATTGGCCTAATAAACCACTAACAAAATATTGTCAAGCGGCATGACACCATCTAATTTTTGTTTCTTTAGTGACCCAATGTGGGAACAGAAAATCAAATTTGAAGTGAGCTGTAAATTGGTTGTGCAGAGTCAAGGAGGAGGAGAGTTGAACACTGAAGTGAAGGTGGGGAGCTCTGAACGCCTCCTCCACTGTCATAGAAATCATAGAGATCTGGTTGGTGATGTCTCTGGATGCAGGACCATCAATTACAGTGAAGAGGGTGCTCTGAGACAGAGAGACCTTGACTTCAGTGTTAAAATCGCCTCCTTGACTTTATACAACCAATTTACATCTGGATCTGGATGCCACCATATTACGTCATGAAAGAAACATCATCTAGAACAGTGGTTCTCAACCTTTCTAATGCTGTGACCCCGCAATACAGTTCCTCATGTTGTGGTGACCCCAAACCATGCAACTCGCATTATAAAACACAATAAAATTGCGGCTCCGATGGCTTTAGGCGACCCCCAGTTTTGGTCGTTCGACCCCTGCTGGGGTCCCGACCCACAGGTTGAGAACCGCTGATCTAGAAGGTGTGTGAGGTAGTGGTTTATTAGGTCTGCTGACAGGTTCCCTGTAAACCCATGTGTACACTTGCAGGGGCTGCACTATTGTTTTATACTAGATCATCCTCTTCACCTTTACGGTCTACTAAATCATGCACATTTTAACATTGTTATTTTGTGCTACTGTCAAATCATGGATATTCTATGATATGTAATCTGGCATCACGGGAAGCTTCTGTCTGTCTTGATAGCAAGATAAAACTCAGCAGAGATTTCAGTTCTATATAAAAACAAGGAAGTAGCACAAGAGCCAGAGAACCACTTTTGTCTGGAAAGACACATTACAAAATGCCTTGCATGTACTTAATAATAATAATAATAATAATCTTTATTTACATATCGCTTTACAAATTATAGGGGACATATACAAATAAAATACTTTACCGAGTACAGTCATATGGAACAATAGGAGTGAGGGCCCTGCTTGTATTATTAATCTATGCAAAGTTTGTTGGAAAGTTTGTGACCATTTAAAAGGTAAGATCATATATAACACCCACATAAAAGTATTTGGGAAACCCCTTAAATTAATCTATGTGTGATCTACGCTTCTTACAACAGTAACTGAGGGTTCTTCATCCAATATTAAATCTGTATCCCAGGTGGTTATTTCTGTCAATATCTTACAGATGCTCTTGTCCCAATGAGAATATGATTCACTTGTCCTAACATGGAACATTTGGATTGCTTAAATAGCACAAACATTATGGTGTTTTTTTTAAGCGGATCTTTCTATAAATACTTACCAAACCTCTGACATGTGCATGGTGCAGTAAAGTGGACCCATTCACTGCTAAAGCCTGTGTGGTCACTAATAACAGGTTTCTGGATATTTCGACTGGTGGTTTCTGCTTGTCCTTAATTCACTTTGCTGAGAAACAGTCAGCCACTCAGAGCACTCTGGCTGAAAACTGAAGGTGGATGAGGGGAGCTGCTGCCGAATTTAGCCAGGAGTGCACACAGCATGGCAACACCCACTGAGGAGTGACTGATGCCATCCTGCCAGCAGGTGAACCAGCACAGGTCAGGAAATGGCCATCTCAGCTCCAAATATAGCAGCTCTTTCCTCCCTGGCAAAAGAAGGAAATATCCTTGTTACTGCACATTTTAAAGATAAAATAAATTCCCAAATCAATAGTCAGTATTGACTGAAGATGTGGTATTTGCTGTGTAGCTTAATATGAGGTTCTACATGTAGACTTAGGGGGGATGTTTCAGTTATATCAGTTTTCTGTCTTCAGAATGTCTTAAAATTGTGGCATCAAACCACTCCAGCTCCTTCCTAGTTGCGCTAAATTTGCAAGTTCTGATTCAAAAAGGCACATATCCTCTCCATACCTCATGGAGGCTTTTACTTAGGTTGACACATTGGGGGACATTTACATAAAGTGTCGGTGTCTGCATTGGCTTTGTTACCGACCTGCTCTCGGTAAGAAGACACACATTTAATATTGTGTAGCTGTGCAGATAAATTTCTGGCGCCGAGACCATTTTCTGTCCCTGGGACCAAAATCTGTCCCGAGAACCTGAAATGTGTCCAACAGTCAGAGAACAGGCAACACTGCAATAGCACTGATTTGTGTCCCTGCTAGACCAAATTTCTTTTGGTCTACTTTACGCCAGTTTACAGCGTCCAAAAATGGCTGTGACACATATTAATTGTGTCTGAGTTTCCACTCCGCCAAAGCCACACCCCTTTTTGGAGAAGAGTCGGAGCAGGCGGAAAAAGTCATTTTTTCTGTCCCCGACAGCTAATAAATAGGTAGGAGAGCAGAACATGTGGTGAAAGCGCCACAAAACTGGCGGAAACACCATAGTAAATGTCCCCCATTGTATGCCAGTCTTAATATTCTCCCTGCTGTCACACAAAGTGCCAAATACTAAGGGGTGTCCACAAATGAATTCTATGCCAGTTCTTGCCTGGCGAAGAATTCAGCTATAGCCTGCGCTACGATCCTGGCATAGACTATAGCCAACTACAGCAAGAGAGGGAAAAAGCATTTCAATGTACACCAGAAAACTTGGGTACATGGCTGATAAATGACCCCCTATGTTCCAAGATGAAACCACATTTATCAAGCTGTCTAAGCCACTATAACAAATCTTATGTGCAAAAGAGCTCAAGACACTCTAAAAAACGGGAGTAAGATTCTACCTAATGATAAATGTGCCACTGTGAGTCTGTGGTGGTTATTGGTGTGGAACTGCCTTACTTCACGTTTCCAGTGATTTCATTCATTCATAATGTTGAATAATGAAAGTTATACAAATTTTACAACATACTTTCTGTATCAATACTTCATGGTTTTCTGGATCTCTGCTTGCTGTTCTCCTATAGGAAGCTTCATTTTTTATTTCCAGTGGACGGAAATCTGACAATGGTCACACAGGTGCACTGCTCGTTATAACACACAGCTCTGATTACTCTCTGATACTAACGAGCCGTGCACCTGTGTGACCATGGTCAGATTTCTGTCCACAGGAAGCTTTCTATAGAATGACAGCAAGCAGAGATCTAGAAAATCATGAGGAATTGGAAAAGAAATTATATTGGAAATTTGTATTCTTTTTCATCATACAAACAAGAACATTAATTTGTGGGAATACCCCTTTAATTAAATGTCAATGTCAAGAGGAAAAAGAAAGAGAGGCGCACACCTGAGGAAAAATAGCGGGAGACCTCAGAGTAATATGTAAGGTCCAAAAGAAATATACCCGAGCTGTTACTCACAGGAGTTTGCAATATTTATCCGTCACCTGCTATTCCTTTCTTGAGCACCTGGTCTTGTCCCCATCATAGGTCCAATGAAAAGACAAAGTGAGGCCTTTGACCAACTCCATTTAGATTAGGAAAAAATCTGGAACAGCATGAAAATTTCTATTTCATGAAGCTGCCTGGAATCTGCCTTAATCTTTCAAACTGACATGTACTGGCACCACCTCAACCTCAAGAACCACTTTTCCCCTCAATTTTATAATTCATAAACCTCTATAAATGATTATAGGATATTTGTATTTCATATATACACTCACCGGCCACTTTATTAGGTACACCATGCTAGTAACGGGTTGAACCCCATTTTGCCTTCATAACTGCCTCAATTCTTCGTGGCATAGATTCAACAAGGTGCTGGAAGCATTCCTCAGAGATTTTGGTCCTTATTGACATGATGGCATCACACAGTTGCCGCAGATTTGTCGGCTGCACATCCATGATGCGAATCTCCCGTTCCACCACATCCCAAAGATGCTCTATTGGATTGAGATCTGGTGACTGTGGAGGCCATTTGAGTACAGTGAACTCATTGTCATGTTCAAGAAACCAGTCTGAGATGATTCCAGCTTTATGACATGGCGCATTATCCTGCTGAAAGTAGCCATCAGACGTTGGGTCCATTGTGGTCATAAAGGGATGGACATAGTCAGCAACAATACTCAGGTAGGCTGTGGCGTTGCAGACCAGGCAACGTTTTTCCAATCTTCTACTGTCCAATTTCGATGAGCTTGTGCAAATTGTAGCCTCAGTTTCCTGTTCTTAGCTGAAAGGAGTGGCACCCGGTGTGGTCTTCTGCTGCTGTAGCCCATCTGCCTCAAAGTTCGACGTATTGTGCGTTCAGAGATGCTCTTCTGCCTTCCTTGGTTGTAACAGGTGGCGATTTGAGTCACTGTTGCCTTTCTATCAGCTCGAACCAGTCTGCCCATTCTCCTCTGACCTCTGGCATCAACAAGGCATTTCCGCCCACAGAACTGCCGCTCACTGGATGTTTTTTCTTTTTCGGACCATTCTCTGTAAACCCTAGAGATGGTTGTGCGTGAAAATCCCAGTAGATCAGCAGTTTCTGAAATACTCAGACCAGCCCTTCTGGCACCAACAACCATGCCACGTTCAAAGGCACTCAAATCACCTTTCTTCCCCATACTGATGCTCGGTTTGAACTGCAGGAGATTGTCTTGACCATGTCTACATGCCTATACCCGTATTGTCAGGGGTCGAAAAAAATCAAAAACGAACTAAAAATTGCAATTTTAGTGCTTCCTACCTCCAAAAAATCTCAGAAATCAAAGTTGCGCCTTATACTCCAGTGTGCCTAATATGTGAACCGTACTTACAGAAAACAGCTGCCTTGAACTGTGCACAGGTCTGCCACCTGCTGGTCATTCATCCTTATAATCAGGTGCGCCTTATATATGAACTTAGACGTATTAGCATGAATTTATTGATGGTGCGCCTTATAATCAGGTGCGCCTTATATATGAACTTAGACGTATTAGCATGAATTTATTGATGGTGCGCCTTATAATCCGGTGCGCCTTATAGTCTGAAAAATACTGTAATAGAAAGCGATCAAAGAGTCAGATGTACCCCATAATAGCACCAATCTAACCGTTACCTTCCAGCAAAAAACAAGCCCTAATAACTCTCTTGTGATTGAGGAATAACAAAGTTCTAGCTCTCAGAATATGGCGACCCATAGGCAAATGTGGTTCCCTTAAAAAGGAGTTTTATTTGCTAAAGTAGTAAAATATAAGAAAACCTGTACATGTTTGGTGTCTCTGTAATTGTACTTCCCTATAGACCAATTATATCATGTTTATTGTACTGTATGGTGAACTGAGTAAATGTTTAAATTACTACACTTGCAGGAAAGAGTTAATAAACTTGAATCCTCATGCTATTTTAACCATAAAAATAAACCCATTGCAAAATACAAATCTTCCCGCAAAAAACAAGCCCTTATATGCCCAATTCAGATGAAAAAAATCAAAAAAGTTATATCGTATTGGAATTTGAGCAGGAAATGAACCTAAAAAATGTCCGTGTCCTGAAGGTGTTAATGAGCTACATTGTTGGACTTTCATCTCTTAATAGATTTGTACAATTGAGACCCAATTAAAGATTAATTTTTCTGATGATACAGCGGCCGTGCTGGGCTCATTTCAGATTTTATTCTCTCCAATTATGAAATAATAATTATTTATATAGCGCACACAGATTACGCAGCGCTGCACAAAGCATGTGTGTGGTCCCTGTCCCCAAGTGGGTCTCACAATCTAAACAACTCTAACAGTATGTTTGGACGAATGTGGGAGGAGAAGCCGGAGATCCGGAGGAAGACCCAATGCATAAACGGAGAATCAGTATCCAAACTCTTTGCAGATGTGACGGGGTAGGATTAGAACCCATGACTCCCGTCTCGCAAGCAGTAGAAGTGCTACTCACTCAGGCGCCACCATGCCACCTAAATAATTACACTTTTAAATGCCCTGTGTCTTTTGGCAGGGACCGCTGAGACTAAGAACTGTAAATATCTCAAGACCTTCCACAATATCCATATAATAATAATTCTTTATTTATATATCGCTCACAGATGTACGCAGCGCTGCACAGAATTTCCAACATCAGTCCTGTCCCCAAATGGGTTCACAATCAATCACCCTACTGTTGTTTTGGAGTGTTGGAGGAAACCGGAGAACCCGGAGGAACCACACAAACCGGAACAGAACATACAAAGTCTCTTACAGATGTTGACCTGGATGGGACTTGATGATCCCGGACCCACACCTGCCATAATGGGAAAATTTGGTAAAAAAAAGACTAGATGGGATGAACATAGGCATACTGGAGGTAATATAGGTTATAAACAACTATAGGCGCTTTGATGTGGTCTCCTCTGGGGTTGGGTTACGCTCTATAGGTGGGATAATGCATTAGGATGTTTTTATGATGATTGTATATTGTAATTTTCTTTGGCATATGACATTTTTATGTGTCTAAATATGTAATAATAAATTTGACCTGTATTTTTCGGACTATAGGCGCAACAAAAAATCCTTAGATTTTCTCAGAGAATCAAGGTGCGCTTATAGTCCAGTGCGCTTTATAGACGAAACACACACTTATAGACCAACAGCTCCCTTGAACTGTGTCACAGGTCTGCCACCTGCGGTCATTGCACCCTTAATCAGGTGCTCCTTATAATTGCACGTGACGCCTTATATATGAACCGTACTTATACAACACAGCTGCCGTTTGTACTGTGCACCAGGTACTGCACCTGTCTCGTTCATATCATCCTTATAATCAGGTGCGCCTTATAACCGGTGCGCCCTTATATATGAACCGTACTTACAGACACAGCTGCCTTGTACTGTGCACAGGTCTGCCCCGTGGTCATTCATCCTCCTATAATCAGGTGCGCCTTATATATGAACCGTTCACTATGACCAACGTGCCTTGTACTGTGCAAGGTCTGCCACTGCTGGTCATTCTCCTTATAATCAGTTGCTCCTTATAATCAGTGCGCCTTATATATGAACCTACTTACAGACAACAGCTGCCTTGACTGTGCACAGGTCTGCCACTGCTGGTCATTCAGCTTATAATCAGGTGCGCCTTATAATCCGTGCGCTTATATATGAACCTAGACTTTTAGCAGTGAATTATTGATGGTGCGCCTTATACTCCGGTGCGCCTTTAGTCGAAAAATACTGTATATAAACTATAAAAATGACTCCCCTAGTGACTGTCTTTGTAATAATTATCAGTGCTGCTGACTACCAGATATTGCCCAGAGTCTCAAGAGCTATCGCCTCATGGGCGCTCCTCAGCATCCAGGCGAGAAGAGGAAGATGGAAGAAGAAAATTTAACATGCGTAAACAAAATAAAATTGCAAACAAAATGTTTCACCTTCGATTATTATTTCCTTCTGCTCCTTCACACTAGTGTACGACAAGATATGAAGAACGTGAGAGAAAGCGTGCGTGAAGTAGGAGGAGCGCTGCGACAGAGAAAGACGCGATACATTCAGCCTGAAGATACGTCTATACAACTCGTATGTGAAACGGTTCCAAGACATAGAAAAGTACTTTGTCTTCCGTTCACCGAAAAAATTAATAATTTTGCAGGACTATAACGGCGAGTGTATGCAACCCTATAAATTTTCAATTAAAGCTCCGGTTAATAACTCATATTATGGTCTGTATTCCTGTTAATTGTCACAGGGCTTCATGGTACTGAAACCCCCTCAGACCATCCAGACCACTTGGGACACACACCAGGAACCCCCTAACCTGAACAAAGCTCTATCAACCGTGACTTTCTGTATTTCGAGAGGCTACCCCGGATGTTCACAGATGACGCCGCGCAAAACCACAGTTGGAACTCATTCGTTTGTGCAGACGTCGATTGTTCTACCTTTGTAGGTACTTGGGGCCCCTGTAGACACTAGCATGCAGCAATTTAGTTGCTTTATATGCACAACTCAGGGGCCCATGGGAAACTAACCATGGGAGCCGCTTACTCTGTGCTTGTTTGGTATAAGGAGGTTTTGTGTCTTTTTACGATTTGGATCATCTCTTGTCCACCTTATCTCCATGGAAGCCGGGTCGTTGCTGTAGAGCGCCAGAAATGCTGATTCACTGGCCATAATTTCTAACTGTATTGAGCATCTTTCTGCTGTGGATTACCTGTTCATCGACTTTGCGTGATTGACATCGCTTTGAACCTTGGTTCATTTATTTAATGTCCCTTCAGGGGCACCGTAGACAGCACAATATCCACAATATGATCTATATTGTAGTGAGTTTAACAAGAACATTGACATGAACAGTACTGACCCCCCTTGTTGGGGACATTTCTCTGGTAGTTTATGGCCCCTTTGGTAGCAGTGGCCTGGAAGCAGGCGGACAAACTAGATCTCAATTTTAATATGTCCACAAAATCAAGTGATCTTTACACTTCACACTCATATCATGTGTCCAAAAAACAAATTCAGCCCTTGGCGCTGAGGTCACATTAACAAAATACACGAACAAAACCCTCTTATTTATATCCTGCCCCGCGAGCACTGGAGCACTCTCTGCCTAATCAGCTTAATCTTATGTCCCTTCCTCTATACTTATTTACCCTGCCTAGTCTTCCAGGGCTGCCTTTGGCCTCTACGACCGCCCCAATCCTGTGCCAGCAGTTAGTGTCCAGGGAACACTACAATTAACTTTCGCTGTGTGAAGCTCAGTGTCTTAGCCTTCAGCTCTCCCAGGTATATTCCTCGCGTGCACTGCTTGTTGGTCTGCTGATAAATCAAAGCTCTGCACTCGAATGTGTGACCCCGCCCTCTGTACCCGCCCTGTGACCCGCTATCCTTGTGGACCCACACCCGGTGACACCCCGCCCCGGTGACCCGCGCCCTATGACACCGCCCCTGTGACCCTGCACCTGTGACGCTTCGCCTCCCTGTCGTTCGCCCTGTCTCTCTGCGTCCTAGGGGTCGGCAACACGGGGGGTACATGGGCTGGGCACCCTGTGAGATCTGCAACCTGTGGGCTATACAATACGCCAGACCGAAGCCCGGATGAGTAGGAGTCCCCTACCAGCCTACCCCTACTCCATAATAACAGGCCCAGTAACGGACATTACCAATGTGTCCATGTTACGAGCCAACAGGACCAAAACAGACTCTCACTGCCCGTGTGTGTGTCTCACCGTTAAACCCCCGCGGCTTATTCTTACTGCGCGCGCGGCATGGGACACGCAAACCCCTCAGGCCCCGACCCTGTCCTTCCTCGTTTACCCAGGATCTTTTTATCTGCCTATAAGACAGATCCTTGCTTCTGTACCTCTCTCCTCTGATACCCTGTACGACCTGCCGCAGTCACTTTCTCACAATTATAACCAAGCTCAACCGAGGTGTCAAGAGCGCTGATGACTAGTATCGCCACCGTGAAGAAGGTAGGCTTCTCTGCATCTTTCCAAGCGTAATCTGCGTCGATTCGTTGTAGGCGTGCAATCATAACTTTGAACGATTCCCCCCCACCATGGGCGACCGATACGCCGGCCCGCTGTTAACAACCTAAGAATGAGCTCTAGGGTCCGTCGCGTTCGTTGGTGACTGGCTCTTGTGCACCCCCATTCACATGGAGCCGTCCCCCCTGAAAGGAGTCGGTCTTCGCTCGATTTCGGTGGGGTACAACCCTAGTAATCACCAGCTACAGTGGCTCGTCTTGGCGCTGCGTGCAGCGTCTCTCCCTACGTTGTGACCTCTGTGTACTTGTCCTCTCATACCGGAGCCCAGCGTCATTGTCTTCCTTCCTGCTACGTCAAGGAGACGATACACGCAGAAAGGCTCAGTGAGACGTCGGGCTCTCTACGTCGCATGAGATACTGGCCTCTCAGTGTCTTGCTGCTGTTCATGTAGTCATCAACTACACGAGCTCGGACTTGACCTCTTCTGGTTCCCACGTGTTCGATCTGTCACCGCTGTTCAGAACACACTACACACCCGATAGATCATTGTGTACCCTTGACGCGAGGTACTAACCCCCGTGCCCCCCACACCCGGCATACCATTCACCATGTACCTCTCCACAAGCCCATACCTGCGCTTTCGCGTAGCCAGCAGACCACCGATGGTGCACCGTGGCCCACTGCCCGGGTGCCCCGACCGCACAAACACACAGGGCCCCGCGACTGAATGTCGCGCGCCCCAGCTACCCCCCTCACCCGCAGACTAGGTGCCTCCCCGGTACTGCACACGAGCCTCCATCACGACATCTCCGTAATTCTGCCTCCTACCCAAGTGTGCCGATGTTCCTGCTACCCAGAGATTGCTCGCTACCCAGATTATGGGCCCTCCCGAACCCAGATGAGGTGCCTCCCTACCCAGATATGTGCCTCCCTACCCAGATTGCCGGCGCCCTCGCATCTGACAAGGCCAAGTGTGAGTGTGTGTGGACGCACAAGGAGGCACGCAGGCGTGCATGTGAGACTGCGGGGAGGGGGACCCAGATAGGTGCTCCCTCCAGATATGTGCCTCGCTCCCAAAGATGGGGGCCTCCCTAACCACCACCCAGATATGTGGCCTCGCTACCCATATATTGTGCCTCTCTACCCCAATAGTGCCCGTCCCTACCCAGATAGTCCTCGCTACCCCGATATGTGGCCTCCTGACCCAATAGGTTTCCCGGGGTCTGGAGACCATGAACTTTACTATATATGGAGATTGTTTGACAAGTGATATAGTTTGATGGCTCTTTGTGTCGTTTTGGAGGGAACTTTTTGAAGGCTGTCAGTGCCGTCAGGTCTGTGGAAGAGTCAGTTTCTTGCTTTCCCCCACAGGGTAAATTACAGCTTGTCTTCCTTTGAATCCTAAACTTTCCAGAGATATTCCATTACTTTATCCGATAAGCGTCCTTTGGGTACTGTGTAACTGTATTACCAAATCCCTTCTCAGAGTTATCATGATAACAGCAAATGTAGACCAATGTGTCCACACTTAGGCTATATCACACGCCGTTGCCCGCCCGTACGTGCGGGCAACGGCAGTGCAAGGGAGAGGAGGGGAATGAGCGCAGCTCACCCGCCCGCCCCTCTCCAGAGGAAGTTATTGCTTCACGTCGCCGTACTACGGAGAAAATCGGACATGTCCTATCTTTTCCTGGGTACGGAGCGGTATGGTGCCGCACGTGTGCCGCCGTACGCCCATTGGTGTCTATGGAGGACGTATATCGGCCGTGTATACGTCCCCCATACGTCAGTGTGAATGTAGCCTTACTGTGAGGACCAAAAGTCCTAACAAAAGGTATTACTTGTTTAGACATAAGAGATGTTCTATCCTAAACGTCTGGCTTTCTGTTTATATTCTCCACTAATTCTGGGTGGGTGCCCCTTCAGATTATTTTTCAAGGCCATCTCTTTAATCTGACCTCATGTATATTGATCATCCACTATTCTCCACACTCTCCTCAGCTGACTGTATGAAGATCCGCAATGGTTCTTTTCGCAGAGTTTCGACTTGCATACAAATTCCACAAGAACCAACCGATGGACCCATCTTGTACGTAACCTGGGACTGTCTGTATTTTTCCATCTTCTACTGATCCAATTCGATGAGCTTGTGGCAATTGTAGGCCTCAGTTTCTTTTCTTAGCTGAAGGAAGTGGCACCCGGGGTGGTCTTTGCTGCTGTAGCCCATCTGCCTCAAAGTTCGACGTACTGTGTGTTCAGAGATGCCTTCTGCCTACTTGGTTGGTAAGTGCTGGTGATTTGAGTCACGGGTTGCCTTTCTCATGCTCGAACCGTCCTGCCCATTCTCCTCTGACCTCTGGCATCAACAAGGCATTTCCGCCACAGAACTGCCGCTCACTGGATGTTTTTTTCTTTTTCGGACCATTCTCTGTAAACCCAAGCTGGTGTGCGTGAAAATCCCAGTAGTCAGCAGTTTACTAAATCCAGGACCAGCCCTTCTGGCACACACAACCATGCACGTTCAAAGGCACTCAAATCACCTTTCTTCCCCATACTGATGCTCGGTTTGAACCTGCGAGATTGTCTTGACCATGTCTACATCCTTAATGCACTGAGTTGCTGCCATGTGATTGGCTGATTAGAAATTAAGTGTTAACGGGCAGTTGGAGGTTGTACCTAATAAAGTGGCCGGTGAGTGTATGTTGGTATGTGATGTAGTGAGATTGTGTCATGTAAAGCACACAGTGAAGTCAAAGCATTGAACTCAAAAGTCACAAATTCTTTCCCTTTTCAACGCTTTAGAATCTTTTTTTCCTTAAGGTCCCTTTCATCTGCAATTGGCCTAATAAACCTAACAAAATTTGTCAAGCGGCATGACACATCTAATTTTGTGTGTCTTTAGTGACCCAATGTGGGAACAGAAAATCAAATTTGAAGTGAGCTGTAAATTGGTTGATCAGAAGGAGGAGAGTTGAACACTGAATAGGTGGGGAGCTCTGAACCCTCCTCCACTGTCATAGAAATCATTGATCGGTGGTGAGTCTCTGATGCAGGACCATCAATTACAGTGAGGGGTCTGACAGAGAGACCTGACTTCAGTGTTAAATCCATCGCTCCTTGACTTATAAACCATTTACATCTGGATCTGGATGCCACATATTACGTCATAAGAAACATCATCTAGAACAGTGGTTCTCAACCTTTTATGCGGTACCCCGCATACAGTTCCTCATGTGTGGGTGACCCCAAACCATGCCACTCGCATTATAAAAACACATAAAATTGCGGCTCCGATGGCTTAGGCGACCCCCAATTTGGTCGTTCGACCCTGCGGGGTCCCGACCCACAGGTTAGAACCGTGATCAGAAGGTGTGTGAGGTAGTGGTTTATGAGGTCTGCTGACAGGTCCCTGTAAACCCTGTGTACACTTGCAGGGGCTGCACTATTGTTTTTATACTAGATCATCCTCTTCACCTTTACGGTCTACTAAATCATGCACATTTTAACATTGTATTTGTGCTACTGCAAATCATGGATATCTATGATATGTAATCTGGCATCACGGGAAGCTTCTGTCTGTCTTGATAGCAAGATAAAACTCAGCAGAGATTTCAGTTCTATATAAAAAAAAGGAGTAACAAGAGCCAGAGAACCACTTTTGTCTGGAAAGACACATTACAAAATGCCTGCATGTGCTTAAAATAATAATAATCTTTATTTACATATCGCTTTAACAAATTATAGGGGACATAATAAATAAAATACTTTACCGAGTACAGTCATATGGAACAATAGGCGTGAGGGCCTGCTTGTATATTAATCTATGCAAAGTTTGTTGGAAAGTTGTGACCATTTAAAAGGTAAGATCATATATAACACCACACAAAGTATTTGGGAAACCCTTAAATTAATCTATGTGTGATCTACGCTTCTTACAACAGTAACTGAGGGTTCTTCATCCAATATAAATCTGTATCCCAGGTGGTATTCTGTCAATATCTTACAGATGCTCTTGTCCCAATGAGAATATGATTCACTTGTCCTAACATGGAACATTTGGATTGCTTATAGCACAAACATTTGGTGTTTTTTTTTAGCGGATCTTTCTATAAATACTTACCAAACCTCTGACATGTGCATGGTGCAGTAAAGTGGACCCATTCACTGCTAAAGCCTGTGTGGTCACTAAAACAGGTTTCTGGATTATTTCGACTGGTGGTTCGCTTGTCCTTAAATCACTTGCTGAGAAACAGTCAGCACTCAGAGCACTCTGGCTGAAAAACTGAAGGTGGATGAGGGGAGCTGCTGCCGAATTTAGCCAGGATCACACAACTGGCAAAACACCCACTGAGGAGTGACTGATGCCATCCTGCCAAGCAGGTGAACCAGCACAGGTCAGGAAATGACCATCTCAGCTCCAAATATAGCAGCTCTTTCTCCCTGGCAGTAAGAAGGAAATATCCTTGTTACTGCACATTTTAAAGATAAAAAAATTCCCAATCAATAGTCTTTATTGACTGAAGATGTGGTATTGCTGTGTAGCTTAATATGAGAGTTTCTACATGTAGACTTAGGGGGATTTTCAGTTATATCAGTTTTCTGTCTCAGAATGTCTTAAATTGTGGCATCAAAACCACTCCAGCTCCTTCCTAGTTGCGCTAAATTTGCAACTTCTGATTCAAAAAGGCACATATCCCTCTCCATACCTCATGGAGGCTTTTACTTAGCGACACATTGGGGGACATTTACATAAAGTGTCGGTGTCTGCATTGGCTTTGTTACCGACTGCTCTCGGTAAGAAGACCACACTTTAATATTGTGTAGCTGTGCAGATAAATTTCTGGCGCCGAGACCATTTTTGTCCCTGGGACCAAAATTGTCCGAGAACCAGAAATGTGTCCAACAGTCGGAGAACAGCAAACAGTGCAATAGCATGATTTGTGTGCCTGGATACGCAAATTTCTTTTGGACTACTTTACTCCAGTTCAGCGTCCAAAAAGGTCTGTGAGTTTCCACTCCGCCAAAGCCACGCCCTTTTCGGGAAGAGTCGGCGGAGCAGAGGAAAAAGTCATTTTTCTGTCGACAGCTAATAAATAGGTAGTGAGAGCAGAAGATGCGGTAAAAGCACCACACAAACTGGCGGAAAACACCATAGTAAATTCCCCCATTGTATGCCAGTCTTATATTCTCCCTGCTGTCACACAAAGTGCCAAAATACTAGGGGTGTCCCAACGCATTCATGCCAGTTCTTGCCTGGCAAAGAATTCAGCTATAGCTGCGCTTCGATCCTGGCATAGCTATAGCAACTACAGCAAGAGAGGGAAAAAGCATTTCAATGTACACCAGAAAACTTGGGTCACTGGCTGATAAATGACCCCCTATGTCCAAGATGAACCACATTTATCAAGCTGTCTAAGCCACTATAACAATCTTATGTGCAAAAGAGCTCAAGACACTCTAAAAAACGGAGTAAGATTCTACCTAATGATAAATGTGCCTGTGAGTCTGTGGTGGTTATTGGTGTGGAACTGCCTTACTTCACGTTTCCAGTGATTTCATTCATTCATAATGTTGAATAATGAAATATACAAATTTTACAACATACTTTCTGTATCAATACTTCATGGTTTTCGGATCTCTGCTTGCTGTTCTCATAAGGAAGCTTCATTTTTATTCCAGTGGACAGAAATCTGACAATGTCACACAGGTGCACTGCTCATTATAACCCACACGCTCTGATTACTGTCTGTGATACTAACGAGCGCATGCACCTGTGTGAGCATGGTCAGATTTGTCCACAGGAGCTTTCTATAGAATGACAGCAAGCAGAGATCTAGAAAATCATGAGGAATTGGAAAAGAATTATGGAAATTGTATTCTTTTTCATCATACAAACAAGAACATTAATTTGTGGAATACCCCTTTAATTAAATGTCAAGCAAAGGAAAAAGAAAGTAGAAAAGAGAGGCGCACACCTGAGGAAAAATAGCGGGAGACCTCAGAGTAATAGTAAGGTCCAAAAGAAATATACCCGAGCTGTTACTCCAGGAGTTTGCAATATTTATCCGTCACCTGCTTTCCTTTCTGAGCACCTGGTCTTGTCCCCATCAAGGTCCAATGATAAAGACAAGTGAGGCCTTTGCCAACTCCATTTAGATTAGGAAAAAAATCTGAACACATGAAAATTTTCTATTTCATGAAGGCTGCTGGATCTGCCTTACTTTCAAAGCGACCATGAATGGCACCACCAACTCAAGAACCTTTTCCCTCATTTTATAATTCATAAACCTCTATAAATGATTATAGGATATTTGTATTTCCTATATACATATACATATATATATATATAAATGTATATAATATGCCCTAAAGAAAAAATATATAAAATACATCCAGTTGTCATTGTTAGTTTTTATCATTGTGTGTAATTTTCTGAATATGAATGGAAATCTACCACCAGGATGAAGGATTGTAAACCAAGCACACTGGCATAATGGTGTGTGCCCCCTCTGACAGGATCTGCTCTTGTTTCACCTTCTTATTCCCTGGTTTTCACAATTAAAGGCTTTTAAAATTATGCAAATGAGCCCAAGGGACAATGGGTACCTTTAGTGCTAGTGGAGCCTGGAACCCCTCAATTGCATTATTTTTAAAGCCTTTTCTTTCTTAAAATTAAGGGTATAAGAAGCTTTAATAAGAGCAGATCCTGCCAGAGGGGGCACATACCGGTATTTCAGCATGCTTGGATCCTTCATCCTAGTGCCAGATGTCCTTTAAGTATAATATTGGTTATCTACTATTTAAATGTTCCAGCCATCTACGGTAATGTGTTGTCCCCGACATATTAAGTGTACTGCCATCAGACTGTATATCTTTTATGTTGGTTGTTCAATCATTTTGTGTGGCTTACTCCCTCAAAAAATCAAAATGTTCTGGATTGTGCATATTTTACTTTGTATCTTATTATTTCCATATGACATATATATTTTCTATAATCATTCAAATAGGTTTTTAAATACCATCATTTAAATGATATAACAAAGGAAAAGAATGGCTCTAGGTACCAGTTTATAGTTTCGTATGTATTCCTGTGATACCAAGAATTTGACTTGAACTCTCCCTAATCCACGATCACAAAATCAGTCTGGTGATGGACTACAAAAATACTGCACATGATAACCTTCAACTACATATAAAAATGTTGCCCGGGCTAGTAAATAACTGTTCTTAGCTATAACAAAATAGAATGGGTTAACAAAAGATATTTTATATGTATCTCTCTCTGACTGTCGCTGTCTCTGACCATTTCTGTCACTAAATGTTTCTGACTATGCCTGTCTCTGACTGTCTTTGACTATCTCTGTTTCTGACTGTCTCTGTCTCCGACTGTCTCTGACTATCTATGTGTTTCTGACTGTTTCTGACTCCGGTTTTCTCTGTCTGTCCTTCGACTGTCTTTCTCTCTCTGACCGTCTTTGTATTTGTCTTTGACTGTCGCTATGTCTATAGAGAGATTCATCAGAAGCGTCTTAGAGCAGAACTGTTCTGGTTGCCAATGGCAACCAATCAGAGCTCAAGTTTAATTTTCCCGAAGCTGTTTATGAAATTACAGATGATCTCTGATTGGTTTCCATGGGCAACTGGAACAGTTTTACCTCAGACATTTTTGATAAATCTCCCAATTTCTCTGTATCCCTGCCCATCTTACCTCACACATCAGCATCTTATACTCATTGCTTATAGTAACCAATCAAAGCTCAGAGATCATATTAATTACCTGTGGCAAAACAGCAACCAATTAAGGCTCAGCTTCTAACTGCCACAGCAGAAGCAGACATTGGTTTCTCTATATCATGGTTAATAAGTGTATTTTGGAAAACACTGGGTAAAAATTTCAGCTCAAAACTTAATACATGACATTTTAGTCCTGAGTGACTGTGCAAAATTTGGTGATTGTAAACTGGATGGTGCAGATTCCTTTAGTGGACATAAATAATGCTTAAAATAAATACTATTTTCTTGGTCATTAAAAGTTGCAGTGTTCTGTGCTTCTTTAGGCTGGTATGTATTTTGATAATGGATAAAAATGGATTTTACACTACACTTATACACATTAAAAAATGGGTCATAGTGTATAGTTAATAGAGCCAAAAGGCAGTTACCATGTGTGAACAGAGCTTAAAGGACACCTGTCATCAGGTCTGTGTCACTTGTCCTGTCACCACTACCTGTTGGAGCAGCTTACAAGGATTCCATCCCAGCCTTTATCTAGTTATTTCATACATTATTCATTGTAAAATCATCTATTCTTTATCATGTAAACGAGGCTGGTCACATGGTCAGAGGCAGTGATGTCACTCATGTTCCCCCTCCCCTCTCCTCCCCCTGCTCATGTCTGTGTGTAATGTATAGTAAAGCATGGCTAGTGTGTGTGCTGCATCTGCTGACATGCTGCATCCTCCTAATATACAGGTGAGAGACACAGACATCAGCTACACATGAATCTGACATGTTCTGCTGTAATATGGCTGCCTGGAGCTGCTGTATCTCTCCTAAACACACACACATGCACACACAGGCTGCAGGGGGCATGGCCACCAGCACCAGGAAGCACATCATTATACAGGCTCACATCATTATACAGGCTGTCAGTCATGCACTGAGGGTGTGGCTGTGCCTGCCACTCATGAATAGAGTGGACAGCTTGAATATGCTAATGCTTCATTGGACATTTCACAGGTAATTTGCATACAGCTTTAGGACCTCATTGCTTAGGTTTACAGGCATGTAGAGGGACAATGAAGGGATAGAGGCAATGCTCTCTAATGGCAGTCTATGAAAATATATTTAGTTTAGGGGGGTTATTTTGCATGACGGGTTCTCTTTAATGGAATAATTACTTTCACAACTTGGCGTTCTCCCCATAATAGACCAAACTCCACCAGATGTTTTTTCTGCTTTATGTAGGTTTTTGGCTTAGGACCGTAAAGTTAGCTGTTAATTATCCTTTACAGATTCTTATTGTGCTTAACAATATGTCTGTGTACTGTTTTGTATCCTTCGCCTTTTGGTGGGTTGTTTTACTTTTGCACTTTATATAATGCCCTGTGTCGTTCTACGGCTATTGGAATGTGTTGTCTAGCTCTTATTGTTTTCTCTTAACCCCTACGAGTACCAAGACATAATAGTATGTTCTATTAAGTCCCGCTTCTGGCACCAGCTCACGAACATAGCCGACACCAGAAGCAGCGGCTGGGTCATTTCTATTTCTATAGCTGGCCATGAGACCTCTCCTGGAGCTGATTTTGGAACTTTCTTTTATATTAGATCTACTCTCTGGTTTTGGCTCTGAAAGGATGGATACATCCAATGTGATGTAGAGAGACCGGGAGCCAGGAGGAAAGCCAAAGGAAACATTGAGCCCCTCCTTTCATACTTGAGTATGACTGTACTCTTCATAGACTAAATGAGGATGGACAGAAGGTAGAGTAGCAGAACACTGAAATGATCTGTCAAAAGTGTAAAGTCAAGGCAGGAAGATAAGCTGATGAACGTGATTGAGGCTATGTTCACATTGCATTGATTTCACATGTTGAGTGTGTACACCAGGCTGAGGGTTTGCATAGAAATAGACTGTCAGAAGGAGGCCAATAGAGTATCGTTTTTGGCCTCCTTCTAGTCAATTTACATCACCAAACAGCACGAAGCGCATAAAAAACAGAATAGTAACTAACATTTTTTAACCAGTTAGTTGCTGTAAAAAAAAAGATCTTGTTTAATGGAGGTCGACCAAGCCTTTAGCAGATGGATACCACTGTAAGGCATCCATCCCATTTCTCATCTAAACGTGGGTGTTCTGCATTGATGTTGTGTCTCAAGGGAAAATCCCTGAACATTGGCAGCAGCAAATCACTGCCTGATGCTGAGGTAAGCTCCTCCCCCTGATTTTGTAGGGGACTTGTACGTAACCCGGGGACTGCCTGTATATGCTTATAACTTTAGAGGGAATTATACATCAGGTATCTTCCAAAAATATACCTGAAATAGAACAAAGTTGAAACATAAATGTAGCCTGGCAATGTGTGGATGAATAGCTTGTGCTTTTTTTTTAAAAAAGGAGTGGGAGCTTGGTATAGTAGTGATACTATGCTGACAGACAAGGGAGGGGGAACTAGCTTAAAAACCACACATGAGATGAGTGTGATGTGGGAAGAAAGGTGCTGTACAATACACAGGCTTGGTGGAGAGTTAATAAAAGAGTATCTTTATTGACTGGACTGCACTGAAAAAGCTGAGAAGGATGGGAAGGCAGGAGGATTTTTTGACTGCAGAAAGCCTCCAATGCAAGGCTTCATGGAAATTGTTGCATCAGTATGTAAATAACACTGCAGGATATGTGTGCTGCTATCATAGGAACAGGTAATTTGTTTTCTTTCAGAAATTGGCTAAAACAGGGGATGCAGTTATCTCGAGTAAGGCTACCTGAACACGATGGTTTGCATCACGTGTCATACGTAGGTGATGACGTTTTTTAAGTTCCATTTACATACATTGTAGTTTACGGTGTTAAATATTTCAATATGAAGGTCCATATGAAATAAAAACAAATGTACCACCTGTAATCATGGCTTATAAAGCCTCGTACATCTACTAAGCCTATAATATTTAATTATTCCTATTATGAGGTAAACGATTTCCATTTGCAATGCCGGTCCATAGGGAGCTGGGTGGAAGCGCCTCAAATCTGAGCAGGAATAGGACCTGCCCTATCTTTTGCAGTGTGGCTCAGGCACAGTGGCCAAATTTATCAAAAACAGTGCAATCTGTTCTGTACTTGTACAGTTTGCCTGTTTAGTGTGAGGGGGGTGGCAGATTCATGAATTGTCGCACGTTCTTCATGAATCTGGCATACCCTGCACTGCTGCGGCAGAGTGCACCAACTTTTTTTTGGTACACCTTTAACCCCTTACCGACATTTGACATAGTAGTACGTCACGGTTGGCAATGACTTGTCTACAGGAGACGTGCTACATCTAGCCTTGGTCACTGGCTCCTGAAGCCTCTAACACCCACGATCTATCTGTTGACCGCGGCGTGTAAGAGGGTTCGGAAGTCAATTAGACCCCCAGGTGGTCTGCTGCTCTGATGGCAGCCCCGGGGTCTGGCCAGGGCTGCGCGATGTACGCAGGAGCCGGCCTTTCGTCCTGACAGGCTCCTCCTGTTGTAACACTTAGCAGGCGCAGCATTCTTAGTGTATTACATTGCACAGTGCAATACAAGCTAACCTGTAAAAAAAAAAAAAAAAAGGTTTTTCAATAAAAATAATTAAATAAATAAAGTAAAAGTCCCATAAGCATTAACATTCCCTATTCACATCTAATAAAGTATTCACATCTAATAAAACGCACATATTTGATATTGACGCATCTGTAACAATCTGTACAATAAATTGGTTTCATTATTGTACCTGCCCTGTGAACGCTGTAAAAAAAAAAAAAAAAAATGTTATGTGCGCCAAAATAGTACCACTGAAAAAAACAACAGAACACATAAAAATAAGCCCTAAAACTAGACGGAAAAATATATTAGTTTTTCTTTAGTAAAATTGCAAAAGTATATAAAAATATATAAATGAGGTATCATCGTAATCATAGTGATCTATAGAATAACGATAACATATTCTTATTATGGAGCGGTGCAAGTTCCAAAAAAGATGCAAAATAAAAAGGAACCAGAATAAACTATTTTCTTTTCTTTCATACATTCAAGAGTTAATAAAATATCATTGATTATCTAAAGACTTACTAAAATGAAGTATTTTTAAAGTGCATCTAATCTTGCAGAAAATAAGTCCGTATATGTCCAAAGTGCCCCCAAAAAATAAAGATTATATAACCTTTAAAAAGTTATACAGATCTGCCTTGAATGGCGGCTTCCCTTCATTGCCCTGGCGTGTTCCCATACAGCAGTTTACCACCGCATGCCCCACCCCTCTCCTACCTTACCTCTCCACGCTCCCGTCCGGACTAGGCCCCGCATGCGTCCACGCTCCCTAGGGGGCGCGTATGCCGGCACTCGGAGATTTAAAGGGCCAGCGCACAGGTGATTGGCGCTGGTCACTTCCGAGTTTGCTATTTGATCCAGCGGCTCCCATCATTCCCCGCCGGATCTTCAAGCCATTCCCTTGGAATTGAAAGCCCCTCTGTGTTCCTGCTCTCCCTTTCCTGCTTCTGCATTCCTTTGTTCCGTTCCAGTGATCCTGCGTTCCAGTGATCCTGCGTTCAAGTGTTCCTGTGCTCCTGAATGTTCCCGTGTTCCGTTCCTGTGTCCCTGCCTTCCTGTGTTCCTGTGTTCCAGTGTTTTCGTTCCCATCTGCCTTGACCTCCCGTTACTGACTCCGGATTTGGACTTTGACCTTGCACCTCTGCTGGCTGTCCGCATGATCCTGACTAAAACACCTCGGCCTTCGCTGCCACCGCGGGCTAGTCGCATCCGTAGAACGACCTGGTGGCACCCTGCCGCATCAAGACCATCCCGCTTTGCGGCGGGCTCGGTTGAAGACCAGGTGCCACTTAAACTCCGGTCCCGGATGTCGACTAGTACCATATCCCGTGGTGGTCCAGAGGGTCACTCTGACACACAGCTTTAGTAGGAGAAAAACCCCAGAAAAACCTTTGCATTACAATTTTTTTTAAAGCTGCTTATTTCATACCACTAACCTTGCCATAACTTGAATCATGAGGAAAAGTAAGTAAAGCTAAATTAATAAAAACATGGGTTGCAGCGCCCTTTTCGGCCATTATAATTAACGTAAGTGTAAGGTACATGCAAGTTGATGGGAGCAGATGGGAAATAAAAAGGCTTCTATCCCATAACACACCACTATCAGTGCTCCATTGCTACCTCCCATAAACTGTTTGCTGCTGGATTCTGGATCTCAGGTGGCTTTTCCTTGTAGGTCTTTTCCATGGCTTTTGCGAGTAACACAAAGCATACGATATATATAGTATATATATAGTATATTTGGTGCTGAAGCTTTCCATTCAATGGTCAGTCTGACTGAGTTTTACTGGGCCTCCTTTTTCCCAACATCTTCTATCCATTAGTGATGTCTTCATTTTTATATCAGAAATATTAGAAGAGAGTCATCTAATGTAATTCTTTTTAAAATAGAAATCTGTTCACCAATGAACCTGGGGGGTAATAAACCGGCTAGCAGTGTACGGTAAGTCAGAGATTACAGTGAAGGTGATGGTGACCCAGGAGTGACATTTCATCTCCTGACAACCTTTGTCTGCCTCGCTCCCCCCTCCTGGGCTCTCTTTCTCTCTACTGTGACTCCTCATGAACCCTTTATTGTTGATCACCGGCAGAGCCTTCACGCTGTACTGCGTCGCCTCTTACAACAGGAAACTGTACAAACCGAGTCAAATAAAAATAGCAAAAGAAAGAGAGATGCTATAGACATAGAAATGATGAGAGGAAGAGGTGGCAGAGATGGAGGGGGAGCTGTGGGCGGACCTCAGATTAGCAATTTCCCCCCTGACATCACGGCCCAAATAAGGAGCTTTGAAATAAACGTGTGTTATTTTCTTTCATGCTTTCCTCCTGACACTGAAGATTCACCGCAGGCAGTGCAGTCACAGGCAGGGAGAAGGTGAGGCAGACTATTTCTTCTATCTTTACCAAGACATGTGCATTAGAAACGTTGTTTTCCGCTTTAAGAAGGGTTAACCCAGCAGGACCCCAGCAGACTGCTTCTTTAAATGAGGCGCTGTGTGAGTTAAGACTGTAGAGGGGAGGGGAGGCTGGCGAGGATCCCCCATCTGCTGCAGAATAAGGGAGAATGGGCTAGCGGGGAATGCAGAGTTTCTTGTGGTCCAGTGACACTACTATATATTAGTCACTAATGTAGTGACAGCTTATGACAAGGCTCTGTCTTGGTTTCTCAGATTTTGTCTCCTTCATTTTGCCTTTTGTTTACGATTTCTCTTTGTTTCAATATGTTCGTCGTCCCCCCCATATTCTACTACTTGTCTTGCGATTTGATTCTGCTTTTTTCCGTGTCGCTATTAGTGATTTTGGGTAATCTGACCATGTTTTTTTCTTTTCAGCATCAGTGGTGCGAGACACTTTTGTGTCTGATTGTTTTTATTATTTTTGTGTGACCCGATCAGGTGCAATGTTATTTGGTTTTATTTCAGCATGAAATGTAGATGCTGCACATGTAGATCAGATCATATAACATATAATAAAACCCTTAATACATCATGCACAGCCATCTAGTGTGTTTTATCTAAACATTGTAATTGAATAGTCCACATTTCATTTTTTCTTTACTAGTCTTTGGGACTGTAGTAAAGTTCTTTTCAATGATGCTTCTATGTTTATACTGTTCAGCTCATTTTGCCATATTCGTTTAGTGTTTTGCAGTCCACATGCTAGTTCAGAGTAGTAATTTCTGATTGTGAGCTCTTGAGAACAGAGAAACCCTGTGTGCTTCATAAAGAGGGAGGTGTGCTTGGGAGGAACCCTCTGTAGGGCTCTGTCCTGGGATGAGAAGCCCCCTTGTTATTTGACCAATTTACAGCTGCATTGGGACCAGTAGCTTGAGTCAGGATATAGGGAAAACTCTTGCCTCCTCCACCCAAGTTATACATAGACTACTCTACTTTCCGAAGCAGCTGTGTTGACTTTATATGTTGCTATAAGTACACCATCTTACATAAAATAGGGACAGGTATGTGCAAATTTTGTTGAAAATCCTATTCCTTTATATTCTGTGTAACAATTGTATCCCAGTTTTAGGGCTGGTGCTACCTGGGTCAATATTTCTTACATCGGTTCTGAAACTATTTAGATTTGCACTAGAAACTTCCTTGCAGGATGTGGTTTCTTGTGCCATGTGATAAACTCGCCAAAGTTAGCAATTCCATAGACAAAAAGTGAAACCTCTTAAAGACTGGTGAAAGAAATTATTTTCTTCCCTTTTCCTAGAAATTGTGCTCTACAGAACTACAAAGTTGTGCCACTTGTTTCAGCACCGAAAGTGTTCCCCAAACAGAATTCTACTATCTGACCAAGATCCCAGGGGTTATGTTTGATTGGACAGCATGCTTTAGTTGCCTATACCTAATCTTTGATGTGTGTAAAGCATGCATGGAAGGAGTGTGCACTGTTTGTTATCGATGTATAGGAGGTCCTTATTGCCAGAACGCTGGGGAATCTCACCGGATTCTGAAGTGTCTAACTATTTCCTAAAGTCTACCGTCTATTTTTATATCACAATTGTTATTACCCCCTTTTCAGCTGCTATATACATCGCCAGTTCCTTGGAAGGTGTTCCATTGGGCTTTGGATGTATACATAGTGAATTTAGACATTGATATTGGGGTATTGGGAACAGGATGAAAACAACTTGATCCTGTGGAGACTCAAAAATTGTCACAAGTGACTAGGTTCTGTATCCAGAAGGATAAGGGTCAGTTCACACAGGAGTATTTGGCCAGTCTTCAGGTCAAATGTCAGGTCAAAATCTGCTCTACTAACATGGAGTTAACGAACATGACCTGTATTCTTTATAGTCTCTGCAGCCTCCCATGGATTTTATTGGGAGATAATTTTTCCAGATGGAAGATCCAAGTAAAAATCTGCCATGTGGACATACCCCTGCAAGTGCACTGAACAACACACATTTTATGAGGTCTGGCTACTTTGGCATATTTGATATGTTCTTCCTATTGGGCCTGTCTACAAATTCCATTTTAAAGGTATAGATTAAAGTGTAGAAATAACATTGTTGAGATCTTCCACAAGTTTCAGAGCATCCTTGCCAGTCTCCACATTTTTGCCACTTGAAATGTCAGGCCCAACCCTGTAAACATTTGTTAATTTATTGTTTTGGATGACTTTTCTTGCATAGGGGTTTGTGGTAGTGGTTGAATTATATATTTGAAAACGGTGGAACCATAAGTTTACGGAATCTCCTGTGTCGTCACACGTTTCTCTGATCTGTGGAATCTTTGGGGTGGATTTTCCAATTATAAATAACAGCAGTTTCTTTGAATTCTTGGAGAATTGATGATTTGAAGGATTTTTAAGCAGGAGATATAACCATCCAACTTTTATAGAGCTTCTCTAGTAGGACAGAATGGGAAATAAAAGAAACATAACTTGCTCTGTGCTGCTGTTGGACTGCTTCCCGTTATGTTCTAATACCTGATGCCTGTCAACATGTAAAAAAAATCCTCTTTATCTGTAAGTACCTACTGTGATGACTCATCTAAGCCAGTTATTGTTCTATTGAGGTTTAATGAGAACCTAAATATTCATATAGGAATTTATCCTTCTAAAATCAGCTTTTAAAATTATGCTAATGAGCCAGAAGGCTTTGGAGTCCCTTCTTGCTGCAACTTCACAGGCAGTTACATTCTGAAGGAGCACTTCCTCCCTCCCACTGTATACTCACTGCTGCCGAGATTACAGGAAGTTCAGGGGGAGAGGGAGATTGAGACACGCTGCTGCTGTGTAACATCAGCCTTTGAAGCCAGAACAGAGAGGGCTATTGTACTGTATTAGCATAATTTTAAAAATTGATTTTAGAAGGAAGGAGGGCATAAATAACAAATATGAGAAGATTAACAAAGTCACGGTGCCTGAATCTATGAGTAAGTTTCCCAGGTTCATCATGCCTAAAGGGGTATTCCCATTTTGGCAAATAAATGTTAATATTTGTATAATGGAAAGTTATTCAATTTTCCAATAAACTTTCTGTATCAATTCCCCACGGTTTTCTAGATCTCTGCTTGCTGTCCTTCTATAGAAAGCTTCATTGTTTACTTCCTGTGGACAGAAATCTGACTCGTTAGTATCAGAGAGTAATCAGAGCTTTGTGTAATAATGAGCCGCACACCTGTTGGCCATGGTCAGATTTCTGTCCACAGGAAGTAAACAATGAAGCTTTCTATAGAAGGACAGCAAGCAGAGATCTAGAAAACCGTGGGGAATTGATACAGAAAGTATATTGAAAAACTGCATAACTTTCCATTGTACAAACATTACATTTATTTGCAGAAATGGGAATACCCCTTTAATTTTGAAGGTAGATTTCCTTTAAAGTACTTTTTATTTGTTAAATTTTAATATCCTATCACATTTTTAAAACCTTTTTTAGGCAGAGTTAAATTATTCCTACTGGGAGTTTTAACCATTTTCCTCCACCTCGCTGCCTTTTTCACTGCAGATGGCCTAGTTTTTACTAGGATGGGAAAAGGCATGTGTGGATTCATCTCAGCATAGTGATCCTGGGGTGAATCTTCTCCTGCCATGTCCCATACTATTATTGTACTAGCAGGGTTTATGGAACCAGTAATGAGACCAAAGGCTTCAGTTAATTCTTCACTTGTTGAAGTCTTAGCAACCGCAGAATCTAAATAATTTTTTTTTCTGCAATACTTACCTTTCACAGCCCCCCTCATTGTGATCACAGGATGCAGTGTATTAGGGAAAACACATACTCAAAAGTCCCATAGAAGGACTGAAAACAAAGGGAAAAAACATTCAGCAATAAAAAAATAATAAAATTAATTTAAATGTCCCAAATGCCCCCTTTCTTTATATATTTACCAGCTTGCACATGTATTTATGTGCAGTCTATGCCAGAATTCTGGCACAGACTAAATATTAATTTGGCCCATTAGGTATCACCAAACCATTACAACCAGTATAATAAAGATAAATCAGAATGTGAACACAGTAAAAAATAAAATTAAAAAACACCAAAATATCCAAATTTTGCCTAGTATGCTGCCTAAATAAATAGACAAAAAATAAGAATAAAATTTGCAGAAGAGCGGGATGCAAAAATTGTAACTTCCCCCATGATTAATGACAGTATTTGAAATTCTTCTATACCGTATTTTTCGGACTATAAGGCGCACAAAAAATCCTTTGATTTTCTCAGAAATCAAAGGTGCGCCTTATAGTCCAGTGCGCCTTATATATGAACCTAGACATTTTAGCAGGTATTTATTGATGGTGCGCCTTATACTCCGGTGCGCCTTTTAGTCCGGAAAATACTATATCTAAAATTTCTTTTAAATACTTAAAGGGCTAACAAACCTACATGCTGTTTTCAATAGTTTGTATGGCGATTTTTATTGTTTCTATTAGTGTTTGGAATCTTAGACTTGGGCTGGCTATATACAAGAGTGGATGCCCTGGCTGCCTATATACTGGGGGGCTATGGGCTCGCCGGCTATGAACTAGGGTGCAAGGGCCTGGCTGGCTATATACTGGGAGGGAAGGGGACTGGCCAGCTATATACTGGCTGTAGGCTGTGACAAATGCATTTTCCACCCTAGACTTATATTCGAGTCAGTAGGTTTTCTCAGTTTTTTTGTGTTAAAATTAGGTATGTTGGCTTATACTTGGTTCAGCTTATATATCGTAATTTGTTTTACCTCATACACTAAGCATTACAGAAAAACGCCTTGAGGGTCAAGGTGGCACAAAAAACGGTGTACTTACCCTGCTATCGGACCCAGTTGCAGCGTTGTGGTTATGTTCCATATATCTTCTCCAAATTATCAGTGGTAGAATTCATGGGACCTCCTCAGACCTCGGGGTGTCACTTCCTCTGAGGAGGCCATCGTGACACAGCACTTTTGGCTGAGCAGTGTTTGCTGAAGACAGGCACACTTCTGATGCAGAACACTCAATGCCGAGAACCAAGTTGGTCTTCTGAAAAGCCTTTAAAGGGAACCGTCACCACATTTTTTTAACAAGTACAGCTAGTGAAAGGTTCCCATAGAGTCCTATTAACTAAATGCCACCCTACGTTTAGCTAAATTGTCTCCCTCAGACCCACTTAAAATTGTTTTCTTACCTGGCATCAGCAGCGAGTCAGAGGGGACGTATCTTGCTCGGCCAAGTCCAGTGGCTCCTCTTCATGCCGCCTTCTCACTATTCAGCATTACATGTCCTGTGACAAAAGGTGGTGTCATCTCCTTCCTTACCCACTAACATTTGTTAGTAAGTGACAGTGCCGATATGGATGGTATTTCAATGAAAGCAAACAGTTTGGATAGTGAATGACAAAGGTGAATGGAGGCTAGTGGCACTGGTGCTGATATCTGTGACCTGCTAGTTTAGGGAAGCAAAAGCTAAGTTTACACTGGTCCACTGGTCCACACTGAAATCTGTGCTGTTTACTACAACAATCTGCAACTCTGTTCAGATGACACAGAAAATATGAAGCAAATCTTCATGGAATTCAATACTTGCCGACCTCATTCCAGAAAACCAGTAATTCACTATGTGGCCACCATCTGCTCTTTATTCAATTTGATACTCCAACCCAATGTCCCTCAGTGATAGTATAGGGGGGAATGGTTCAGCTCACCCCCATAATATATTGCATTCTGGTACAACGATGCACGGATGAGGGGCCAGAAGTAACCAAAATAGCAGTAGGAAATGTCGAAGTTCCAAAGCGTAGCAGAAATTTTTTTGTTGTTGTTGAAAAATCCACACTATTTAGAAAAGATTAAAAACATCTTTGGGCGTCACTAAATCTTAAAGTACATCTACCACCAGGATCAAGGGTCGTAAACCAAGTCCACAGACATACTGGTGTGTGAACTCTCTGACAGGATTTGTTCTCCTTTTAGCTTCTTATGCCCTGGTTTTTTTTTTTTTAAAAAAAGGCTTTTAAAATAATGCAAGTGAGCCCTAGGGGCTTTGGACTTCATAGGCGTTAATAGAACCTGGAGCCTCTCATGCTCATTCGCATCATTTTTAACGCCTTTTTTTCTTAAAAACAAGGGCATGAGAAGCTAAATGTGCTTCAAGTCTGACTTCATATGTTCGTGTAGAGCTGGCCAAACATTATACAATAAAAAATTAACCTTAGGTTCATCAACAGTCCTGATGCTAGCTTTAGATCACTAGCATTTATGGATCACATGATTAATGCATTTTCTACAACTCCATTTAGTAGGAACCGGAAATCCATTTTAACAACACTATTATAGCCTTCTAGGAGCAGAGTATATTAGGAGCAGATAGAGAGCAGTATCAAGGTCTCACGAAGGCCCAATCTGTCGTCGTTTAAACCCCTGTCATTACAATGTGCTATTCAAAAAGCACATTGTACGAATGAGGATAAAATCCCCATATAACTGCCATATTGCAGTGATGGCAGTATATGGTAGATCGTCAGACAACCTAGGGTTAAGTACCCTAGGAGTCTGAAAATATGTAAAAGTAAAAAAAGTTTAAGAAAATTATAATAAAAAAACTAAAAATTCACCCCCCTTTCCCTAGAACTGATATTAATATTAATAAACAGTAAAAATCAAACACTCAGTATCATCACGCGTCCAAATGTCCGATCTATCAAAATATAACAACGGTTTTTCACTGCGATTAACCCGTAACGGAAAATAGCGCCCAAATTAATGAAATTTTTTTGCCATTTGGAAAATATAAAAAATTAATAAAAGTGATCAAAAGGTTGCACAGTCCCTAAACATGATAGCAATGAAAACGCCACACAAAAGTCGCAAAAAATGACCTACCCACAGCTTGCGTACACCAAGTATGAAAAGTTATTACCCCAGAAGATGGCAAAATTAAAAAAAAAAATTTGTACAGGAGTTTTAATTTTTTAAATGTATGAACCATTATAAAACCTATACAAATTTGGTATCCCGTAAATCGTAGCCACCCAAAGATAAAGTTACATGTCATTTTGGGGGCCACAGTGGAACGCTGTAAAATCCAAGCCCCCAAGAAAACGTCGCAAATGTGTTTTTTCACCATTTTCACTGCATTTGGAATTTTTTCCCGCTTCCCAGTATGCGCCATGGAATATTAAATACCTTCACTACGAAGTGCAATTTGTTACGCAGAAAATAAGCCATAACAGAGCTCTTTATGTGAAAAAATAAAAAAGTTATAGATTTTTGAAGGTGGGGAGTGAAAAATGGAAGTGAAAAAATTAAAAAAGGCCAAGTCGTTAAGGGGTTAATATATTGTATTATGTGTGATCAGATTCCTTAGAGTTTCGAAGACTCTAGAGTGCCTATACAAAAATTTAAAATACAACTATGAAATTGAAAAAATAAACTCCCTCTTTTCCTGAAAACATATAAAAATAAACCAAAAATATTAGGTATGCCTGCTGTCAGATCAGATTGCAGGCTCATGTGACTGAAAACAACACCCAAGACTGCCTTGACTGACAGTTCCCTTTCAGGATGTTTCCTAGGGAAAGCTGGCTGTTAGGCTACATGCACACTGCTGTAGGCCCCCGCCCATCTCCATAGGACATGTCCTATCTTTTTCTGGGCTACAGAGTGGTACGGTGCCGCACGTGTGCTGCACTGTACTGCTCCCGTACAATGCCGTCAGCCCATAGAAGTGTATGGGGGACGTATATAGGTCCCCCATACATGTATGTGAGTGCAGCCTGTTGGAGCTCGTTTATGTACAGCTGTGGCTTCAGTGATGGACAGCTGAACCAGTCATCTGGGGGCAGTGTCCATTACTCCCTTTATATTCTACCCAGTTCCTTCAGATGGTGTTAGTTATTTTCAGTCTTCTCTTTGCTTTATCTAGTGTTATTTCTTTGTGTCTGGTTGTGCGGTTTGTGAACTGATCTACTAACATGTAAAAATAATTTGCCTATAGGTGAGCTTTAAAAACGTTTAATCATCATTTCGTCTGCCACCTATAACATTATAATAAAAGTGTTACATGTGGTCAAACTATGAAATGAAAATGGCAGGTTGACAAGTAAAAATGTACTCTATCAGTTTTGTACACAGAAACTTTATGTCAGACAAGGCATAGATTTTTTTTAAAAATCATCTTGGAAACTCTGCTCGACTTTAGACGTCAGGGCCGCAGTAAGTGGAAGTGGTGGTAAACAACCCTGCGAGTCCCTGGGGTAAGGCCCTGGACACATATAAAGTAAAACACACATACACACAAAATAGCATAAATATTCATAACAAATACAATGACATTTCCCCATAATAAAAAAAATCCCCCGCTACACTACAAAGAACAACACCAAGTCACCCCATTGCCGAGACATGCCCCCCCCCTCATGTGGTTGCCATAAAAGCTGGCAGTTTGCTACACAATCCATCACATGCGCCACAATTGCTTTAAATGTAGAAAAAAGGTAATTGTGGAGAGTTTCCGACGTTTGTGCAGTCGCCGACCTAGTAAATAGGCCCCATGTGTCCCGAAAATAACACCGTAAAATTTTTAAGGGGAGCAGCTAAGAAAAATGTTAGGCCCTTAAACCGCTGCTTACGATATTGCTAAAACATGCATGGTCACAGAGCCTTTTCAGGCCGCGTCAAGTAGGGGTTAAAGTAATATATTTGCCGTTTAACCAATATGGAAATAGAATAAAGCTTCCCAGTACGCTTGTATGAAAAATTCAGATAGATTAAAGATGCATCTTATTACAACATTTTATACTGTTTTATTTACAGCTTATTTAATCAAGTATAAGTTCAAGGGAATATAATATAGTGGTTAGCAGGTTATTATATAAGAATTAAAGAAAGGGTACCCTTCTGTATACTGAAGTCCATTACATTTTCTAAAGGAGAGCGTGTAATGGGAAACAGCTCTGATGGGTGTGAATCTGGGCCTTATGTTCAATATTCTTTTATTTACATCTATTTCCTGCTGCAGTTGAACTCCTGTGTATTTTTTCTGAGCTTACTCTTATATATTGTAAGAGTAGACATGAAAAGCAATTTGAAAAACGAACCTAAGTGGGATGTTCACTTTTACCACATACACCAAATAACTATTTTTGTATAAAATGTTTTAATTTCCAAATGCGTGCGGTATCAATTCCTCACAGTTTTCTGAATCTTTGCCCTGTTGTCATCTATAGAAACCATTATTTGATTTGCTTTCTTTAGAATCGATATATGTACGCGTCCATGGTTAGTGATGTCACAAGGGTGCACCGCTGGCGCATTCACAAAGCTTTGATTCACTGGTCTTATGAAGATGGCACTGTGTGAGTTCCGGACAGCACCATGTTTATCACAGGGATCAACTAGTGAAGCTTCCTTTGTGTGAACGTCAAGCGGACAACAAGCAAGATCTGAAACTGTGAGGAGAATTGAATACAGAAAGATATATTGGAAAATGTTAAATTTTCATTAACACAAACAATATCAAATTTGTGTTGGTATAAATGTGCTTAATAGTTGGACAATTCCTCCTTTTAAGCATCTTAACGTTCATTAAAGACATAACCATTATAGATTTTTAGAATCAGCAAAATATGGGTAGACTGCCTCTAACTTGCCTTGGTTGTGGGTTTCTAGATCCCGGATTTTGGGTCACAGGATAAAAGATAGGTGGTGCCGACCACTGGGTTTTTGGGCCGTTTTTATAAAGTGCGTTTTCACATCGTACGCAGCGGAAAACTGTCCGTTTTTAAAAAAGCATCGTTTGAAAAGTGCGTTTTGTCTGTTTTTACCGAAATGCGCAATGAAAAACGTGAAAAAAGAGGCTGTTTTCAAAACACGCAACTTTGTGTAAAAGTGATGCGTTTTTTAACGGCGTTTTAACGTTTGAAAACGCTTAGAAAACGGCCCAAAAAAAACTGCATGTGTGTCTTAACCGACTTAAAGGGGTTCCCACTTCGGCAAATTAATGTTATTGTTGGATTAATGAAAAATATACATCTTTCCAATATTTTCTGTATCAATTCCTTACAGTTTTCAAGGATCTTTGCTTGCTGTCATTCTATTGAAGCTTCATTGCTTACTTCCAGTGTGCAAATCTGACCTGGTCACATAGGTCCACAGCCCAGTAGTATCATGACGAGTAATCAGAGTTGTGTGCTTAGAACAGCTGTGCACTGGTGTGACATGTCAGATTCTGTCCACTGGAAGTAAACAATTAAGATTCAATAGAATGAAGCAGCAGCAGACTGTAAGGAATGATACGAAGTATTGGAAAATGTATAATTTTTTCTTTTTAAAACAATTACTTGTTGTAAATGGGAATACCCCTTAATAAAAATATGCTCATGAGCCAGAGGCGCTCCTGCACTTCACGGGAGCAGGCACGGCTCTGCGTCTAATTATAATGAACACTCAAACTGTTTTAGCAAGTCCCGTCGCTGATTCAGAGACAGGCTGATTCAGGCTAAATTCAGAGAGTTGGCCTGCATATATACGTAATTAGACAGTGGGCCAAGAGGGCCCGGTGGTGTATATATTATAATAAATACTTTTTCAGACTTCTGCGCTGTTCCAAAGATTCAGAAGTTAAGAATAAAAAGTCAGGGACTTGAAAACCACGACACAAGTAAGTTAGGGCACTACCATCAGAAATTTGGTAGAAGTAGATGTCCTTTAATCTAAAATCAATTCTCTGTTGCTGCAACTTGTAGAAAATATATAAATAACAAAGCTATAGTAATAGACCTAAACAAAAGGTTTATTTCAGTGCTGGAGTTGGTTGGTTTATGAAGGAAGAACCAAGGAAGAATGGTGTGGAGGGTGGAGCCAGTCTATTACATCAATTTAAACTAAAACTTGCATACATTTAATCATTTATCTATAATTTTCTTTCTTTCAGATTTGCGGTACAACCATCAACTTTGTCATCGCCAGTAATATTGAATTTAAGTTTATCAAGCAACTCTTACTTGGTTCATACAAGACAGAGTGACAATGACAAAAACCCAAACCTTCTATGGAGATCACTGGAAACAAATCTGTACTGTTTTTGGAGATTGTACCTTTATTAATGACTGGCCATGGAAAACAGATGTTGATTTGAAAGTAAATCATTGTGGTACAGTACTTTAGATCAAATACCAAAAGCCATTGTTTTGTTCACAAGGCTTTCCCTTACAGGTGCAATGCAGATTGTTTTCTTTTTTTATATGGTTAGTAATACTGCACCACAGGACTTTGCAAAAATAGCTTTGGAGCCTCTGGTGTAGGTGATGGAGCGCAGAAAAGGCAGAAGAGCACAAGGAAGTCGGAGGAAGGTGTTAGGAAAAGGCCAAACAAAGGAGAGGAGGTTCAAGGATCGGATCTTCAGCAAAAGACATTCCGTTCATAGCAAGAAGTGTTTACCACAAACAACATTTCCCAGGATCCGTTAAGATAGAAGAGGGGTCACCAAGGAGAGTGGGAAGGCCTGTAAACCAAAAGTTCCATGCTTGGGCAAATTCACTTCTAAATCACAGCCTGCTTACCAGCATTTATGGCTCCCCGTGTGGATACAGAGCATGGTCACGAGGCCAAGTATGGCAAGTTTAGATCCAATACAGTCAGGTCCGTTCCAGTCTTTCTCTATCTGCTCACATGCAGGTTTAGCAGTCCAGCAGAAGACCCTACTAGAAAACATACGTCCAGCGCCAACTCAGGTTTCTGTAAAGCAAGCAGATGAAACTCCTAAAGGAGAAGAAGCCCCAAAAGCCAGGCAAATATATTTGCCAATATTGAACCGACCATGTGTAAGCCAAGTGTTCTGCAAAAACATATCAGATCTCATACTGGGGAACGTCCGTATCCATGTGTCCCTTGTGGATTTTCTTTCAAGACAAAAAGCAATCTATATAGCATAGGAAGTATCATGCTCATAGGATCAAAGAGGATTGGCATACGAATTTAGTGTAGAGACATATCCATCAGTCTAGAGATGGAAAGGCTTGGGGAGAGAAGAAATTGATGATCCATCGAAGGTGAAAGCACAGACTTGAAGATGAGACAAGCACAATGTCAAATTTGTGGGAATTGTCCCACAACAAAAACATCACATGTCAGCAGGTGATACAAAGTTGCGTCAAGACACCAAGGTCCTCCCATGATCCCTTTCTTTGTCCCGACAACACATGACCCAGATGTCTGAGGAGAGTTCTAGCATTCACTGAACCTTCATCGGAACTCAGCAGAACAGAAGATACTCATAGTAAAAGCAAAAGCTTGCACTTAGGTTAAGTGAAAGAAAAAAGGCCAGTGAAGAGCAGACTTTTCTTAGCCCAGGAAGTAAGGAAGCACAGAGTCTGGTTATTTTTCACGTCGAAAGTGCAGAGCAGCAATTAGTCCACCCAATACCAATGCAAGTCATATGCTGAAATTATTCTGGGATAATGTGGAAGATGGGCAAGAACCTCAATGTAGCCAGCTCCTCTCTTAGGTGCTGCAGAGGAAAGACAAGTATGGCATCAATGACTGTACTAGGACACAAGTAATTGAACATATTACCAAACTCATTACATAATGAGGGGTGTAGTGGATACTAGTGAGATTGACAGTGTTAAACCAAGGAGAGCTCATTGTCCAGGAGTAAGCAGCATTGGTCTCCTAAAGGAACTTTTATAGAGAACCTTTTCCGTTTGAGTTAATCACCAGTTCCATTTCCCAACTGGATAAAAGACCGTATCTGAAAAGACAAAAAGCTGAACATTCATTCTCCCCTTTCGTCACCTCCCATCGCATTCATCCCCATGCCACAGATCAGTGCTCTTCTTGAAGCCACTCAATGCTTCCTCAGCATCCACTGCAAGTTCTCCATCCTTTTAGAGCTCAGTTATCTTGATGATCGGATGATTCAGAAGCTATGAGCCACAGTCATATGTTTTGTCCACCCTCTCCTAAAAAGACAACCAGCAATAGAGCTATTAGAATGGACTACACTTTAGAAGAAGCTAGTTTACAGGCAAAGAATTGGCTGTAAAACATCTGAGACATAGAAGGGAAGATAGGAGGTTCCAAAAAAGAATAAAAAAGGGGAGGGTAAAGGGGTTGACCCTATGAATGTAACATTTGTGGTGCTCGGTACAGAAAGGGGTAACTATGAAACCACAAGAAATACTATGGCTCGGAACTACAGGTTTTAAACCTCCATCTGTGACTCTCAAATTATGTAGAAGGCAGAAAAGAACTTCAGAACAGGAAACATGGACTCAGGTGCTTAGTTACAGTTAGGACCAAGTCTTGAGTTATCTACCTGCGAAAACGACGGAAAGGAAGAGCCGTGAGATGATGAAGAGCCCCAGATGGTTCTTGGTCTGAATATCAAAACCCTGCCACAGCACTGATCGCACTTTGCCATTCCACTATCTTGACTTTGTGACTGATTCACTAAGCAATTGGTGGTCGAGGTGAATCTACATCCTTGTCAGATGTAGAGAGTAAAGAAAAGTCAATCTCTAAGGAGATTTCAGTCATCCAACATACAAGCTCATTTGAAAAATCTGGTCGGTTGAAAAAAAGAGTAGTTTGTGATGAAGATTGACTCTAGCACAAAATGTCTGTAAACCTCATATATCAGTTCTCATCCTTTACAGCTAGTTGTCCGTCAGCACAACATTCAGGTCCCAGAAACTTAGTTACAGAAGAACCAGATAAACCAGATGCTGATATTGAAGATCCACCAAAAGAGCAAGAGAAAGTAGAAGAGTTCCAGTGGCACAGAGGGGCAGTAAACACTGGCGCAACTCCCTGTGAAAAGCTCCACCAAAAAAGAAAAGGCTACGCTTGGCGAAATGCACACTCTGGAGATTCCAGCTTGAATCAATGTCTCTTACCTGTAGCACCAGTCAGGACAGCAGTCTATCTCATGCCTCAGTCATTCTGTCTCCTTGATAAAGAAGAGGCTTCTAAATCTGAAGATTAGGTCTGTCTTCAGAGAGTACTACTAAGGCACTGGACACCAACTGCTCACTGTCCCTTCTCACCTCACACATGAGAGAAATGAGGAGATCTGCATCTGAGCAAGACACCAAATATATCCCACATGCCACCAGATATCCGAGAACGAAAGAATCCTTTGATTATGGTAATTTATCTTCAAATCAATGCAACAGCTCAAGAGCGAAGGAAAATGCTTTTCACTTCGGCAGACCTCTCTAAGTAGACATGTTGAAATTGAGACTGAACTATGCCCATGATTGGAAAGAATTGATAAACCATCCTTCAAGCCAATATAGGCATGGGTTCTCATGAACACTCTTCCAGATTTCCCTAAGAGCAGCAAAGTTCTCCCTCCCAACCAAAGAAAGTACCTTCATCCTTAGCTGATGAAAAGGAAAAGAGTAATATCACAACAGTTAATCAATTTTCCATACAACCGTTGTTACATTTGCTCAACGTCTTCGAAACTATTACCCTTCAAACTTATGAGCAATAGTCTGGTCCATTTTCTCTTCAATCAATTACACATTCTATGTAACCCTACTCCACCAATTGCTTTACAGCCAGCACTTTTACCTCAGACCAAGTTCAAATACCCCAGCATGCAACCTCCTCATGCTAGACATTCAGTCGGACCTCAACTCCATTTCTACACTTGCTTACTCAGCATCGATCATTACCACAAACATTTTTATTCCTATTCAACCCCAATTTTCTCTACCGGTGTCCTGCACAATTGGGGCTTGCCGTTTCCAAATAAAATCAGAAATCTCCCTCCCTTGGCCCTTCAACCATTTTACCTCAAAGATTTATTTTCTGAGAGATTCATCCTAAATCTCACAATCCAATGGTTTGGAACCTTCTGCACAAGTGACAATTCAGAACCTGTTGTATCATAGTTGTTCCAGTCAGAATTCAGACACACATGCCTTCTTTGGTATGCTTTGTACAACACTGTCCCAAAATGCTGTTACAGCCCCACACTGCAGTCCATCTTCCCTGCTAATAAATAAAAATTGTGATGGGGGGATCCAAGAGGGATCATGGCATTGACTACGGTAATCTATTACCAACATGAAGCATAAGTGAGTGAAATACCTTACTTGCGTGTTCCCATTTCCAAGACTGACCAAGCAGCATATCCTATTAATTCTTCGTTTGAGCAGTGTCCGGGGTTTGTGACCTCATCTGCGGGGGGATAGCGTAGTTTATCTCAGCTGCAGCTGGAGCTCCACAATGGAAACCAACAGCAAAAAAGAGTGAAGAGAGAAGATGATTCAGGAGACAGAATCCGAGAAAGCCCATACCGAAGGACACAGTCATTGTTGATCAAAGCGATCAACCAATGTAGCTGTTTTATTTCCACGCCAGAAAACAGATCAGAGTGTTATCACCACCTCCAACTGCTCTGACCCAATCAGCGAGTACAGAAGGTATAAAATCCAGTTAGTGCCAAACAAACCTTTGAACAATCAGAGTTACATGAAGAACCATTAAAAGATGAAAGCATTATAAAGTTAAAGAAGAAAAGGATGATAAAGTTTTCCTAGCGCCAATTACCAATACACCACCAAGGTCATTTCCGCAAACAGGCGCCGTGATGAAGCGAGGAAACAAATAAAGAGTCCCAGATTTTCCAACTCTACAACAACCACTAATGTAGTTGGGGCTATTTGAACAGTCAAGCAAATCACAGCAAAAAAATGAACTTGCCGAACGGCTTCGTATAGTCAAGGATGGGAGTATAGTTGTATAAACCAAATCTTCCTGGATGTTTCAACCAGTGTGGCATTATCTCTACTGCGTCGGAAACAGAAACTAGCACAGAATTATACCATTGCGAATGACCTCCACAAACACAGATCAACGTGGCACTAGCCCTAAACTCAGAAAACCCAACGATGCAGAGGTAAGAATTCTGGATTACCCTTTACTGTTGTTCCAATTCTCTAATCCCAAAGTACGTATTTTCAACCACATTAAGTCGATGTAAGGGACTTAAGTTTTTTGTTTCCCAGAGACTAAATTAGTTTCTGGGATATTTGGACAGATTTGAGGGCCACATTTACTATAGACAGTGTCGCTGGAGTTCCTGTGATTGGTACAGGGGTACCGCCCATTCAGATTGCTGGCGCCCATGCACGCTGACAGGGTGCACCAACTTTTTTGGTGCACCTTTGAATAGGGCTTGCACACGTTTGTTGGACTTTTCAAGTTAGTTACAATCTGGCGCACGGTCCAAACTGAACACTGGAAACACCCCTCTATTGTGTGGCACAAAAAAGGCTCCTTGCATAAAATTGGCGAAGCACGTCTTAAAATACCCGTCGTGCAAGTGTTTGCACCTCAAAAAACTGGCCGCAACACCTTTAGTAAATGTGGCGCCATATGTTCCAGATATACATTAGATGCATGAGGTATTAGATTTTGGTTAGCGACAGCATTCACTTTAGTTTCTCTTGTTTGAATAGCATTAGGCGAACACAGGGAGCTCCTTGTGATTCCTGAACAATTCCTCAAAAAGCTTTTTCTATGAGGATTAAAACTTTGATTATTTTTTAAAGACGTGGAGCATCAAAATGACAAAGTTTAACAGCAAAACAGGCACTGTGTACCATGCTGGGAGCCACTTCGCAACGTTGGTATAAGTATTGTCTCAATTCATTAATGGAATACGGTTTTTTTCAGGTCCACAAAGACCACAAGTTAAATGGGGGAAACCACAATTATGTGTACCACTCCTCCAACAGCTGTAGCATATTGTAATGATTACGATTCCCATAATACCTGTTTATTGTTTTGTACATTATGTATTTAAAGATATCCAGATATTTACGTTGGATCTGTCGTAATTAGCACAGTGCGGCGTTCAACACCAACTTACGGATTTGCACTGCTATCCAACCATACCTTACATCTACCAGTCCCCAAACTCCGTGATTCTTCAGCTATATTGATAAAGGGGTAGTGTATCACAATAGACTGGAATTTATTCATTCTCAGGGTTTCTAAGGAATAGCCCTTGTTACCACCAACTGCCCCTTTTCAACAAAGATAAAATGGGCAATTGAACATGGATGTAAGAGAGAATAAACAAGCGTATTTTTCTATAACAGTGCATATTCTTTCAACATTGCGACCATCAGATCTATATACTGGGGAGGCTAACGTTAGACTCCGCTTATAGAATAAATGCTGATTGCGAATGACCATCTCACACAGACCTAGTGTCGTACCCTCATAGTAAATGGGTCGTTGTAGCATTGTCCTAGCAATCAACAGGCCCTGTCCGTTTGCTAGTTTGGTTAGGAGTGTGTGCCATTTTATATGTGATAGCCAATGATTTCCGAATGCCTGAATCATAGGTAGTGCTGTAATGATCCATTTGTCTAATGAATCTTACATGTGTATGTTTTATATAATGCCTATAATGAGCACTATACTTCATTCTACTTGAAAAACAGGCCGTACCCGTCAAAATGCATTAAGGCGGACTTCAGGGTAGTAGTAAAGCAGGCAGAAGAAAAAAGGGTGGACCAACCATGACAGATCTGTGCAGCTAAGCGGGGAGGCAGCATTACACGAGTATGGATCTGTGAGGGATGGGGTAAGTGAACCCATTTCAGTGGCAAATTTAAAACTATAAATGTAGTGCATGAGCGCGAAGAAAGACAAGAGCAAGCGCCTCAAAGATTCTAGCGCCTAGTAGCTAGTTAAGACTGTGTGAGCGTCCATATTATCATGGATCAGTGCCAGTGATCATGCTCCTCAGTGACCAGTTGCGCCTACCCTTACGCCTATAAGGACATGCTTGTGATATTCCGCAAGCGAGTTGTCGTATGATCGGGCTAATTGCAGATGCTCGATCAGCCCATACTATTACGACGCGGACTGATTTTCTGACTGCTTTCGGCTACTTTTACGACCGACCTAGTTTCACTATGCTCGGATCTCGCCTTCCTTTTCCGCCGTATCTTCATGCAGGACCATTACACACGCCCTTCTGTACTTTTATGTAACACAACAGGCGTAAAGACAAGAGAACAAATAACACCAACTTCCCCCCCCCCTTCTCCCCCCTTATTCCGGCACCCTGCACTTCTGAACACCTATGTATATGAGGTTTTGCAGTAAATGTTCACCACAGCCTGTACTGTGTCTGTGCCCTGTAACGGCTCTATGAATTACACGTTAATAACCTACACTGCCCTTTTGAAGTTCTTTGAAGGGCTGGTGATAAAAACAAAATATACCAAAAATGGATGTCATACTTACAATCCTTTCTCTCCATGTTCTTGATGATGTATGCCCTCTTACCAACCCATCATCCCTGTTAACTCCCCATATTTCCTCCTACCTCGACAAAATTGTTGCCCTTTTCTGTTACTGTTCTCCTCGTCCTCTTTCTGTCCTGGAGAGGTTTAGTAGAGGAAGCTGCATTTCTCAAACTACATATACACCGAGACAAATATTAACTCAGACTGGCTTTCTTGCGATGATTCACCACCTACCCTCCCCACATCCACGCCCCACCAGAGTCTGTTTTGTGTCCTTCAGGTGATTGCTTTCCTATTAACAACGGCTGACAAGCATGAGCCCATTTTTGAATTTCTGCATTTCTTTATCTCTGTAATCGCGTCTCAGACACTGCGGTGGGAGCACGATCTGGGGTTATATGTAAAATGTTCGTCATAGTCTAAATGCAGTGGCCCCTAAGGCACTTGTCCCTATTTTATTTTGCCTGGAAATCGCGAAAATTAAACCCACCTTCCTGTGCGTAATAGAGGTCTAAAATCTTTTATTACAAATGATATTATGAAAATTGTGTTGGAATATGAACATGTCACAGCCAATTGTCACTTGGTTCAAGCTCTCCCCAGAACTGATGTACAATTTTATGACCGTTTCCCAGGGCTCAAACCAGATCCATGACCACATCCCCCAGATGTCACCTGCTGTCTTCCTGACCTTTCATAGATCTGCAGTCTACTACCCTACTTCCCAGGGGTACCCTTGCTTCCTATCCCCAGTTTTACCTTGGCCTGTCAACTATTCTCCATAAACATCCATAACCTTTCTTTTCTGAATATATCTACAAAACTGATCTCTTTTCCCACAAACGCAAGATCCTAGGGGTACGAGATAAGTAACACACTTTAATATTAAACAATAATACTCATCATTTGGATACCATAATCTTCAACGGTTAAATATGTAACCCCTGTTATTGTGCGAGTTCTTGAGCTCTGAATGTGCACTGCACTATGTACTTTCCCGGTATATACTGTATAAGTGGTGCCAAGCTCATGAAAAGTGTTAAGCTTAGCTCCGTTTACCCCTCCTTTCCTGTCTATGGTGTGCATGCGGGAGCATGGTGTTGGAGGCAGTGACAGGGTGTTGCCAGCAGTTAGGACAGGGGATTCCAAGCAAAGGGAGATAGTGTTACAGATGAAGTATGCTATAGAAAATCACATACAATTTTTAATGTCTCTATTTTTTCAATTTACAATTATTTCAGCATTTGTTACCACATTTGAGCGTTATATACAGAAGCCACCATGAATGATATAATTCTTGAACACAAACTCTTGCAGTGGCAGATGGAAAAATATTCAGAAGCTTAATTTTTTCAATCTTGGGTTCATTGCAGCCATTTGGTAAGATCAAAAAAGTTATTTTTTTGCTCATAAGCCACTTGCAACCTCCTCTGATGAAATGTAGAATTTTATTAAACAAGAAAAAACTTGTTTTTCATAAGTATTCTGGCCATCATATTTAACATATTCTTCTGATCCTCCTTGAGATGGTGTACTCATTCATAGGAGTCCAGTTGTGTTAATTAAACTGATTGGATTGATGTAAGAAAGGCACAGACAGTAATAATCATAATTCCTTATTATCAGCGCCTACAGATTAATCAGCGGGGTACACAGAGCTTGCCAAATCAGTCTGTTTATATGCTCTATCGACTCTGCTCATGTGCAGTCAGGTAATGAGAATTGTGAGAACTGCCCAGAGGGCTCAGAGACAGATTGAGGCAAGGCACAGATCTGGCAAAGGTTACGAAAGAAATGCTGCAGATTCAAGGTCATAGAGCACGTGGCTTCCATAATTTAAATGGAGAAGTCAGGGGACAACCACAACTCTTCCTCGACCGGCTACCAGCCGAACTAAGCAAACATAGGAGAGACGCCGTGTGACAGAGGTAAGAGAACCCCAAGATCAATCTGCTGGCTCCAGAGATGCAAGTAGCGAGATGAGAGAAAGTTCCACAACAAGTCAACTATTAATTGAGCCCTCAACCAGTTATGGGCCTCTCCTCAGTGCAAGTCATATAAAAAGCCTGTATCAGTTTGCAAAAAAAAAACACTGAAGGGGGGCTTCCAGATTGAGAAATAAGATTCTCTAGTCTGATGCGAAAAAGATTAAAACTTTTGGCGGTTAATTATAGCGGTATATGTGTGGAGATAACAGGTAATGCTCACACCTGCCAACTTACTATCCCAAACAGGGAAAACATGGTGGTGGCAATATCATGCTTATGGGTGTTTTTCAGGGACAGGATGACTGGTGAAAATGAAGGAAAGATGAATGGATGGAAAACCTATTCTTGATTGCTTTTCGACCAGACTGGTCGAAGGTTCTCTTTCCAACAGGACACTGACCCTAAGCACATGGTTTAAAGGGATTGTCCACTTCAGCAAATAATTGATATGTTTGTGTAAGGAAAGTTTACTATCTTCCACTATACTATATCTACGTATTTGGATCAATTCCTCAAATTTCTAGATCTTTGCTTGATGCAATTGTTTATTTTAAGTGTATACAATGGTCATGTCATGTTAGTCCCAAGGTATATGGCTCAGTATTATCACAGAGAGAAGTCAGAGCTTTGTTATAATAAGCTGTGCACCTGTGGGTCCATACTTGACCATGGACAGATTGCTACCATGGAGCTTCTACTAAGGCCCCTTCAAGATGCAGCAGGTTAATGTTTTAAAGGACACCTTTCCCAGGGACCGGTTTACAAAAGCACAAATGTGGGGACTAGCGTCATCGCCACCTGCCAAGTAGCCAAACACTTTGAGATTTCGCGCTCCCCCACAGCGATCGAGAGCGGCTTGTTTTGTGCAGGACATGTAGTCTTGCAAGCCACTATCATTCTGGATAGATATGTTTTTTCATAAGTTTATATGCATTGTTGGGGGGATGAAATAGGTAAAATTTATGGGGGGTTTTTAAAAACTGAGTTATTTGTTCTACCGGTGTTGTGGAGTTTGGTTTATACGCTATGTATTACACTGGGGTGCAAGTTTTATGATCGTGGTTCAGCTTGATACGAGCGGAAAACGGCATCAGCTCTGGTCCAATATACATATATATAGTATACATCGGATGCAGAGCTACGAAAGGTGGATAGAAGGACAGCAAGCAGATCTGTGGCTTCAGAACAACTCTGTGACTAGTCTTTAGTGGCCTACTTCAACCAAAATGCGATTTTGTTAGAGACTTGAAATGGCGGTACAACAATTTTCACCATCAACTTAATCGGTGGGGAGAGGATTGCAAGAAAGGATGTTGTTTATCCTCTCCCAGAAGAATCATGGGCTGTACTTAGCTCAAAAGGTGCCTCTACTCAATAATGAGCAGGGGCTGAATCACTTCTGACCTGTGATTATCAGGAAAGTATATAAGTTTCTGGTGTTGTATCAATTGGCTGCAAAAAATAAAGAGTGAAAAATTTAAAAGGGTACCCCCTGTGGTCCATGCGATTCTGCAATGACAATGCGACATCAGCGTTCCAAAAGTCGTGTTGCAGCTTGTTACCGTAGTATGATTCAGTATTTTATATAAGTATTTGGAAAAGCCATAAAACCTGGGGAATGGATTTTCTACAGAAACATTGTTGTAATGAAAAATTATTTGATGCATCTTCTTTGTTTAGGATCCATTCTAATTTTGGTGATACTCCTAATATGATGCACGATTGATTTGACCAGGAATACAGGCAGTCCCCGGGTTTACCTACGAGAGGGTCTGTAGGTTGGCGTAAGTTGAATTGTAGGTATATTTTATCATTGTAATCCAAGCCAGAAATTTTTTGGTCTCTTGTGACAGTTGGATTTTTAAAAAGTGGGTTGTCATTAGAACAGGAGTAAACTAAAGCTTACTTACAGAACACTTGATAACGTCTATAGCTTGTATTGTAGCCTAGGATAAAGTACAGTTAAATTACCCAATATCCGTGGTCCGTTGTACTAGGGGTCGTATGTAAGTCGAGTGTTCTAAAGTAAGGGACCCGCCTGATAGCTTTGTGAAACTGGCCTTAGCATAAGTTTACTGCTGCGTGGATCTGATACTAATTACAATTTTATCAAACTTAAGTAAGCTAAAGTTCGTTTTGGGATTTTAAATGATATTGTTATTATTTCCATTTCCACTGTACTTTCCATTTTCTTCAGTATGACCTGTTGTAATTTTTTTTTGTATAAACGTAACATGAATGGGGAATGATGTCTACATAAAACTAAGCCTTGCATATGCATAGACTTTTATGAAAAAGAATGGAAGTTTTTGTTATTGTAATGGAAAATATAGCAAGAAGCCTGATAAATGACAATCAGAAGAAACAACCAAAATGTATAAAAAATAAGAATTCATACAACACAATTTTCAAAATAACGTTGGTTAACCTGAGCTGTTCCGTTGAAAGTCGGGGCGGTAAAATACATTTATGACGCTGAGCTTGATTACTAAGAAGCAGGACATCAAAAGTAGTCATTTATGTTGTTTTAGTTACATGCACTGGTTCCCCTAAATAAGAATGAGAGCATCTGTTAGAACAAATGATCAAGTTAGTAACACTTTAAAGGGCTGTCCACTTATAATAAAACTTTACGCAGGGTGGTATTAAAGACCATATAGGGGTAAAACTATATTAGGGTTTATATTTAGCATGTTAAAGTGTGATACAAGCGGCTAACCCCTTAATCAATGTAATCATGCTTAACAGAAGAAAGAACACCCCATGCGAGCAAAGCTACTCCAAACCAACAGTTCCATGTCTTATATTGGCACCGGGTCAGTTTTACCCCAAAAAATACTGTCCATATTGTTAGAAGAAAGAATACATTTACAGCAGCCCAAAGAATTGTTCGTATTCATAGCAGTCTAATAATATAATAATTTTTTGAAGCAAATGTTTTGTTACAGTAATGAGAACTAAATTAGAAACTGACAATACAATATTGGTTGTAAACTTGTTATAGTTGCACTTTGGTAAGAAAGCTCAAACATGGGATACCAGATAACTGAGCGCTGTATATCAAACTAAACAGAAGTAAAATCGTTAACGAGGCGTAGATTGTCAAGCATAATGACAACATGATTCTCTGGCCTTTTAGAAGGGGTCCTGAATAGGGCCCCACCCCTGGGAACTCCAGATGTTGTAAGAGCTTATAGAACACACCATTGGTTGTGAAGGGGACATACCTTTTAGAGTGAGCAATTACTTTGGCTTAGCAGATACAGTTGGTTTGGAAGGAGTTTTCTTCCTCAATGATCTTTTGCTGTAGGTGTTATGTGATTTACCTGGGAGTAAGAGTCAGAGTGACCATTGTTGGATTAAGATTTATTGATTAATGTACCAAATCCCACAAACATATAATAAAATTAAAAATTAATTAAATTTCCTTTAAATGTTCTGTTCGATTCCTGGATTTTTTTAAAGCCAACGTTGAACTACATTTACTGGCCTCCTTGTTCATTATTGCTCCATGTGAAGGAGCCTTGTGAGAAGGCAACAAGCGCCAGTATTGATGGCAGAATGTGTCACGAGGTCTTGGGCCTGGCCAGTGATATGAGCCAGCTAGTGTTTGGTAGAAACTTAGTAGTATAGAAAATGTAGTATAGCTGCTTCTGCAATTTGGATCCAGGCTGGTTTGTCTATTTGAGTATTCAAAAATCAGGCGCGGGTGGTAACTACTCCCACGTTATCCGGACGATTTTGCCAACGATATAGCAGTAAGCTCAGGCGAGCTGAGGGTGGTGTTGTTTTGCAATTATGGGACGAGATTGCTTATATGCGGAGCTAGAGGTTTACACCAGAAAGGACAGCAATAGGGACATTGTCTGCTCATGCTGGCTGGGAGGGATGCACAACCTAAAAAGGACTGAGAGTCAGGCATGTTTATATGGATGGGTTTTTCGTTATATGTGGTTGCAAGTGATTTTTCTTTGGTGAAAAAGTTTTGGAAAAAGAAAATAAAAACAGTTACCTGGCATATTTCTAAAGTGACCATTGAGTTGATTCTCAGATACAGCACTAGAGATTGCACCAAACCCACCGTAACAGCACACACTGCCTCCCCCCAGAAAGACAAAAAATAAGCAATAAATACCCAAGCAGAAAACAATTTTGGGCATTAGAGCAAACAAAAATAGTTCAACCCAAGAGAATAGTCCCCAGTAATAGTACTGGAGGACTTAAAGAAGTCAACCACTGTCATGAATACAATGTTACATTACTTCTTTTTCAAATAAGCTATAACATTGATATAATTAAAGATTAATTAATTTTATTTTATTCATGTCTGGCGACTTCTACCAGTGTTAAATATGTCTCATTTTTGTTCCCATAACCTTTATTTTACACATTCTCTTTTTGCTTATTTGTCCCTTAATCACAAGACTTACTTCTGTTCACATCACCCTACTCTTTTTTTTCCCTGGAAACTTTGTTTACATGTCCACACAAATCTCTACTTACAATTCCTTCTCTACTATCTCTTATGTTCTGAACCTATGCAGATTCTCGTGATAGTCCCATTTCTCAATCCCTTAACAAGAATTTGTTCTAACTCCAAACATTTTAAGTACGGCAGGCAACTCTTTTATCCAGTATCAGAGCTTCATTCAACATAATACCCATCAAATAGATAAAAGAAATTACATAACAATTAATTGGCCCCAGCACATGCCCCGAACGTGTGTTCCGGTTATCTATTCACCTTGCAAGGTGAATTACACAAATGGTAATGGGCAGTAGGGAATGGAACCAGTGTGCCACCTAAATGTTTGACGTAGGTTAGCTCTGGAGATCTTATGTGGCCCCATTTACATTTATCCATTTTACTGGGATCTCTTCTACTCCATCATCATTGACAAGGCTGATACCTCTGGACTAAGTCCTGAGATAGGGAGCAGCTGGAGAAAGAAAGTGAGGCAGAGCATAGGAGTAAGCCGTAAGTGCTCGATGCAAGCTCAGGCAATGTGGTGGAGTTTTTATTGTCGGTCAAGAGTAAGGCTGTTGGTGAAGATAGGCAAGTAGGTTAGAAATGAGACACAGCCGGTGTGTGGTACTTATAGGAAGAGAAACTTCCCCCAACTGCCTTATAGGGGAGTCTACCATCTCCTCACACGCGAAACAAATGAGAACTACAGACCTTTATATAGATTTGCAAATTATCATTAAAGGGGTTATCCGTTTAAACATTTTTTTTTATGGCCGGGCTGGGAGCGGCTATTTAAACATAATAAAACAGGTAAGTAACATCATCAGGGTGCTGCCGATGTCCAGCGATGAAGCGGCCAGTCTTCTAGGAGAGATAGGGACGGATGGGAGGAGCGTCCACAACGCGGACCGGAGCTCATGTGCATCAGAAGAAGGTGACCACAAGCGGGACATCGAGCGGCGCCGGGTGGAGGTAAGTCTCTGTTTACTTATGTTTAACTTCCATCCCAGCCCGACCATAAAAAAAAATTTCTTAAAATCAGTAACCCTTTAATGATAAAAAGAAATCTATTATATAAAGAAAAAATTTATGCAAATAAGATTCTTGAGGAGCATGCTGCTTGTGTACCTTCTATATCTTATTTCTATGGACGAGAATATAAATCATGGGTGTTTTTGCTGGTAGCAATGGTTACATGGAAAGAAGCGGAGATATGGGACATCAGCCGTCATGCCCCTGTCCAAAATGCACTAAGAAGTTAATGTAATCAAGAGACCTGTTCAATCAAAATAGCAATCCCTGAAAACAAGATGGGACGGTTAAGAGTATGGAAAATCTATTAAAGAGGCCCTACACAATGACTAAATACCTTCTTGGTGCATTGGGAAAGGGACATGCATGTTATGTCCCATATATCTCCCTCATTTATGCAGTCTCATTGCTACACAGAACGCCATAATAATCTTCCTAGAAATAAGGTTAGAGAATCTACCCAGTTCCTTCAGATGGTGTTAGTTATTTTCAGTCTTCTCTTTGCTTTATCTAGTGTTATTTCTTTGTATCTGGTTGTGCGGCTGCTGAAAAGGTTTGTGACTGATCTACTAACATGTAAAAATAATTTGCCTATATGGTGAGCTTAAAAACGTTTTAATCACTCATTTCGTCTGCCACCTATAAAATTATAATAAAAGTGATTACATGTGCTCAAAACTATAGCAATGAAAATGGCAGGTTGACAAGTAAAAATGTACTCTTACTCAGTTTTGTACACAGAAACTTTCTATGTCAGAAAGGCAATAGATTTTTTTTAAACTCATCTTGGACAGTCTGCTGACTTTAGACGTCAGAGGCCGCACGTAAGTGGTAAGTGGTGGTGAACCAACCCTGCGATGTCCCTGCGGGCTAAGGCCCTGAGACACATATAAAGTAAAAACACACATACACACAAAATAGTCATAAATATTCATAACAAATACAATGACATTTCCCCATATAATAAAAAAAATCCCCCGCTACACTACAAAGAACACACCATAGTCACCCCATTTGCCCGAGACATGCCCCCCCCCGATTTGTGTTGCAATAAAAGCTGGCAGATTTGCTACACAAATCCGATCACATGCGCCACAATCTGCTTTTAAATGCGTAAAACGGTAACTGTCGGAATTTCCGACGTTTGTGCAGTCCGCAGACCCTTAGTAAATAGGCCCCTATGTGTCCCGAAAATAACACCGTAAAAATTTTTAAGGTAGCATGCAAGAAAAATGTTATGGCCCTTAAACCGCTGCTTACGCATATTTGCTAAAAATGCCTGGTCACTAGAGCCTTTTCAGGCCGCGTCACGTAGGGGTTAAAGGTAATATTTGCCGTTTACACCATACTGGAAATAGAATTCAAGCTTCCCAGTACGCTGTATGAAATATTCAAGATAGATTAAAGCTGCATCATTATATACCAACATTTTTATACTGTTTTATTATACAGCTTATTTATAAAGTTAAGTTAAGTTAATACAGGCGGTCCCCTACTTAAAGGAAACCTACCATTTCAAATGGTAGGTGTAAGCTGTAAACACCGAGCACCAGCTCAGGGTGAGCTGGTGCCGGTGCTTAGATTCGTTAGTGTTAAAACCGCGGTATCGCGGTTTTAACACTTTTTAAACTTATAGCAGAAGCTGCTTCGGCGCTGCAACGCCTGCAGCATTTTCTATGTAGGCGCGTGCACGATCGTGCGCACGCAGCGCCGAAGCAGTTTCTGCTATAAAGTTTAAAAAGTGTTAAAACCGCGATACCGCGGTTTTAACAAACGAAACTAAGCACCGGCACCAGCTCACCCTGAGCTGGTGCTCGGTGCTTACAGCTTACACCTACCATTTGAAATGGTAGGTTTCCTTTAAGACACTCGACTACATACGCCCCTAGTACAACGACCATGGATATTGGTAATTTATTGTACTTTAGCCTTAGGCTACAATAAACAGCTTTAACAGTTATCACTGGCGTCTGTAATGAAGATTTATTGTTAATCCTGATTCTTATGACAACCCAACATTTTTAAAATCCAATTGTCACAGAGACCAAAAAAGTTCTGGCTGGGATTACGATGATAAAATACACAGTTCCGACTTACATACAAATTCAACTTAAGAACAAACCTACAGACCCTATCTTGTATGTAACCCGGGGACTGCCTGTATACTGTACAGTTGTGTTCAGCAGGTTATGTATTATAAGAATTAGAATGAAAGGTACCCTTCTGTATACTGAAGTTTCCATTACATTCTCCTAAAATGGAGAGAGTGTAATGGAAAGCTCTGATGCAGGTGTGAACTGGGCCTTAGCTGTTCAATATTCTGTTTATTTCATCTATTCTGCTCTGCTGAACGTTTTGAATCCTTGTTATTTTTTCTGAGATTACTCTTTATATTGTAAGATGTATGACATGAAAAGCATATTATGAAAAACGAACCTTAAAGGGGATGTTCACTTTACACCACATTACACCAAATAATATTGTTTGTGTAATAAAAGTTATTACATTTTCCAATATGCGTTCTGTATCAATTCCTCACAGTTTTCTACATCTCTGCCTGTTGTCATTCTATAGAAACCATTTTTGTTTGCTTTCTTTACATATATAGCGGTCCATGTTCATGTGATGTCACACAGGTGCACCGCTCATGAGCATCACACAGCTTTGATTACACTGTGTTTTATAACGAGCTGCGCACCTGTGTGAGTTCACATGACCATGGACTGCTGTTTATCTACAGGAAGTAAATGATGAAGCTTCCTTTTGTGTGACAGCAAGCAGACAACAAGCAGAGATCTTGGAAACTGAAGAATTGATACAGAAAGTATATTGGAAAATGTTATAACTTTTCATTACACAAACAATATCAATTATGTGTTGGAATGTGCTTAAAGTGGACAACCCCTTTAAAGCATCTTAACGTTTATTAAAGAACATCTACCATCAGAATTTCTCAGAATCAGCAAGAATTTCTGATGGTAGACTGCCCTAACTTACTTGGTTGTTGCGTTTTCTAGTCCCTGGAACTTTTGGAACAGCAGCAGAAGTCTAAAAAAGACTTAAAGGGGTATTCCCACTTCGGCAAATTAATGTTATTGTTTGTATAATGAAAAATTATACAATTTTCCAATATATTTTCTGTATCAATTCCTTACAGTTTTCAAGATCTTTGCTTGCTGTCATTCTATTGAAGCTTCATTGTTTACTTCCAGTGGACAAAAAATCTGACCATGGTCACATAGGTCCACAGCCCCTTAGTATCATAGAGAGTAAACAGAGTTGTGTGCTTAGAACAAGCTGTGCACCTGTGTGATCATGGTCAGATTTCTGTCCACTGGAAGTAAACAATTAAGATTCAATAGAATGATAGCAAGCAGAGACTGTAAGGAATTGATACAGAAAGTATATTGGAAAATTGTATAATTT
>CM033642.1:151146614-151304236 GCA_019512145.1 Engystomops pustulosus
CAGATTTCTGTCCACTGGAAGTAAACAATTAAGATTCAATAGAATGATAGCAAGCAGAGACTGTAAGGAATTGATACAGAAAGTATATTGGAAAATTGTATAATTTTTCTTTATTAAAACAATTACTTGTTGAAATGGGAATACCCCTTTAATAAAAATATGCTCATGAGCCAGAGGCGCTCCTGCCTACTTCACGGGAGCAGCACTTGGCTCTGCTGTCTAATTATAAATGCACACTCAAACCCTGTGTATTTTAGCAAAGTCCCGTCGCTGATTCAGAGACAGGCTGATTCAGGCTAAAATTCAGAGAGTTTGGCCTGCATATATACCGTAATTAGACAGTGGAGCCAAGAGGGGCTCCGGTGGTGTATATATTATAATAAATACTTTTTCAGACTTCTGCCGCTGTTCCAGAAATTTTCCAGAAGTTAAGAATAAAAAGTTCCAGGGACTTGAAAACGCCACGACCAAGTAAGTTAGGGCAGTCTACCATCAGAAATTCTGGTAGATAGTAGATGTCCTTTAATCTAAAATCAATTCTCTGTTGCTGCAACTTGTGTGAGAAATATATAAATAACAAAAGCTATAGTAATAGGCACTAAACAAAAGGCTTTATTTCAGTGCTTAGTTTCAGGATTTTTTTTATAATGGTAGATACCAATGGGAATGAATAGTGGAAGGGTGTAGCCAGTCTTACTTTAAATTTCTAATTTTAAACACAATCTTGCATACATTTATATATCATTTATCTATATATTTTCTTTCTTTCAGATTTGCGGTACAACCATCAACTTACTTGTCATACGCCAGATAATATTGAATTTTTAAGTTTATCAAGCAACTCTTACTTGGTTCAATACAAGACATGAGTGACAATGACAAAAACCAAACCTTCTATGGAGATCACTGGAAACAAATCTGTACTGTTTTTGGAGATTGTACCTTTATTTAAATGACTGGCCATGGAAAACAGATGTTGATTTTGAAAGTAAATCATTGTGGTACAAGTACTTTATGACCAAATACCCAAAAGCCATTGTTTTGTTCACAAGGCTTTCCCTTACAGGTGCAATGCAGATTGTTTTCTTTTTTTATCATGGTTAGTAAATACTGCACCACAGGACTTTGCAAAAATAGCATTTGGAGCCTCTGGTGTAGGTGATGGAGCCAGAGAAAGGCCAGAAGAGCACAAGGAAGTCGGAGGAAGGTGTTAGGAAAAGGCCAAACAAAGGAGAGGAGGTTCAAGGCATCGGATCTTCAGCAAAAGACATTCCCGTTCATAGCCAAGAAGTGCTTTTACCACACACACAACATTTCCCAGGATCCGTTAAGATAGCAAGAGAGGGTCCACCAAGGAGAGTGGGAAGGCCTTGTAAACCAAAAGTTCCATTGCTTGGGCAAATTCACGTTTCTAAATCACAGCCTGCTTCACCAGCATTTATGGCTCCCCGTGTGGATACAGAGCATGGTCACGAGGGCCAAGTATGGCAAGTTTTAGATCCAATACAGTCAGGTCCGTCCAGGTCTTTCTCTTCATCTGCCTCACATGCCAGGTTTAGCAGTCCAGCAGAAGACCCTACTCAGAAAACATACGTCCAGCGGCCAACTCAGGTTTCTGTAAAGCAAGCAGATGAAACTCCTAAAAAGGAGAAGAAGCCCCAAAAGCCAGGCAAATATATTTGCCAATATTGCAACCGACCATGTGCTAAGCCAAGTGTTCTGCAAAAACATATCAGATCTCATACTGGGGAACGTCCGTATCCATGTGTTCCTTGTGGTTTTTCTTTCAAGACAAAAAGCAATCTATATAAGCATAGGAAGTCTCATGCTCATAGGATCAAAGCAGGGTTGGCATCAGAATTTAGTGTAGAGACATATCCATCCAGTCTAGAGATGGAAAGGCTTGGAGGAGAAGAAATTGATGATCCATCAGAAGGTGAAAGCACAGACTCTGAAGATGAGACAAGCACAATGTCAAATCTTGTGGAATTGTCCCCACAACAAAAACATCACATGTCAGCAGGTGATACCAAAGTTGCGTCAAGACACCAAGGTACCTCCCATGATCCCTTTTCTTTGTCCCGACAACACATGACCCAGATGTCTGAGGAGAGTATAGCATTCACTGAACCTTCATCGGAACTCATGCAGAAATCAGAAGATACTCATAGTATAAAGCAAAAGCTTGCACTTAGGTTAAGTGAAAGAAAAAAGGCCAGTGAAGAGCAGACTTTTCTTAGCCCAGGAAGTAAAGGAAGCACAGAGTCTGGTTATTTTTCACGATCAGAAAGTGCAGAGCAGCAAATTAGTCCACCCAATACCAATGCCAAGTCATATGCTGAAATTATTCTGGGTAAATGTGGAAGGATTGGGCAAAGAACCTCAATGTTAGCCAGTCCTCCTCTCTTAGGTGCTGCAGAGGAAAAGACAAGTATGGCATCAATGACTGTACCTAGGACACAAGTAATTGAACATATTACCAAACTCATTACAATTAATGAGGCTGTAGTGGATACTAGTGAGATTGACAGTGTTAAACCAAGGAGAAGCTCATTGTCCAGGAGAAGCAGCATTGAGTCTCCTAAAGGAACTTTATATAGAGAACCTTTTCAGTTTGATGTTAAATCACCAGGTTCCATTTCCCAACTGGATACAAAGACCGTATCTGAAAAGACAAAAGCTGAACATTCATTCTCTCCCTTTCAGCAATCCCACAGTGCCACAGATTCAGTGCCTCTTCTTCGAAGCCACTCAATGCCTTCCTCAGCATCCACTGCAAGTTCTCCTCATCCTTTTAGAGCTAGTTACTCATTTGATGATCGGATTGTTGATTCAGAAGCTATGAGCCACAGTCATATGTTTTCTTCCCACCCACGTCTGCTAAAAAGGCAACCAGCAATAGAGCTACCTTTAGGAATGGACTACACTTTAGAAGAAGCTAGTTTAACAGGAAAAGAATTGGCTGTGAAAACATCTGAAGACATAGAAGGGAAAGATAGTGAGGTTCCAAAAAAGAATAAAAAAGGGGGAAGGGTAAAGGGGTTGACCTATGAATGTAACATTTGTGGTGCTCGGTACAAGAAAAGGGGTAACTATGAAACGCACAAGAAATACTACTGCTCGGAACTACAGGTTTTGAAACCTCCATCTGTGACCTCTCAAACTTCTGTAGAAGGCAGAAAAGAACTTTCAGAACAGGAAACATGGACTCAGGTGCTTAGCTACAAGTTAGGACCAAGTCTTGAGTTATCTACCTTGCGAAAACGACGGAAAGAAAAGAGCCTTGGAGATGATGAAGAGCCCCAGATGGCTTCTTGGTCTGAATATCCAACATCCGCCACAGCACTAGAATCGCACTTTGCCACTTCCACTACATCCTTGACTTTGTGCACTGATTCCACTAAGCAATTTGGTGGTCGAGGTGAATCTACATCCTTGTCAGATGTAGAGAGTAAAGAAAAGACTTCAATCTCTAAGGAAATTTCAGTCATCCAACATACAAGCTCATTTGAAAAATCTGAGTCAGTTGAAAAAAAGAGTAGTTTTGATGATGAAGATTTGACTCTAGCACAAATGTCTGTAAAACCTCATACTCAGTCATCTCATCCTTTACAGCATAAGTTAGTCCGTCAGCACAACATTCAGGTCCCAGAAATCTTAGTTACAGAAGAACCAGATAAACCAGATGCTGATATTGAAGATCCACCAAAAGAACAAGAGAAAGTAGAAGAGTTCCAGTGGCCACAGAGGAGTCAAACACTTGCGCAACTCCCTGCTGAAAAGCTCCCACCAAAAAAGAAAAGGCTACGCTTGGCAGAAATGGCACAGTCCTCTGGAGATTCCAGCTTTGAATCAATGTCTCTTACCTGTAGCCCCAGTCAGGACAGCAGTCTATCTCATGCCTCCAGTCATTCTGTCTCATTTGATAAAGAAGAGGCTTCTAAATCTGAAGGATTAGGTCTGTCTTCAGAGAGTACTACTAAGGCACTTGGACACCACATGCTCACTGTCCCTTCTCACCATCACCACATGAGAGAAATGAGGAGATCTGCATCTGAGCAGACACCAAATATATCCCACATGCCACAGATATCCGAGAATCGAAGCAAATCCTTTGATTATGGTAATTTATCTTCAACATCAATGCCAACAGCTCAAGAGCGAAGGAAATGCTTTTCACTTCGGCAGACCTCTCTAAGTAGACATGTTGAAATTGAGCCTGAACTATTGCCCCATGATTGGAAAGAATCTGATAAACCATCTACTTCAAGCCAAGTACTAGGCATGGGTTCTCATGAACACTCTTCCAGATTTTCCCCTAAAGAGCAGCAAAGTTCTCCCTCCCAACCAAAGCAAAGTACCATTCATTCCTTAGCTGATGAAAAGGAAAAGAGCTACTTATCACAACAGTTATCAATTTTTCCAATACAACCGTTGTTACATTTGCCTCAACGTGCTTCAGAACTATTACCCTCTCAAATTATGAGCAATATGTCTGGTCCATTTTCTCTTCAATCAATTACACATTCTATGTACCCTACTCCACCAATTGCTTTACAGCCACCACTTTTACATTCAGACCAAGTTCAAATACCCCAGCATGCAACCTCTCATGCCCTAGACATTCCTATCGGACCTCACTCTCCATTTCTACACTTGCCTTACTCAGCATCGTCATCATTACCACACACATTCTTTATGCCTATTCAACCCCAATTTTCTCTACCGGTGTCTGCACAAGTTGGCTGCCGTTTTCCACAAATAAAATCAGAAATCTCCCCTCCCTTGGCCATTTCCAACCTTTTACCTTCCAAAGATTATTTTTCTGAGAGCATTCATCCTACATCTCACAATCCACTGGCTTTGGAACCTTCTGCACAAGTGACCATTTCAGAACCTGTTGTATCATTAGTTGTTCCAGTCAGAATTCAGACACACATGCCTTCTTATGGTAATGCTATGTACACCACACTGTCCCAAATGCTTGTTACAGCCCCACACTGCAGTCCATCTTCCCTTGTCATACATAAAATTGGTGAAGGGGGATCCAAGAGGGATCATGGCATTGACCTGACTCGTATCTTACCAAAACATGAGACCTTAGTGAGTGAAATACCTTACTTGCGTGTTCCATTTCCAAAGACTGACCCAAGCAGCTATATTCCTCTTACTTCTTCAGTTGAGAGTGTCCTGGGGTTTGATGGAACCTCATCTGCTGGGGGGAGTAAGCGTATGTTATCTCCAGCTGGCAGCTTGGAGCTCACAATGGAAACCCAACAGCAAAAAAGAGTGAAAGAAGAAGATGATTCAGGAGACAGAACCGAGAAGCCATTACCGAAGGCACAGTCATTGTTGGATCAAAGCAGATCAACCAATGTAGCTGTTTTTATTTCCACGCCAGAAAACAGATCAGAGTTGTTATCACCACCTCCAACTGCCCTTGAACAATCAGCAGTACTAGAAAGGTATAAAATCCAGTTAGTGCCAACAACCTTGGAACAATCAGAGTTACATGAAGAACACATAAAAGATGAAAGCATAAAAGTTAAAGAAGAAAAGGATGATAAAGTTTTCCTAGCGCCAACTTCAACCAATACACCACCAAGTCATGCAACAGGCGCCTATGATGAAGCAGAAACAAAAAATGTCCCAGAATTTCCAACTCTACACACAACCACTAATGTCAGTTGGTGCTATTTGAACTATGTCAAGCCAAATCACACGCAACAAAATGACCGAAGGGCTTCTGTATATTCAAGCTGGTGTATTAGTTTGTATAACCCAAATCTTCCTGGAGTTTCCACCAGTGTGGCATTATCTCTATTGCGATCGAAACAGAAAACTAGCCCAGAAATTTATACCATTGCTAATGCTCCACAACCAGATTCAAATGTGGCACCCTCCCAAACTCAGAAACCCAAGATGACAGAGGTAAGAATCTCTGGATTTACCCTTTACTGTTTTTCCATTCTCTAATCCCAAATTACGTATATTTCATACCACATTAAGCTCGATCGTAAGGTGACTTAAGTTTTTTTGTTCCCAGCTCATTCAGAGCTAAATTAGTTTCTGGGATATTTGGACAGATTGGGGCACATTTACTAAGAACAGTGTCTGTGCAGTTTGCCTGTGTAGTGTACAGGGTCCGCCACATTCAGGATTGCTGGCGCTCCCTGCACTGCCTTGACAGGGTGCACCAACTTTATTTTGTGCACCTTTGACATAGGGCTTGCAACACACTTCTGTTGGACTTTTCATGTTAAATCTGGCGCACGGTCCGACTGAACACTAGAACACCCCCTTATTTGTGTGGCACAAAAGGTTCACTTGCGACACAAATGTGGCGCAGGCACTTCTTAAATACCCCGTGCAAGTAGTTTGCACCTACAAAAAACTGGCGCAAACCCCTTAGTAAATGTGCGCCATTATGTTCAGATATACATTAGATCATGAGGTATTAGATTTTTGTGTTAGCGATAGCATTCATATATTAGTTTCTCTGTTTGAATATGCATCTAGGGACACAGGGAGCTCCTTGTGATTCCTGAACAATTCCTCCAAAAAGTTTTTCTATGTAGGGATTAAACCTTTGATTTTTTTTTAAAGACGTGGAGCATCAATAATGACAAAGTTTTACAGCATTAAACAGGCAATGGTGTACCATGCTGGGAGCCACTTCAGCCAACTTGGTATAGTAATTGTCTCAATTCCTTAATGGATACTGTATTTTTTCAGGTACACAAAGACCACAAGTTTAAATGGGAAACCACAATTATGTTTACCACCTCCTCCAACAATGCTCGTAGCATATTGTAATGCATTACGATTTCCATAATACCTTTTATTGTTTTTGTCCATTATGTGATTTTAAAGATATTCCAGATATTTACAGTTGAATCTGTATGCTAATTAGGCAGTGGGCGTTCACTCACCAACCGGGACACTGCTATTCCCACCTAAATTACTTTCCCTCTTCTACCAGCGTCCCCACACTTCTCACAAGATGATTCTTCATCTTATCTGATAAAGAGGGTAGTGATCCAATGAGGAATATCATTACTCAGGGTTCTAAGGATATGGCCCTGGTACACCAACTGCCTTATTAACATACAGATTAAAATGGGAACTTCACAGGATTGAAGAGAAATAATAAAGGTATTTTTTTAATTAACAGTGCATTTCTCTACAAAATGCTGCCATCAGATTATAATACTTGGGGAGGCAGCAGACTACCGTTATAGAAAAATGCTGATTGCTAATGCATCTACCATTACCTAGTGTTTACCATATTAAAGGGGTTGTGCCATTGTAGCAATCAAGGCCCTATCCACGTTTGCTAGTTTGTTGGTTAGTTGTGTGCACATTTATATGGACCAATTATCCGTAATGATTGTTCATAGGAATAGTAGTTAATGATAATTTGTCTAATTAATTTTACTATGGTGATATGTACATATAATGCCTATAATGAGTACATACATTTCTATTTTTACTTGAAAAACAGGCTCCTATTCCCAGTCAAATGCATAAGGAGGCTTCTAGGAGTAGTAAAGAGGAAGAAAAAAGGGGGAAACCTGAAGATTCTGTGCCAACTGCTAAGCGGGGAGAGCCTTCACGAGTACGGATCTTTGAGGGAGGGTAAGTGAAATTTCAGTGCAAATTTAAAACTAAAAATGTAGTCAGATTCACGTTTACTGTTAACTGTGTGACGTCCATATTTTTATAGGTAAGTATCATCTCCCCAATGTCTAATGCCTTAGCCCATAAGACACTGCTTGTTATCTCAGAAGCGATGTGTAGCCACTTCAGATGCTGCATGCCATTTACCCTCACATCTTACTGCTTGGCTACTATTTTAGCCTCTCTTTCTTCTCGCGGTATCTCTGCAGGCAACCATTTGTATATAAAAAGGGAAGGACAAGGAAAAAAACATTGCTGCATTCTGACACCTATGTTATGAGGTTTTGCGTAAAATGTTTTCACACATCCTTATGTACTTGTGTCTTTGCCGTAACCTGCTATGACTTACACTGTTAATAACCTACACTGCCTTTTTGAAGTTTTCATTTGAAGGGCTGGTGATAATATACCAAAACTGGATGTCATAATACATATCCTCTTCATGTTCTTGATGACTGTATGCCCTCTTACCACCTATCTATCCCTGTAACTCCCCCATCTTTCCCTCCTACCTCTACCACATTGTTGCCCTTTTCTTTTCCTTTCTCCTCCGTCCTCTTTCTGTTCCTGTGAGAGGTAGAGGAAGCTGCATTCTCAAATCTTACATCATACCACCGCAGACAAATATTAAGTCAGACTGGATTTCTTGCGATGATCTCACCACCTACCCTCCCCCACATCCACGCACCCACCAGAGTCTGTTTTGTGTCCTCAAGGTGATTGCTTCCTATTAACAAGGCTGACAGCATGAGCACATGCTGATATTCCTGCATTTCTTTATCTCTGTATCAGGTTCAGACACTGCGGTGGAGCACGATCTGTGGTTATATGTAAATGTTCTTCATTATTCTAAATGCAGTTGCCCTAAGGCACTTTTCCATCATTTATTATGTTTTGCCTGGAAATCGCGAAAATACACTCCTGTGCGCTACATATATGTGTAAAATCTTTTCTTACAATGATATCTGGAAATTGTGTTGTGATGATGAACATGTCACAGCCAATTGTCACTTTGTTCAAGCTCTTCCCCAGAACTGATTTACAATTTTCTGACCTTTTCCCCAGGGCTCATCCATGATTCCCTGACCACATCCCCCAGATGTCACCTGCTGTCTTCCTGACCTTTCCTAGATCTGCCATTCTACTACCCTACTTCCCAGGTACCCTTGCTTTCCTATCCCCAGTTTACCTTGGCCTGTCAACTCCTTCTCCTCTAAACATCCATAACCTTTCTTTTCTGAATATTCTACAAACCTGATTCTCTTTTTCCCCACAACTGCAAGTCATAGGGGTACTGAGATAAGTAACACACTTTAATATTAACAATAATACTCAGTCATTTGGAAACATAATCTTCAAAGGTTAATATTTAACCCATGGTATTTGTGCAGAGTTCTTGAGCATGAATGTGCACTGCATATTGTACTTTCCCTGGTAAATACTGTACTAAGTGGTTCCAAGTCATGAAAGTGTTAAGCTAACTCCGTTTACCCCTCCTTTCCTGTCTATGGTATGCATGCTGGCAGATGGTGTTGGAGGAGTGACAGGGTTGTTGCCAGCAGTAGGACAGGGGATTCCCAAGCAAGGGAGATTAGTGTTACATGATGAAGTCTGCATATGAAAATCACATATAATTTTTTAATGTCTCTATTTTTTTCAATTTACAATTATTTCAGCATTTGTTACACAATTGAGCGTTATATACAGAAGCCACATGCATTATATAATTCTTGAACACAAACTCATGCAGTGGGTATGGAAAATATTCAGAAGCCTTTAATTTTTTCAATCTTTGTTTCATTGCAGCCATTTGGTAAGATCAAAATAGTTCTTTTTTTGCTCATTAATGTACACTCTGGACCTCATCTTGACTGAAATGTAGATATTTTATTAAACAAGAAAAACTTGTTTTTCATAAGTATTCTGTGCCACTCATATTTAACATATTTCCTTCTGATCCTCCTTGAGATGGTTCTACTTTATCATAGGAGTCCAGTTGTGTTTAATTAAACTGATTGGCTTGATTAAGAAAGGCACAGACGTAATAATAATAATTCCTTTATTTATATAGCGCCTACAGATTACGCAGCGGTACACAGCGCTTGCCAAATCAGTCTGTCTATATGCTCTATAGACCTCACTGCTCACTGTGCATGTCAGAGTACATGAGAATTGTGAGGAACTGCCCAGAGGCTCAGAGACAGAATTGAGGCAAGGCACAGATCTGGCCAAGGTTACGAAAGAAATTCTGCAGAATTCAAGGTTCCTAAGAGCACAGTGGCTTCCATAATCCTTAAATGGAAGAAGTCAGGGACAACCACAACTCTTCCTCGACCTGGCTACCCAGCCGAACTAAGCAATCATAGGAGAAGCGCCTTGTTGACAGAGGTAAAGAAGAACCCCAAGATCACTCTGCCTGAGCTCCAGAGATGCAGTAGCGAGATGAGAGAAAGTTCCACAAAGTCAACTATAATTGCAGCCCTCCACCAGTCATATAAAAGCCTGTATACAGTTTGCAAAATAAACACTTGAAGGGCTTCCAGACTATGAGAAATAAGATTCTCTAGTCTGATGTGACAAAGATTAAACTTTTTGGCGTTAATTATATGCGGTATGTGTGGAGAATACCAGGTACTGCTCATCACCTGCCAAATACCATCCCAACAGTGAAACATGGTGTTGGCAATATCATGCTATGGGTGTTTTTCAGGGACAAACTTGAAATTGAAGGGAAGATGAATGGATGGAAACCTCTTCTTGATTGCTCTGGACCTCAGACTGGGTCGAAGGTTCACTTTCCAACAAGACAATGACCCTAAGCACATTGTTAAAGGGATCGTCCACGTCCAGCAAATAATTGATATGGTTTGTGTAAGGAAAAGTTATACTATCTTCCAATATACTATATCTACAGTATATTGTATCAATTCCTCACATTTTTCTAGATCTTTGCTTGATGTCATTGTTTATTTTGAGTGTATACAAATCTGTCCATGGTCATGTGATGTCACACAGGTATACGGCTCATTATTATCACAGAGAGTAATCAGAGCTTTGTGTAATAATAAGCTGTGCACCTGTGTGTCCATCACTTGACCATGGACAGATTGCTATCCATTGGAAGCTTTCTATAGCCCCTTCAAGATGCAGACAGTTTATATGTTAAAGGAAACCTGTCCCCAGGGACCGGTTACAAAAGCACAAAGGTGGGGACTAAGCGCTCATCGCCACCTTCCAAGTAGCATAACACTTTTATTTTTTTGTCTGGTTGATGGCTTGTTTTTTGCAGGACATGTAGTTCTTTGCAGCACTATCATTCTGGACTAGATATGTTTTTTCATAAGTTTATATTGCATTTTTGGTGGGATGAAATAGGTAATAATTTATGGTGGGTTTTTAACTGATTTATTTTTGTTCTACCGGTTGTTGTGGACGTGGTTATACTATATGTATTACACTGGGGTGCCAGTTTTATGATGCTGGTTCAGCTCTGATTACGAGCTGAACCGGCATCAGCTCTGCGTCCAATATACATATATATATATACATCGGATGCAGAGCACGAAGGTGATAGAAGGACAGCAAGCAGAGATCTGTGGCTTCAGAACAACTCTGTGACTATTCTTTAGTGGCCTAAACCCAATGGAGCATCTCTGTAGAGACTTGAAAATGGCTGTCCACCAATTTTCACCATCCAACTTAATGGTGGAGAGGATCTGCAAGGAAGGATGTTGTATTATTCCCAAGAAGACTCATGGCTGTACTAGCTCAAAAGGTGCCTCTACTCAATAGTGAGCAAAGGGTCTGAATACTTATGACCATGTGATATCTCAGGAAATATATATACGTTTCTGGTGTATCAATTGGCTGCAATAAAATAAAGAGTGAAAAATTTAAATGGGTACCCACTGTGGTCCATGCGATTCTGCACATGATCAATGCGACATCAGCGTTCCAAAGTGTGTTGCCAGCTTGTTACCGTAGTATGCTCAGTATTTTATATAAGTATTTGGAAGCCATAACCTGGAATGGATTCTACAGAAAAATTGTGTAATGAAAATTATTTGTGCATCTTCTTTGTTTTGGATCCATTTCTAATTTTGGTGATACTCCTAATACTGATTACGCTATTTTGACCAGAATACAGGCAGTCCCCGGGTTACATACAAGATAGGGTCTGTAGGTTTGTTCTTAAGTTGAATTTGTATGTATATTTTATCATTGTAATCCAAGCCAGAACTTTTTTGGTCTCTGTGACAGTTGGATTTTAAAAATGTTGGGTTGTCATTAGAACCAGGAGTAACACTAAAGCTTCATTACAGACACACTTGATAACTGTTATAGCTGTTTATTGTAGCCTAGGACTAAAGTACAGTAAATTACCAATATCCAGTGGTCCGTTTGTAACTAGGGGTCGTATGTAAGTCGAGTGTTCTTAAGTAAGGGACCGCCTGTATAGCTTTGTGAAACTGGCCTTAGCCTAAGTTTACATCTGCATTTGGTATCTGATACTAATTCATCCATTTTCTAAAACTTAAGTAAGCTAAAAGTTACGTTTCTGGTATTTTAACTGATATTGTTATATTTCAATTTCCACTTTACTTTCCATTTTGTTCAGTTATTACCTGTTGTGATTTTTTTTTATAAACGTAACGAATGGAAATGATATATACCATTAACTAAGCATCTGCATTATGCATAGACTTTTATGTAAAAGAATGGAAGTTTTTGTTATTTGTAATGGAAAATAATAGCAAAGCAGCCTGATAAATGACAACAGAAGAACAACAAAATGTAAAAATAAGAATCCATACAACACAAATTTCAAATATACGTTGGTACCTGAGCCTGTTCCGTTGAAAGTCGGAGGGAAATACATTTTATGACGCTGAGCTTAGATTACTAAGAAGCAGACATCAAAAAGTAGTAATTTCATGTTTGTTTTAGTACATGCATGTGTTCCCCATAATATAAGGAATGAGAGCATCTTTTCTATGAACAAATGATCAGTAACACTTTAAAGGGGCTGTCCACTTATACTAAACTTTAGCAGGGTGGTATAAGACCATACTAGGGGTAAACTATATTAGGGTTTTATATTTAGCCTGTTAAAGTACAGGTACAAGCGGCTAACCCCTTTAATGTCAATGTAATCATGCTTTACCAGAAGAAATGAACAGCCCCATGCAGAGCAAAGCTGCTCCACAACCAACATTTCCAGTTCTATTATTGACAGGTCAGTTTTACCCAAAAATACTGTCATATTGTTTATAAGAATACATACAGCAGCCCAAAAGAATTGTTCTGTATTCCAAAGCAGTCTAATAATATAATAATTTTTTGAAGCACATTTTTTGTAAGTAATGTAGAACTAAAATAGAACTGAATACAATATTTGTTGTTAAACTTGTTAATAGTTGCACATTGGTAAGAAAGCTCAAACATGGATACCAGATAACTGAGCTATGTATATCACAACTAAACAGAAGTAACATCGTAAGAGGCTTAGACTTGTCAAGCATACTGACAACATGATTCTCTGGCTTTTAGAAGGGGTCCTGAATAGGCCCCCACCCCTGGGAACTCCATATGTTGTAATAGCTTATATGAACACAACATATGGTTGTGAAGGGACATCCCTTTTTAGAAGAGCAATTACTTTGGCTTAGCAGAGACAGTTGGTGGAAGGATGTATTTCTTCCTCAATGATCTTCTTGCTGTAGGTTATGTGATTTACCTGTGGAGTCAGAGTCAGTGACAATTTTGGTGGAGTCAGATTTATGATTAAATGGTCCAACTCCACAAACATATAATAAATTATAAAAATAATTAAATTTCCTTTAAATGTCTGTTCTATTCCTGGATTAAAGCCAACGTTGAACTACATTTACTGGCCTCCTTGTCATACTGCTCCATGTTAAGGAGCTGTGAGAAGGCACAAGCGGCCATTATTGATGGCAGATATGTGTCACCGAGGTGCCTGGCCAGTGATATTAGCCAGCTAGTGTTTGGTCAGAAACCTTAGTAGTATAGAAAATGTAGTATAGCTGCTTCCTGCAATTGATCCAGGCTGGCGTTTATTTGATTATTCAAAAATCAGGGTGGGTAACTACTCCCACGTATCCCGGCCGATTTTGGCCAACAGATATAGCAGTAAGCTCAGGCGAGCTGAGGGTGGTGTGTTTTGCAATCTGGGAGTCTGCTATACTGTGGAGCTGGAGGTGTTACACAGCCAAGGACCAGCAATAGTGACATTGTCTGCTCATGCTGGTGGATGGATACACAACCTAAAAAGGACTGTGAATCAGGCCTGTTTATATGGACTGTGTTTTTCTGTTATATGCTGGTGCAAGTGATTTTTCTTTTGTGAAAAAGTTTTGGAAGAAAATAAAATAGTTACCTGGACTATTTCTAAAGATGCCATTTGAGTTGATTCTTCAGTATCCAGCACCCTAGATGCACCAAACCCCACCGTACAGCACAAAATGCCTCCCCCAGAAAGCATAAATAATAAGCAATAAATACCAACGCAGAAACCAATTTTTGCATTCAGAGCAAACAAAAATAGTTCAGACCCAAGAGCATAGTCCCCTGTAATAGTACTGGAGACTTCAGAGAAGCCAACCACTGTCATAGTACTACAATGTTACATTACCTCTTTTCAAATAAGCTTAACATTGATGTACCGTATATACTCGTGTATAAGCCGAGTTTTTCAGCACAAAAAATGTGCTGAAAAACGTCCCCTCGGCTTATACACGAGTGTATTACCCCAAAAAAATTACCCACTTAAAAAAATAAAATTAAATACTCACCCTCCGATGTCAGCGCGATTCCCCGATGTCTGCTGTATACTACTAGGGGCTGCTGTATACTACTAGGGGCTGCTGTATACTACTAGGGGCTTGCTGTATACTACTAGGGGCTTGCTGTATACTACTAGGGGCTTGCTGTATACTACAGGGGGGCTGCTGTATACTACTGGGGGCTGCTGTATACTACTGGGGGCTGCTGTATACTACTAGGGGCTGCTGTATTCTTCTGGGGGCTGGCAGGCTGTATACTACTGGGGGGGTTTGACCAATGCATTTCCCACCCTCGGCTTATACTCGAGTCAGTAGTTTTTCCCAGTTTTTGGTGGTAAAATTAGGGGTCTCGTCTTATACTCGGGTCGGCTTATACTCGAGTATATACGGTAATTAAAAGATTAATAATTTTATTTTATTAATGTCTGCTGACTTCTTCCATGTTACATCTGTTCATTTTTGTTTCCATTAACCTTTATTTTACACATTCTCTTTGCTTATTCTGTCCCTTAATCACAAGCTTTTACTTTTCACATCCCCTACTCTTTTTTTCCCTGTAACTTTGTTTACACTGTCCACCAAAATCTCTATTACATTCCTTCTATCCTATCTCTTATCTGTTCTAGACCTATGCAGATTCTCATTGATCTGTCCGTTTCTCAAATCATTAACAAGAATTTGTTCTAACTCACGACATTTTACGTACTGCAGGCACAGCTTTTACTCCATGTATCAGAGCTTTCATTCAACCTAAGACCCATCAAATAGATAAAGAAATTACATAACAATTAATTGCCCAGCACCTGCCCCGAAACGTGTTCCGGTCTATTCACCTTTGTCAAGGTGAATTACACAAATGTAATGGGCAGTAGGGAATGGAACAATTGCGCCACCTAACTTGTTTGACTTAGGTTATGCTCTTGGGAGTATCCCTATGTGGCCCCATTTATATTTATCCAATTTTACTGGGATCTCTTCTTTACTCCATCATCATTACCAGGCTGCTACCTCTTGGACTAGTCCTGATATAGGTAGCAGCTGGAGAAAGAAGTTGAGGCAGAGCACTAGGAGTCAAGCAGTAAGTGCTCCGATGCAAGATCAGGCCACTGCTGGTGGAGGTTTATTGTGGTCAAGAGTAAGGCTGTTGGTGAGGATAGGCAGTAGGTTAGAAATGAGACACAGCCGGTGTGGTACTTCTAGGGAAGAAATCCTTCACCACTGCCTTAAGGGGAGTCTACCATCTCCTCAACACTGCCACAAATGAGAACTGTACAGACCTTTATAAGATTTGCAAATTATCATTAAAGGGGTTATCCGGGTTTAAAATTTTTTTTATGGCCGGGCTGGGGAGGGCTATTTAAACATAATAAACATGTACTTACCTCCTCCGGTGCTGCCGATGTCCCGCGCCGCGGCCCGTCTTCTCCTGAGAGATAGGGACGGATGGGAGGAGCCGTCCACAACGCGGACCGGAAGCTCCCTGTGCATCGAAGTGACCACACTGCGGGACATCGGCGGCGCCGGTGGAGGTAAGTCTATGTTTATTATGTTTAACTATCCCTCCCCAGCCCGACCATAAAAAAAAATTTAAACTCAGATAACCCCTTTAATGATAACAAGCAATCTATTATTTTAAAGAAAATTTCATGCAAATAAGATTCTTGAGGAGCATGCCTGCTTGTGTACCTTCTATATCTTATTTCTAGGAGAGATATAAATCATGGTGTTCTGTGTAGCAATGGGTTCCATGGAAAGAAGGGAGAGATATGGGACATCAGCAGTCATGCCCCTGTCCCAAATGCACTAAGAAGTTAATTTGCATAAAGATATTTTTCAATCAAAAATATGAAATCACTGGAAAACAAGTATGGTACGGTACAGTATGTCTGGAAAGCTTATAAAGAGGCCTATACAATGCTAAATACCTTCTTGGTGCATTTGGGACAGGGCCATGCCTGCTTATGTCCCATATCTCTCCCTTCTTTCTATGCAGCTCATTGCTACACAGAACGCCATAATTTATATCTCTCCTAGAAATAAGGTATAGAAGGTACACATAAGCAGGCATGCTCCACATCCTTATTTGCATGACATTTTCTCTATCAGAAATAATAATAATTTGGAAAGCTTAAAGGACTTATACCAGCAGGATGAAAGATTGTAAACCAAGCACGCTTACATGCTGGTGTGTGTCCCCTGCAAATGAGCTAGAGGAGCTCTAGGTTCCATTAACACCTATGGAGCTCAGAGCCCCTCAGACTTATTTGCATTATTTTTAAAACCTTTTTTCTTAAAGGGAACTTGTCACCAGGGAACTAATTTTCACAAAAGGCAGGTTACAGAAGTCCATCGCACCTGCATTGCAAATGTGCCTTTCTGCCTTCTTTAAGCATTTGCATTACAATATAATCGTGTTTTTTAAATTACCTGACTTCCTGACATGACTTGTCTGTGCGGCTCACTCCTCAGCCCCAGCCTTTGTGCTCCTTCACAGAAACAGAGTTCACAGAATGGTGAGTGGAGGAGGAAGAGCTGTACAGGAGCACAAATGAGACAATTAAGACAAAAATGCCCTTTTTTCTGCTGTATATTTACCCCATAACCATGTCATGTATTTCTCAACAACTTTTAAATGTGTCTATTTGTGTATATGTTTGCATGAATAAAGATTTTTAACTTTTTATACTCATCTTTGATTTTGTCATATTGCCTCAATTTTTTCTCCTCATCTTGAGGGGTACTATAGGTTTTGCAGGAGCACAAATGGTAGACTCCCGTTAAACCAACAAGGATTGTGGGAGATTTCTACTCAAGAGCTAACTGTAATATAGAGGGACCAGTATGCAGGATTGTAAGCCAAGCACACTGACATACTGATGTGTCCGCCTTCTGGCAGGATCCACTCTTCTTGTAGCTTTTTATACCTTTGTTTTTAGGAAATAAAGGTTTTAAAAATTCTGCAAATGAGTCTAAGGGGCTCAAGGCTCCTTTGACATCTATGGAGCCAGAGCCCCTCAAGTTTATTTGCAAAAGAAGAGCAGAAAATGATAGAGGGGTGCACACCAGCATGTAACTGTGCTTATTTTACAATCACTTATCCTGGTGGTAGATGTCCTTTAACATTTTATGCAGATGAATTCTATATTTCAACTATATTGCGTAGATATTTTGTTAACTTTATTTCCTTCTCTTTGCTTATTTGTGTTTTATTAGAAGTGTCAGCTATAAGCCATAGAATCAATTTCTTAGCTTTTTGTTTCTTCAACTTACTTTCCATTTCTATAGGTACAAATCTAATGAAGAGTATGTTTATGTACGAGGCCGCGGTCGGGGCAAGTATGTTTGTGAGGAGTGCGGAATTCGTTGCAAGAAACCAAGCATGTTAAAGAAACACATTCGCACACACACAGATCACCGGCCATATGTGTGCAAGCACTGCAATTTTGCCTTCAAAACCAAAGGTGATTTTCATGGCTAATATTTTTGAGTAATCTGTCTCTAATCTTATGCTATGTGAATATTTATATTTAACGTTCTTGAACTTAATTGGTACTATGGCCACATATGCCCTATGGCTGGGAATGGACGTGTATGACACTAAGAATGTAATACTCTTGTAATGTCTCCTCTTCCACCAACTCCTTTAACCCAACCAACCATTAGCATTATGTGCTAGGACAAATCAGATTTTTACATTCTGTAGACCTCTTGGGGCCCCTTAGTTTGACATATGTGCTATTTTGATACAGCCCCATACAAAGTGTATAATATAAAGCTCTTCATGGAATTCTGCAATAGGGAGATTCATGTTACAATCGGTAAAGGAAGAGCCCTGTAGCTATCATATGACCTGCTGCAGGGAGTCAACCATGTTATAAGTTCAAGCAGTCAATGATGACAAAACATTGCACATTATTGTTACATTGTTTACTAATTACATAGCTGACTCTTGGCACAACGGAGTTATGTATATGGTTATGCTGTTATTTTGTTTGATTTTGCTCTTTTTGGCTCTAATAAATATTTTTATATTTTTTCTATATTTGACTTGGTTGAGTGTGCATCCCATTATCATTCCCTTTTTTTAGTTTTATTTTCTCAAGAAATGCATGCCTCTAATGCATAACACTTTAGCTGCAAGGCCATATGTTTAATGTATAGCTGACCCAGAAGCCCATAGGTTCCCTTTAAGTTACTAAATACAAAACTTTAAAGTTTTGCCTAAACGGTTGATATCACATGACCTAAAATTAATTCCGCATTCTTGTTTTGTACCATGCCTGATATGTGTATGTTGTGTATGTTCTGCACAAAACAAAAAGCATTGCCCCTTTTTCCAGCCAAAACAGAAGGACAGCACATGGATAACTTGTTTTTTTATGTAGCTTCATTGATATAAATTAGAGAGACTAGGAGACAGATAAAGATTTAGTGCTTGCAATGTTTTTTCTTCAGTGACTATAGATGAGTGAAAAAACACAAACACATCAAATGAATTATTTACTGTAAAAGGTCAATGTGCTGTTTTTTTGCACTCGGTCACTTTTGTTGAAGATCCATAAGAGGTCCTACCAAAAATTTGCTTCCTTTTCATAACAATACCGTCCTGGTGACTGGGGCCGCACAGGGTGATTGGGGGTTATCTGTGGATCCTTGGCTGCAGGTTATGCATCCCTGATATAAACAGATCCATCATTAACTAATTTTGGTAGAGCTCTAACCTCAGGTACCAAAGAATCAATAATTATCTGTATGTAATTGTGGAATTGTTTCTGTTTCTCAGGGAATTTAACTAAACATATGAAATCCAAAGCACATAGCAAAAAGTGCCAGGAACTAGGTTTAGTGCCACCATCTCTTGCTGACCTGGATGCAGAGGAAGGTAAAGTATTTTATTTTATTGCTATATAAGGCATTTGGCACACTATGATTTACAGAACACTGGATGAATGGCCATGTTCATGGTGAATGGCAGAGCAGAGATCTTATACACTTTCATATTCAACCAATGCATACCTTGTCCTTAGGGACTGTTAGCATCTTTGATGTAAGTCTTTGTTAGAACATTTTCAAGCAAATTATTGCTATTGTTTGTGTAATGAAAAGTTATAAAATAAAATTTATATTTTCTGTATAAATTCTTCCCGGTTTTCTAGATCTCTGCTTTCTGTCATGCAACAGGAAGCTTCATTCATTACTTTCTGTAGCTAAACACCGGTCGATGGTCATGTGATGTCACACAGGTGTACAGCTTGTTACAACAATGTGTAATCAAGGCTGTGTGATGCTAACGAGCCGTGTACCTGTGTGTCATCACCAAGGACCAGTGTTTATCTACAGGAAGTAAAGTATAAAGCTTCCTGTTGCATGACAGAAAGAAGACAGCAAGCATAGATCTACAAAAGAATTGATACAGAAAGCATATTAGAAAATGTGATAACTTTTCATTACACAAACAATATTAAGGGAACCTGTCACCAGGAAACCCATTTTTAGCACTCCCCCAGTCCCCACAGAGCATAGTACATACACTGTCAAAGTGTTTTTGTATAAAAATAGGTTTAACAGAAAAAAAGATCTGTTATATTGTACCTTTCATTGCCATCTGCTGTGTGACTAGGCACTCGTCCCTTGGGAGTGGCTGGAAAGGAGCAGTTTCGCCCCACCCTTGGGAAACAGCTCCTCCATGTGTCCTTTTCAAATATATGAATAACTCCCCTCACTCGGGATTGGCTGTAGAGGAGTAGGGGGCGTTGCTAAGAAAGTGATGGGTGTTTTCATATATTTGAAAAGGACACATGGAGGAGTGGTTTATCAAGGGTGGGGGGTAAACTACTCCTTTCTAGCCACTCCCAGTGGAAGATTTCATAGTCACACAGCAAGGTACAATATAACATATCTTTTTTTCTGTAAAACCTATTTTTTATACTAAAACACTTTGGCAGTGTATGTACTATGCTCTGTGGGGACTGGAGGAGTGCTAAAAATGGGTCTCCTGGTGACAGGTTCCCTTTAATTATGTACTTAAAGTGGGTTACCCCTTTAAGTTTACTCTGAACAAAGGGACACACAAGATTTTACATTTCTATGCCATCCAGTGGTGTATCTAAATATCCCCTATTTAATAAAGTAAATCTACCACACGGATGCAATATTGTACACCAAGCACACTTACACGCTAGCGTGTGTCTTTGAAATAGCATCAGTTCTTCCTTTATTTTCTAATGGCCTAGTTTTGTAGAAAACTGTCTTTTAAAACTATGCATCGGGTTCCTGTCTGCCTGCCTCACCTCTTCAACAGCCAGAGAGTCGGTCTTGTCATAATTAGAAGGGGCTTCTGTGTTGTAGACAGTCCCTGAGGCTCATTTCATAATTCTAAAAGATGATTTTCTCCAAACTAGGCTTATAAGGAAGAACAGATCCTATTACAGGGTACACACAACAGTGTGTGATTTTAAAATGTTGTCTTAAAGGGTTTGCCCATGAAAGAAAGTTCTCAAATTTTAATCGCCTAGTGATGTTTACACAATAAAGATCATTTTTACCCCTTACTTTACAATTTTACTCAGTTTTATTGCTGTTTTAGCTCCTATAATTCAGTGAAGGTCATTCTAAGGGACTCTCTAAGCAGACACATTATGATTCCTCTGCTATGAGATGTGCTTATATTGTCATAGAACAGGGTTTATCTACACTTTTATTTAGCTTCTGAACATTCTTATAGAATCTGACTAAAAAAGATAGATGAGACAGTTCAGAGATGAGAGATGATGAGATGGATATAAAACACAATGACATTCTCAACTCTGCTAGCACACCTTATCAATAAAACACAGAGTAATCTCTGCTATAAAGACCTTATCTGTCTGTAGCTTGTAGAATAAGACTCTTATATGAAAATAAGAGAAGTTATTCATGAGAAGATTCCAACCATAGTTAGGAGATTTACGATTGTACAGGGGCAACCAAAATTGTAAACAGCAGGACTGATAGAGAAAGGTTGGAATTATATCTGTGAAATGCTGTATTTTTGTTAATAACAGTGAATTACAGAATGTGTTATTTTGTATGTTTGAAAATCTTGTCTTTGTGAGAATACTACCTTAATCACTGTGTTGGGGTCTTAGCAAATGCAAGCAATGTGATACAAGCACTAGCATAAAAACTTTTCTTTGTTGTTCTTCTCTTTATGCACATGTAGGGAATCAAAGGTTTTTCAGAATAATATTCATTTTATAATTATTTTATTGTCTAATTTATGAATTGTTATGTATACATTTTGCAGGGACAAGTGATGAACGTTGGCTAGAGAGTGATGTGGTGGAAGAACATCAGTTCTCTGACTTGGAAGATAGTGATGATGAAGAAGATTCCGATGGTGAAGAAGAGGAGGACGATGACGAAGATGAAAGTCAGGAAGAAAAAAATCCAGATATTTCACCAAGTACTGTCACGTCGTATTCACCTAATGAGCCAAGACAAAACCCAGACAGTGCAGATACCACTTCAGTTTGCCAATTTTCTTCTCGACAGTTACAGATTTCAGAGTCTTCTGGAAAAGATCCCCAAGCACTGTTGGTATCTGATCAGACAGTGTCTCAAGACCTGATACCCAATAGACAATGGTCACCTTGCAAAGACATGGGGAGTAGTTGGGCAGGTCCATCTAGAAGACATGTTCTTCAGAAGAAAGAAAGCTCACCAAAATGTTTTTCACCTACAAGCTGTACCTCACCCCGCAGAGGGATGTCTCCATGCCAGCGTTTACCATCTGCTAGGGAAGTGTCTCCACTACGATGTATCTCCCCTCAGCGATTATCTCCACATCGTAGTCTTTCACCAAGGGCTTATATGTCCCCTGAGCGGGGTTCTTCACCACCAGTCCGACATTTATCCCCCAGCAGTGAAGTGACAAATATCCGTTATGCAGCTTTTAGAGGTGGACTGGGTTCACCACCACGATACCCATCTCCTGGGAGAGAAGATCCCCATTTTACAAAGTCAGATGCCCAGACCCACTCAAAAGCTCAGCATGGAGTATTTCCATCCAGAGCTCAACCTCATGGGACTTCTAAATTTCTGGAGACTTCAGGGAACAAGGTAAAAAGAATAGAAATTTTACTGAGTTAACACAATTTGCTGTTGTTAAATTTTAAATTTTGCATAAATGTAAATAACACAGGTTTACATTTGTCAACTAAGGCTATATGCACATGAACGTTGTTTTTATCCATGTCCTGTCTGTTTTTATTGTAAATGGAACACTGACACATTCATTTCAAAGAATCTGCTGTTTCTGTCCTTAAAACAGCACTTATTTACGTGCAAGTAGCCTAAAGCAAACAGTTTTACATTATGATAATAATGTTGTCTTGTCATCTGTCTTGGATCTTTCTAGCTTCACAAATAATAATAGTAAAATAATTTTTAAGTAAAGGGGTATATTCCACTTTGAAATCCATTTCTTCAGGTCATGTGACAAACTTGTTTATGACCATCACTGACCACTGCGCTATCACTTTAATTTTGCACTCTTGTGTTTCCTTTATGTGACCAGGATAGATTTCTATCCACTGTAAGTAAGCAGAGATCTTAAAATTATTTGGAATAGACGAAGAACATATATTGGGAAATATATTTTATTTATAGAAATCCAGTGACAAATACCCTTTAAATGTTTTTGTTTTCAACCTTTATTTTGAAATTGGTTGTGTCCTGTCCACTACTTTGTATGAAAGAAATATCAAACATTTTGCCATATATCAGTTGATATTTATCCAGAACTATCTGTAAAAATCATAAGAAACATTACCAGGTTCCTTCATCTTTGAGCCTTTAGTGCAGTACTGGACAGAAGGCCAATTTATACAAACTGCTTAAATAAGAAAGAAAGGCAGGGGAAAATGAAGGACACAGGAACTTCGACATGATTGCCATACAGCTATATACATCCTATATGCAACGCAAAGTGCAGATAGCACGGATATTAAAGTCATGACCGTGTCAAACCTTAAATGGTCATATCACCTGAACCACAGCATCTATTCTGATGTCCTATTAAATACCCCACTTAATGTAATCTCAGGATTGTGTTTCTAGGTGAAACATAACTGAAAATATCCAGTTGCAGTAAAAAAAATTAGATTTTCAAATACTTGATTTCTGACTGTAACTTTAAAAGTGGATATCACAGTTTCTGTTTTACGATATTATATTAAAGAGGATTTTCTCCTTTTATTTATGACATAGGAAGGGTTTTTCTAGGTAACAGGGTTCAGGAGATATGACTATTGAAGTGAGACCCCCCCCCCCTCCAGCATGTCAGCCGTGCTGGAGAAGGTGCTACAGGAGACACTTTGCAAAAGTACATGCACCCTCTGCCCCTGTCTCTGAACATAGACAATGGTGATTGATTGAAACTGTACATGTTTATAACATATTTTGCTAAAGGTTTATAAAATTTTACTTATTAAACATGACAAAAAGTATATATTTTCACATTTTTATTTGTCTACTAATTTTATTTTTTTTTTAAATGAAATTATAGTGAAGTCTCACATCACATGTCATTTAAAAAAAAACAAAGTAAAAATAATGATGATATGTGAAGCAGTTTCAAAGATATTGTCATTTAAATAAGAGCAGAACAGAACTGCAATAATTGACCTGGACATAAAGGCACCACTGACCAATTTATACTCTAACGGTAACCAGAGGTTTCTAAAAGACAGGCTTCAATTAAAGAAAATCTACCAATTTATTTCATGCAAACATAGCTTGAGAAATATATCTTGTTTAATCTCTGAACTGAGTGTTTTTGCTGAAATAAAATTATAAAATTCAGGACCTTGGAAAAGCAGGGTGCCTACATAAACACATACACACAGAGCTTCCTGAACTGTGCAGACAGAACTAATCAACCTGAGCTGGATGACTCATACACAGCACCTGGGGGATGGTGCAGCGATTGATTACTTCTGACTCTCAGAGATAGAGCTAGAGAGCTTCATTTTCATAATTTTATAATAGTTTTTCCAGCAAAACCACTCAGCACAGGGATTAAACAAGATTTGTGCCTGCATCAGTGTAGCTGCAGCATTCTCAAGGTAGGTTTGGTTCATAATGCATCAAATCAAATGGTAGGTTTCCTTTAAGTAGTGGAGTTTGTACACGACAATGTTTTAAAAGAACAGGTCGTCAGGTTTTGACATATCAGCCTAATTACAGGTTCCTGTAGCTTACTGTACATAGAACCTAAACCTATTTTTATCGAAAATCCTCTGCAGAGTTCACTCTAAAACAGAGTTTGAAAAGATACCTGTCTCGTTGCTAGATGATCTGGAGAACAGTTCATGGTAAGAGTCTATGGGAGAGATCATGCAGGAAGCACTAGTGTAGAGAGAGAAGAGAACCCTCTTTAATTTCTGCATAGGGAGAGATCACACATCCTCTTTCAGCAGAAGGTAAAAAGAGATCCCTTATGGGCTGTCAAAGAAGAAATCATTCAAGGAATGAAGCTGTCCTAGTTCATTGCTTAATGGGATGTGGTGTGCCCTGCAATTTTCAACACTCTCATAGTTTTGAATGGAGTGTCAAGATGAGATTGCATACCTGTCCTTGTGAAAAACATTTCAACTTGGGACCCTTTTAACTTGCTTAAAGGGAACCTATCAGCAGAAATTGACCTAATAAACCACTAAGAGTATGTCATCAAGCAGCTGAACACCTTCTAGATCATGTCTATTTCATGGTCCAGTGTGGTGACATCGTCCAGAAAATCAACTTTAAAGTAACATGTAATTTGGTTGTATAAAGTCAAGGAGGCGGAGTTTAACACTGAAGTCAAGCTTTCCTCACTTCAGAATGTCTTCTTTACTGTAATTTATGGTCCTACATCCAGACACATTTTTAACCAGATGTCTTTCATTCTGAGGTGAGCAGAGCTTGACTTCAATGCTGAGCTCTCTGCCTCCATGACTTTATACAACCAATTTACAAATAAATTCAAAGTTGATTAATTCCATATTATATATGCTTTTTGCAAAGGCTTTACATTGCAATGTGATCTATAAAAATATAGTGTATTTTTTTCACAGATTGGACAAATAGGCTAATTTTCATGGACCTGATAAAAATGTTTAAATTGTGCTCTGTTAACATCAAGCATGACTTTTTAAGAAAACCTAATGACATGATGCAGGACAAAAGCCATACTAGTATATACAGTATATAGCTCAGGGAAGAGTTTTCCTTATGGATACTTTGCTAATAAGGGCAGCCTTGTAGATGTGTGGAGACTTATAGTCATTGATGGTCCACTGGGATTGTCTCCACATCGTAGTCTTTCACCAAGGGCTTGTATGTTTCCTGAGCAGGGGACAGATTTTGGGAAATACTTTGTGCAAATATGTATTTACTTCCCCATCATCCTTGATGTTAAGGGGGGGGGGTGCCTTACATATTGCACATTCCCACAATACCCCATTGGAGCATCGTTGGCTGTTTATTGGCATTTATTGGCAAAAGTCTATAAAATCAACAAAAATTATGCTAATGAGCCTGAGGGGCTACCCTAACTCCTCTGTGAGCACTTTGTAGGTAGGAGGGTGAGGCAGTCTGTAAAGCCAGATCATTAGGACAAATTTAAAAGTTGATTTTTGAAGAAAGGAGGTCATGAATAACAAATAAAATAAGATTACCACCGTCACGGTGACTGGTTTATATGCTTGATATTGACGATGATTTCTTTTAAAAATACAGTGTATTTCTGTTAATAGGAGAACCTTTAGTTTAGGTATTTTGTATAAATTTTGAATGCAATAACAAATAAAATTTAGTTGTATCCAGTTAGTATTATACATATTTGTTTGTTTGTTGTACACATTTTAACACAGAATGCTATTCTTTTACAGAAACCAGGACCATCTATTTTCCCTGCTCTACTAAGAACCTTTTGCTCACCTCTTTCACCTCATGCCTTGCCAAGGAGTGGAGAAAACTTATATACCCATCTGCCGCTGCACTCGCAACATCTTCAAAGGACACCCTACCCAATGATCCCTATTGGGGGTATCCAAATGGTACAGGCTCGGCCCAGCCCTCAACCCTCTCTAGTAGGACCTATACTTTCTGAACTACATGTAGAAAGTTCTGATAAAGAGCTAACCCAAGGATATGAGCAGCCACTCAGGACTAACACAAGAGAGGAAGAGGAAGACAGGGTAATGTCACCTCCCAGCACAGCCCCACTCAGTTCCCCAAGCACTTACTGCCAAACCGCTTGCACTTCACCACATGGAACACCTCACTCCAGCGCTGGCTCTCAGAAGGAAGAGCATGGGGAAGGGTGACGAGACTCTACTTAAGGGCTGACCCAATTCTCTGAACCTTCTTTCTATGATCTCTCTGTGTAGGTTCCAGCATGATGCTGAAGAAATCCTCTAAGGATAAGTAGGGGTTGAAAAGTACAAATACAATGATGTGAGATGTGTTAAGCATACAGGGTAAGAACTGTGTGTAGTTACAGGAGGAAAGCTTTTTAGATTGGATTCAGGATTGGTGATCTTCAGTTATAGTTCAGCATCCAGGGTATGAATGGCCCTCTTACCATACACAATTTCTTTTCTGTTATGGTACTGACCGATGTGTACAATGAGAAGTTAGGATCAAATGCATCCACATCTATTATATAGAATGATATATATATTTTTTAGGATACACAATACAGATCCATTCCCTCCCATTCTGGGCTAAAGGGAACAACTTCATTTCATTCCATTTTTGTCCCACCACCTTGCACCCCATATGCAGTTTATCTGTGCCTTTTTATATGCAGTTTTCTTTTAAGATGAAAAAATTATAAAAAAGGAACTTTCTATGCTGTGAAAAATGTGAATCTTTTCCAATGTGCAACTGCTCCTATTAATATTTTATTGGGGAAAGCCAGATTTCTATGAATCCCTTTTGGCTCTATCCCCCTTATAATGTGATCCTGAGATGTTGGAAGGAAATGCACTGAAAAAAGTTTTTTGTTGTTGTTTTTTAGCTCATATATCTGAATATATATCTATATATATATTGAATTGGGATAGGTGTCTACAGTGGTGTACAGAGATATTTATACACATTTATTTAATTAGAACTGTATTGTCTTTTTCTGTTTTTGCTTTAAGGGTTTTAGGTACAAAAGATAAAAGCTTTATTTTTATTTTATGTTGTCAATAAACCCAGCACTTCTCAAATGTGATAAAAGTGGCGCAGCACTTGATAGGACGTGGAGAAACGCAAAATGCTTTTGTAGAGCTGCAGTTACTGCACTGTATAGTATTGAGGATGTGAGAAACCTGAGAACAGGGCACTGTCAATGGACATGCCACACCGTGTATGTTGTCCGTTTGCTTGGGGCTCTTTATAGGGTTCATTTGGGGCTGATTAGGGAATTGGTAGTTTTTTATTTAATGTGTGTATTATGATATTGATTTCTTGATTGCATTTGCATATTTCACATACAATAGGGAGTCTTTCATAAAGCACTTACGGAAAATTTCTTCTCCTAGCACCTTACCCCCCCCCCTCCTTATTCTAAAGTTTACCTAATTTACGGTACTTTTATTTCAGTAATATTTTGACATCCTTACCCCTAGATTCTTGCACTTTTGTAGCTTATTTTGTGAAGGCTAAGGAAGTCTTTAAGCCATCCCTGTAATACAAACCTGTGGTCTCTATTGCAGAACCTGGAAGCAAAATATTTCTAGGGATGACGGTTTTAGCACTTTTATTTACCAATGAAGCCATCAAGTACCTTATTTTCTAGTTATTGTCCTTAGCTTGAGTTCTCCCATTTAACCCATTTGAGTTAACCAATGACCACCTTTATGATATACACAATATAACTTCCTTGATGTGGTCACTTTCACTATGTCTCTCTGTACTTAGAAATTTGTGACCTGACAACTGACTTTTACTGAAACATGGCTGCCCTAGCTCTGAGCCAAGAGGAGTTTTTCTTGCATGCTTGCTCGTAGAACTGGTGCTTAGATAAGTTACACACACTGCTATTTGACAGGAGCTTGCACTATGTGGACATCAGGATTCTGGGGATTTCTACATTATTTCTTTTCATAATTACTGACATGTGGTAGCTACCATATTAACCTATATTAATCATAATACCTAAGTTAAAGGTTGTGTGCCCTTAGGCTAATAGTTTGTAACTTGTATATGTATAATAGTAGAACACATGCAGCATTGTAAGCAAACATACATGTAAAGCAATGTTAACCTGAACTTTTTTTTGGTAGGATTTTGATGTAAATCTCACTTTTTTATAGGATTTTAGAAGGAAAGTGTGTTATTTCTCCATGCTACCTCAAGTGAAGTAGTATTTATATGGAAGGGGAGGCTGTCTGCTGTTTCTTTGGGTCAATTAAAAATGCTTATGAGTCTGTTTTTATAATGTTGATCATTTATTGTGGGGTTCCCACATTTGCCGAACAGTGGGATGACACAGATCATCACACTGGAGGCTTCTAAATGGATGATACAGTGTTAAAACAAGTGACTGGCATGCCATTCAGGAGAAGCCTTGATGTGCCATTCACTGCACTCCTCTATCTATTGATCGCTGTGGACAAATCCAAAAATCCTCTAGTTACATTATTTACAAGAAGGTGGTCACAAGTAACGCACCTTTTCATGTAGCAAAGCAATGAATTGTCTTCATTTACATCAGTCCTAAAATACCAATGAATCCAATACAGATATACATCCTGATAAAATATGCAAACAGTCATAATCATTGAATGAATATGTGTAATGTGTGTGGAATACAGGCTATATTTGTAGCTCTTTTCTTCTTGGACACAAGGGATGCTCGAGGTAATGGTCACTGGAGTAGTTGAAGGAATATCCATTATTTAGGTTACTGCACTTACTAGGGTAGATTTACTCTGGCTTGTCCGCAAGTTTCCTGGCTGACAAGTCATATAATAAGCCCCTTATCCAACTGTTTTGTCAGAATTTTGCCATGTATGGCACGTGATGGAGCGGGCTGGAATATGAACGCCCTGTTCACTATCTACTATAGTCTTCATCTGAAAATTGGCAGAGACTGTATATTAAACCTCTGCCAGGTCCTACCTTGTCTACCTGGCACAGATGTGGCATGTGGCAGTCCTAATAAGTTTCCACCATAATGTTTTATAGTCTTATTCTGACAGACTTGCTGCCTGCCACCATATATAGTTAGTGACTTTGATGAACCATTAAAGTGCCAAATTGAGAAAATATGGCCTTATGTTGTTGGCATAAGTGGTCCAGAATTTATGACATGTTAAAAGGAGAAATAAAAGTTTCATCCTTCTGATGGCACTGCTAGGTGGTTTAGGTCATGCCAAGATGAATTAGATATGGGCATGTTGCAAAAAACACATTTTAGTATTAGATACTAGCAAACCTTCGATGACATTTATTATTGTAGATTGGACTTAATGGATGTGTCTTTTTCCAACCTTTTTTACTATAATACATCCATTTTACTACTATTGGGGATATGTTGTCAGCCCAAAAATAGTCTGTTTGGATATAATAAAGCAGTTTGGATATAATCCAGGCAGAATAGATCATATGCTGAGTCTTTGTCTTTCAGTCTAAGGGACCCTAAAAATATGGATTATTTTCTGCTAGATGCATACGATGTACCATGTTCAATTGGATGCAATTGTATTCTAAAAAAAAATTCACCCTCAGCAAAATTGCTATAATTACATATATAATGCATACAGTGCTGCCACATGACTGCAGCCTTCTGGTATTGTTAGTGGATTACAGGCAACCATTTCCCCCAAAGTTGTCACATCATCACCACCTTCTTTATGTTTAGGAACTGCAAGAATGTCATTCTATACTATTAGTTACTCTATTAGTCATTCTATTAGTTCTTTAGGATGTTGAAACACGGGGCAACTAATTTTATAAAGACTTAGGGTTGTGACTCAAATTTCAATTGTTAAGTCCTGTACTTTAGGTCACTTGATATAAAATGGACAGTAGGAGCTGGTACTTGTTTCCGGAACCATTGTATATATGACTGTAGCTAACCATATAAGGTATTATAAGGAAATATACAAAAAGGGTGCTTGTTTACTTCATAGAAATACCTGGGCATCACCCACAAAGATTATAGTATAAAGTAAACATGTCACAGGAATGTTTTTTAGCTGGTGACAGGTTCCAATAGCCTATTCTAAGCTGATTGTCTTCAGCATTCTGAATACTGACGCTATTTTATAAAACTTATAAACACATGCATTCTTCTCCTCCACACCATCCCCTCCATCCCCTGCCTGCCCAATGCACATGACAGGAAGAGGGGAGGGAGCTGGATGAGTGTGGAGGAGTGGAGACTGACACAGGTACACACAGGCTGCAGCTGCCCTCTCCCTGGGGACTCACTGCTGATGGACATTCAGGTAATGTGAAATAAAGATTTATTAACAGATGAGCGGACCTGATGGTTGGGTTGGTCCTCCTGACCCATAAATATATCTGGATGGGCAGCCACCAATCCGACAATATGTTGGGTCCGGTGGTTGAGCTTGACTATCGGTTTGTCATCTCTATTTATAAAGTAGTGGCAGTATTCAGATTTCTTATTTTGGCATTTCTAAAATTAGCATAGCATAGACTTACAATAGTAGTTACATAAATGTACACGGTACTTGATAAGAACCACATCTATATGGTGGGGGCACCAAAGTGTTCCTCAGAGAAACCTTCGGAAAGAAGAACCATCATGTAGATTGATGATGAGGTTTTAGGTATAAGCACAGTGTTAGGTTATAAAAAGTTTATAATGTTACTTTTCTCTTTCTAGCAGCATTTACAGCCAGATTATTGGTATATGAACAATATAGTCATTCATGTGAAAAAAATGGAAAAAATCATTGACAGATGAAACAATTCTTTTCTTAAACCATCCTCTTTATAACTTTCACACTGGATCTGACATGGTTTTGCACATTGCATACTCCTGCTGTTACATGCCAGAAGGTTATAACCCTCAAATAAAGAAGTCATCATACTCTGCACCTTAGTCATCACATTTGTATGATAAATGATGTTCTTAGCTTGCATCACGGCCGTTAAAGAGTTAAGGGCCTTATACTTGCCTGCTCATAAACATGCATGGGTGAATACCCCCTTCCCCCCAATACACTTTAATAAGTGACCAAAATAAAATACAAAAGAACATGTTTTACTTAGGCCTAAATAACTTCAAGCTGAATAGGTAAGAAGAACGAACTTTCTGTTATATATGTATTTTCGTAAAGTTTTTTTTATTGCAAATACATATTTCCCATACACAAGTCTGCTTTTCTATTCTTCTTTTTGTCCCCTACCCTTTGTTATCCTCATATCTTAATATGTCTGCACTTACTTGGCCATCCTTTGCCCATCTGTAACACATAGGGTAAACAAGCCAAGTTTCTCCCTTTTCCCTATTTCGGGCAAGGGGTATTTTTACCTTTTTCCTAATATTAAATGGCAATACATTCCTATGTGCACGAGCTAAGGTGCTGTATAGTTGTATATACAAGCAGTGGGTTGTGGGTGGGTTTAGTGGTCGGGAAGGGAAATGCATCAGGGGCTTTTGCAGGATATAAAATGGTGGGAGAATTGTGAAGCACAGAATGTCAGCTTATTGTACATGAAGATACAATGGACAATAGAATCATGTTTGTTGCAGTATTTCAATGCAAGAAAACCACCATTTCTGTAAATGACCTGCTCCATGAGTAAAGATCTTTCTCTCTGTATAATATTCCTCTTTATATAAACATATATTATCCCAGCCAGGAGAACTGGCATGGGAACATTTTTAATATTAAAGAAAAAAATTAAAAAAAAAAATACTAAGAAAAAGAACTGCGCATGTGGAAATAAATTTTTACATTCCCAAATATACTGTGTTTTTATTGTGTATGTTATAAGTGGTTGTATGTATGACTATGTGTGTGTACACAGACAAACACCCCAAAAATCATAATGTGGGTTGTCCCAGGTACAACAATACCCTATATGTGTCAACAACCTACAGTAAGGGGACACGGAAGAGCTCAGAAGGGAAGGTGCGGCATGATGTATAAGCTGTGGAGAGTACATCGGGGAAATTAAAACATTTTATAGCCAGGGAGGTGTCATAAATCCTAAAACAATCCTTTATACATAATCCACGTTTATCGGGTCACGTGTCACTCAGGCTGATGGTTTGTCTCCTTATACCCCTTTTGGAGCACTCCCTGCACCTTTTTTGTGTCCTTCCCTGCTTGGCAGTTCGGGGAACTTCTCCTGGAAAGTGCTGCCCTGGTACAATGCGTGATGTAGCCTCGCTTCCAGAAGTGTTGGCACTCCCCCCTTCCTGGTCTCCAAAAATCAAATACTTGACTACCACCTCTTGAAACTCCAGGAAAGTTCCCTTCTGCCTTGCACATCGATGTAGCATGTATGCACTATACAGTGCCATCTGCATTAGTGCATGACCACCTTCTTGTACCATACCCTTGATTTCCGCACGGCGTCATATGGAAGAAGCACCTGTTCCGACAAGTCAACTCCTCCCATGCACTTGTTAGTACAAGGACGTCTCTCTCGTTCTTGTACTTAAATGGAACCTACCACTCATTTAAAGGGGTTATCCGGGTTTTAAAAACTAGTGAGGGCCAGGCTGGGGAGGGCTATTTAAAAATAATAAACATCCACTTACCACCTCCGGTGCCGCCGATGTCCCTCGCCGTGGTCCCTTTGATCCGTGCCCCTGTTTGTTTACAGGGGCACAAAAGCCGCGCACAGGGAGCTTCCGCTCCGCGATGTGGCCGGGTCCTCCCATCCGTCCCTATCTCCCAGCTTTGTAAGCGCTGGGAGACGGTGTCGGATGGGAGCTCCCTGTGCGCCCTTGTAATGAAACCGGCGCACAGAGAAGACCGGCCACGGCTCGGGACAGTACATGTTTATTATGTTTAAATTGCCCGCCCCAGCACAGCCCTCAGTAATTTTTAAAACCTGGATAACCCCTTTAAGTGCTAATCCCACTTTTCCGCAATTTTGTAATAACTTTTATTCCCCTAATATGTAAATTTTCTACAGCGGCTACTGGGGTGTGTAGTAGTCAGAGCTGAGGCTACACGGCGTGGCTACTCCACGCCCCAGTGACCAGAAATCTTTGGTCCGAGAAACCTGCCGTCTGCGCATGCCTGGTCACTGCTCTGAAGCAGCGCAGTGGCAAACCTGTTGTTCGGTGCATGTGCAGACGGCAGATTTCTCTACGAGGAGCTGAGCCCAAAGATTTCTGGTAGGAGAAACAAAGAGGCTACTGGGGCGTGGAGTAGCTGTGCCGTGTAGTCTCAGCTCTGGCTACTCCATGCCCCAGTAGCTGCTTTAGAAAATTTACATATTAGGGGAATAAAAGTTATTAAAAAAATAATAGGATTAGCCCTTAAAAGGCTACTCTAACATCCTATAGATTCACCTATCACCCAATCTACCTTTATAGGTCGATCCGTGGTGGTAGGTTCCCTTTAACACAATACTGAGTCGCTGCATAGTGAGATTTTCCATAGCAGCGAGACCATAGTGAGACCTTTCTGATTCCTTCTAGCAGTGCTGCATGCTGCAGTATTTCTGGAAGTGAGGCTCTTTACAGGGTAGTGCTGGTGTAAAAATTGTCTACATAGAGGTCCAGTAGTGGGTGCACCAAATCCCAGACTACTTTTCCAGCAATTCCCAGGAAGGAGGGGGGGCATTCTGGGGGCACTATTCTGGAGTGCTTCCCTTCAGAATAAAATATCACAATATTCGGACACCAATAAGTTTTTCATACTACAGGCAGTCCCCGGGTTACATACAAGATAGGGTCTGGAGGTTTGTTCTTAAGTTGAATTTGTATGTAAGTCGAAACTGTATATTTTATAATGGAAGTTCTAGACAATTTTTTTTCTTTTGCCCCAGTGACAATTGGAGTTTCAAAATTTTTGGTGTAATTGGACCAAGAATTATCAATAAAGCTTCATTACAGACATCTTACAGCTGATCATTGCAGTCTGGGACTATAGTAAAGCATCCAGAGAGCTTCATCAGAGGTCACAGTGGGCAGAGGGGTCCGTCTGTAACTATGGGTTGTCTGTAAGTCGGGTGTCCTTAAGTAGGGGACCGCCTGTATCTCACCAGTCAGCTACTTTGCTGCTATTCCACAACATTAGCATTACACAATGTGGCACAGCACATTCGGCTTCTTCCCATTTGACTTGTTGGGACCTCCAGAGCACTTGTTACTCTTTCACCTAATTGGTAGAAAAAGGCAGTGTTGGCCTTGTCATGTAGCCAGTTCCATCTCATGAACTGTAAGCTTATGCAAGGAGAGCCCTCACTCCTATTGTTTCATCTAGCTATTACTCGGTAAGGGCTTATTTTGTTTGTATATGTAACCCATGATCTGTAAAGTGCTGTGGAATATGATGGATATCAATTTTTTTTTATTGTCATTGTGAGCCAACACTAACATATAATAAATCTTAGGTATTGTTTTCCATTTAACACCTTGGAAAACTTATTTGCTTTCTTCCCAGAATTCCCTAGTGGAGCATCTATGGTTTTAAGTCTCCACACGCCTTTAAGGTGGCCTTAATTGGCATTGTCTCCTTAAGGAGAACACCTACTGTCTGACCCTAGTCAATAGCCTCTCACATAGCCAAATCAGTTCCCTACACTGTACTGAAGAGACCTAATCAGGTTGAAACAGTGCTGTCTACAGTTGGGAGTCTGTTCCTTATGGAATAAATATGCTGGTTTGGCTTAATCCCACATCATGTTTTTAGACTTCTTGTAGGTCATACTTGATGTTAAGGGCGCTGCCTTTCAAGGTAGCAAAAGGAGGTATTGTTTTCCATTTAACATCCTCCATGGAGGCATGCTGTGATTTCATGTAATCAGATAAATACATGGGGTAAACAGTGCAAATTTTACTGGGTAAATTACCATGACACCACCGTGATGTAATGATGCCCAATTATGTAACTGAGCATGCCCTAGCAGAGACCTGTCAATCAAAAACAAGGACGCAAGGAAAAGCAAGTGCCATCCCTGTCATACAAACCGGGGTCTCCTATTGCAGAACCTGGAAGCAAATATTTTCTGAGGATATGACGGTTTTAGCACTTTTATTTACCATGAAGCCCTCAGTACCTTATTTTTCAGTTATTGTCCCTTAGCTTGAGTTCTCCCCATTTAACCCATTTGAGTTAACCAATACCACCTTTAGGATATACCCAATCTAACTCCTTGATGTGGTCACTTTCACACTATGCTCTCACTTTAGCAAATTTGTGACCTGACAACTGACTTTTACTGAAACATGGGCTGCCCCAGCTCTGAGCCAAGAGGAGTTTTTCTTGCATGCTTGCTCGTAGAACTGGTGCTTGATAAGTTACACACACTGCTATTTGACAGGAGCTTTGCACTATGTGGACATCAGGATTCTGGGGATTCTAACTTAATTTTCTTTTCATAATTACTGCGACATTGGTATCTACCATATTAACCTATATTAATCATACATACCTAAGTTAAGGTTGTGCCCTTAGGCTAATAGTTTGTAACTTGTATATGTATATGTAGAACACATGCAGCATGGTAAGCAAACAACATGTAAAGCAATGTTAACCTGAACTTTTTTTGGTAGGCTTTTTGATGTAACTCTCACTTTTTATAGGATTTTAGAAGGAACGTGGGTTTATTCTCCAGTGCTACCCTCAAGTGAATTAGTATTTATATGGAAGGGGAGGGCTGTCTGCTGTTTCTTTTGGGTCCATTAAAAATGCTTATGATCTTTTTTTATAATGTTGATCATTTATTGTGGGTTCCCACTGTGCGAACAGTGGGATGACACAGATCATCACACTGGAGGCTTTTAAATGGATGATACAGTGTTAAAACAGTGACGTCATGCCATTCAGGAGAAGCCTTGATGTGCCATTCACGCACTCCTCTATCTATTGATCGCTGTGGACATCCAAAATCCATCTGTTACAATTATTACAAGAAGTGGTCACAAGTAACGCACCTTTTCATGTAGCAAAGCAATGAATTGTCTCATTTACATCAGTCCTAAAATACCAATGAATCCAATACAGATATACATCCTGATAAATATTGCAAACAGTCATAATCATTGAATGAATATGTGTAATGTGTGTGGAATACAGGCTATATTTGTAGCTCTTTTCTTCTTGGACCAAGGCGCTCGAGGTAATGGTCACTGGAGTAGTTGAATGAATATCCATTATTTAGTTTACTGCACTCTACTAGGTGAGATTTACTCGGGCTTGTCCGCAGTTTCCTGGCTGACAATCTATATAATCCCCTATCCAACTGTTTGTGTCAAATTTGCCATATATGGCACGTGTGAGCGGAGCCTGGAATTGAACGCCCTGTTCACTATCTACTATGTCCTTCACTGAAATCTGGCAAGACTGTATATGTAACCTCTGCCAGGGTCCTACCTTGTCTACCTGAGCACAGATGTGGCATTGGCAGTCCTAATAAGTTCCACCATAATGTTTATAGTCTATCTGACAGCTTGCTGCCAGCCACCATAGAAGTTAGTGCTTTGATGCACCATTAAAGTGCCAAATTGACAAGAAATATGGCCTTATGTTATTGGCATAGTGGTCCAGATTTATGACATGTTAAAAGGAGAATAAAAGTTCATCCCTCTGATGGCACAGCTAGGTGGTTTAGGTCATGCCAAGATGAATTAGATTGGGCATGTTTGCCAAAAAACACATTTTAGTATGTAGATACTAGCAAACCTTCGAAGACATTTATTCTTGTAGATGGACTTAATGGATGTTCTTTTCCAACCTTTTTTACTATAATACATCCCATTTTACTACTATTGGGATATGTTGTCAGCCCAAAAATAGTAGTGTTTTGTTGACAATGTTCTAAAGTCGAAGAACTTTTGTATAATCCAGGCAGAATAAGATCATGCTGAGTCTTTGTCTTTCAGTCATGGGCCCTAAAATATTGGATTAATTTTCTGCTAGATGCATACGATGTACCATGTTCAATTGGATGCAATTGTATTCTAAAAAAAATCGCCCTCAGCAAAATTGCTATAATTACATATATAACGCATACAGTGCTGCCCATGACTGCATCCTTCTGGTATTGTTAGTGGATTACAGGCACCATTTCCCCAAAGTTGTCACAATCACATCACCACCTTCTTTATGTTAGGACTGCAAGATGTCATTCTATACTATTAGTTTACTCCTATAGTCATTCTATTTCTCTTTAGGATGTTGAAACACGGCAACTTTTCTTTTGTCTCAATTTCATGTAGTCCTGTACTCTTGATATAAATGGACCAGTAGACGGGTACTTGTTTTCCGGAACCATTGTATTATACTGTCGCTAACCATATAGGTATTATAAGGAAATATACAACAAGGTTGCTTGTTTACTTCATAGAAATACCTGGGCATCACCCACAAGATTATGTATAAAGGTAACAGTACAGAAAAATGTTTTTAGGGGTGACAGGTGTCCAATAGCCTATTCTAAGCTGATGTCTCTAGCATTCTGAATACTGACGCTATTTTATAAACTTATAACACAATGCATTCTTTCTCTCCACACCATCCCCTCATCCCTTGCCTGCCCAATGCCACTGACAGGAAGAGGGAGGGAGCTGGATGAGTGTGGAGGGTGGAGACTGACACAGTACACACAGCTGCACTGCCCTCTCCCTGGGGACTCACTGCTGATGGACATTCAGGTGTAATGTGAAATAAGATTTATTAACAGATAGACGGACCTGTGGTTGGGTTGGTCCTCCGACCCATAATTATCTGGATGGGCAGCCACCAATCCGACAATATGTTGGGATCCGGTGGTTGCTTGACTCATCGGTTTGTCATCTCTATTTATAAAGTGTGGCGTATTCAGATTTCTGATTTTGCTTTCTAAATTAGCATAGCATAGACTTACAATAGTAGTTACTAAATGTACACGGTACTTGATAAGAACCACATCTAATGGTGGGGGCACCAATGTTTCCTCATAGAAACCTTCGGAAGAAGAACCATCATGTAGATTGATGATGACGGTTTTAGGTATAGCACAGTGTTAGGTTATAAAAAAGTTTTATAATGTACTTTTCCTTTTCTGCAGCATTTTACAGCATCATTTTGTATATGACAATATAGTCCATTCATGTGAAAAAATGGAAAAAAATCATTGACAATGAAACAATTCTTTTCTTAAACCATCCTCTTTATACATTTCAACACTGGATCTGACAGGGTTTTGCACATTGCATACTCCTGCTGTTACATGCCAAAGGTTATAACCCTCAAATAAAGAAGTCATCATACTCTGCACCTTAGCATCACATTTTATAAATTATGTTCTTAGCCTGCATCACAAGGCCGTAAAGAGTTAAGGCCTTATACTTGCCTGCTCATAACATGCATGGGGAATACCCCCCCCCCCCCCATACACTTTAATAAGTGACCAAAATAAAATACAAAAGAACATGTTTTACTTAGGCCATAAATAACTTCAAGCTGAATAGGAAGAAAACGAACTTTCGTTATATATGTATTTTCGTAAAGTTTTTTTTTATTTGCAAATACATATTTCCCATACACAGTCTGCTTTTCTATTCTTCTTTTGCTCCCCTACCCTTTGTTATCCTCATATCTTAATATGTCTGCACTTACTTGCCATCCTTTGCCCCTGTAACACATAGGGGTAACAGCCAAGTTTCTCCCCTGTTCCCTATTTTCGGCCAAGGGGTATTTTTTACCTTTTTCCTAATATTAATGGCAATAATCCCTATGTGCACGAGCTAAGGTGGCGTATAGTTGTATATACAGCAGTGGGTTGGTGGGTGGGTTTAGTGTCGGGAAGGAAATGCATCAGGGGCTTTTGCAGATATAAATGTGGGAGAATTGGAAGCACAGAATGTCCGCTTATTGTACATGAGATCAAACTGGACAATAGAATCATGTTTGTTGCAGTATTTCAATGCAAGAAAACCACCATTTCTGTAAATGACCTGCTCCATGAGTAAAGATCTTTCTCTCTGATAATTCCTCTTATATAAACATATATTATCCCCGCCAGGAAGACTAGCTGGGACCATTTTTAATATTAAAGAAAAAACATAATAAAAAAAATACTAAGAAAAAGAACTGCGCATGTGAAATAATTTTTACATTCCCAAAATATAACTGGTGTTTTATTGTGTATGTTATAAGTGGTTGTATGTAGACTATGTGTGTGTTACACAGACAAACCACCCCAAAAATGCATAATGTGGGTTGTTCCAGGTACAACAATACCCTATATGTGTCACAAACCACAGTAAGGGGACACGGAAAAGCTCAGAAGGAGGTTCGCGTGATTTATAAGCTGTGGAGAGTACATCGGGGAAATTAAAAACATATTTATACGGGAGGTTTCATAAATCCTAAAACATCCTTATACATAATCCAGGTTTATCGGGTCACTGTCACTCCGCTGATGGTTTGCCTCTTATACCCCTTTTGGAGAGCACTCCCTGCACATTTTTTGTGTCATTCCCTGTGGCAGTTCGGAACTTCTCCTGGAAAGTGCTTCGCCCTGGTACATGCGTGATGTAGCCTCGCTTCCAGAAGTGTTGGCACTCCCCCCTTCCTGGTCTCCAAAAATCAAACAATACTTGACACCACTCTCTTGAACTCCGGAAGTTCCCTCTCTGCCTTGCACAGTCGATGTAGCATGTATGCACTATACAGTACCATCTGCTTAGTGCAGACCACCTCTTGTACCTACCTTGATTTCCGCACGGCGTCATATGGAAGAAGCACCTGTTCGACAAGTCAACTCCTCCCATGCGCATTTGTTTAGTACATACGGACGTGACCTCTTTTGACACGTTCTTGTTCTGACTTAAAGGAAACCTACCACTCATTAAAAGGGTTATCCGGGTTTTAAAAACTATGAGGGCCCAGGCTGGGAGGGCTATTTAAAATAATAAACATCCACTTACCACCTCCGGCCGCCGATGTCCCTCGCGCGGTCCCTTCGTATCCGTGCCCCTGTTTTTTAAGGGGCACAAATCCGCGCACAGGGAGCTTCCGCGCCGCGATGTGCCGGGTCCTCCATCCGTCCCTTATCTCCCAGCTTTGTAAGCGCTGGGAGACGGTGTCGATGGGAGCTCCCTGTGCGCCCTTGTAATGAAACCGGCGCACAGAGAAGACCGGCCACGGCCGGGACAGTACAATGTTATTATGTTTAATTGCCCGCCCCACAGCCAGCCCTCAGTAATTTTTAAAACCTGGAAACCCCCTAAGTGCTAATCCCACTTTTCCTCCCCGCAATTTTTGTAATACTTTTATCCCCTATATGTAAATTTTCTACAGCGGCTACTGGGGTGTGTAGTAGTAGAGCTGAGGCTACACGGCGTGGCTCACTCCACGCCCCAGTGACCAAAATCTTTGTCCGAGAAACCTCCGTCTGCGATGCCTGGTCACTGCTTGAATCAGCGCAGTGGCGAACCTGTTGTTCGTGCATGTGCAGACGGCAGATTTCTCTACGAGGAGCTGAGCCCAAGATTTCTGGATGGAAACAAAGAGGCTACTGGGGGTGGAGTAGCGTGCCGTGTAGTCTCAGCTCTGGCTCCATGCCCCATAGCTGCTTAGAAAATTTACATTAGGGAATAAAAGTTATTAAAAAAAATAGTAGGATTAGCCCTTAAAAGGCTACTCAACATCCTATATATTCACCTATCACCCTCTACCTTTATAGGTCGATCCGTGGTGGTAGTTCCCTTTAACACAATACTGAGTCCGCTGCATAGTGAATTTTCCATAGCAGCGAGACCATGTGAGACCTTTCTGATTCCTTCTAGCAGTGCTGCATGCTGCAGTATTTCTGGAAGTGAGGCTCTTAACAGGTAGTGCTGTGTGTAAAATTGTCTACATAGGGAGGTCCGTAGTGGGTGCACCAAATCCCAGACTACTTTTCCAGCAATTCCCAGGAAGGAGGGGCATTCTGGGGGAGCTATTCTAAAGGAACCTAACCACCCCTCGATTCTACCTTAAAGGTAGTAAGGGTGGTAGGTGATGGATGGGACGTGAGAGAAGCCCTTTTTTTGGGCTATCCCTCACCTCCGGTGTCTTAGAAAACTTTATTGCAGGTTTTGCTAATTTTTTTATGCGGCTAACCGGGCCGTGGAGTAGCCGACATGAGGCTACTAGTCGCGGTACTCCACGCCCCAGTACCGCGTTACTTACGCCGCCTACCAGGTAATCTTCGCCACGCAGCCTCCTGGTATCTACGCGCCCGCGTTCGGCCCGTGGTTCTACGGCATTCGCAGAACGCAGGCCTTCGGCTGCGCGGCCGCGGCTCCGGGGCAGGAACTACTGCGCATGCGTAGTAGCCGGGGGACTCGGACGAGGGCGCGCAGCTACCAGGAGCTGCGCACCAAAATTACCTGGTAGGTGGAGTAACGCGGCTAGTAGCCTCATGTCTGGCTACTCCACGCCCCAGTAGCCGCATAAAAAAATTAGCATATACCTGCAATAAAGTTTTCTAAAAGACACCCGGGACGTGAGGATTAGCCCAAAAAAGGGCTCTCCTCACGTCCCATCCATCCACCTACCACCCCTTCTACCTTATAGGTAGAATCGGGGTGGTAGGTTCCCTTTAAGTCCTTCCCTTCATACATTCCGAAATTATAAGTGTACCCTGATGCACTCTCACACGCTTATACATCTTCACGCCATACCTTGCCCTCTTCATTTCCACCAGTACCTGCTAAATAAGTCTCCCTTTGAAATGTACCAGGGACTCGTCGATAGGTGCTTCTCAGGGGAATACACTTCCATAAATTTGGCAGATAGTCTAATATGGGCCTCACCTTATATAATCTGAGATGTTGGCTCAAATATAATACAAAGTGAATAGTGGAGAGTCAAAGTTGCATTACAATTTCTCAAATATGCCATTGTGGTGACAAATGTATTTTGCCCAACTAATGCCATTGCCTTTGGGGGAGAAAGTACACAAACTTGTGCACACTACAACTACTCCTCAGCACTCAAAACTCCTCCACACTAATCCGCACGACTACTACTCCTCCTCCACACAGTTTTGGTATGTTAGTACACAAACACAAACATGCACTTTACAAACTCCTCTGCACTCCAAACTCCTCCACTCTTTGCACTCCTTTACTCTTCTGCACCATTACTACTCCTCCACACCACTAGTACTACTAGTGCTGTTACATTTTATTTATATTTTACATAAATAAAGTATTGCTTAAAGGGGTTGCCCAGGATTAAGACAAAAAAATTAACAAAAAAAATTAATTAAGACAAACTTTCTTATCACTCACATATACACCATCCCACATTATCTCTTGGTGACTCTCAGCCTTCATTGTGTACCTGTAGATGTTTATGTTGACATGTCACGTCAGTAATACAGAGGGGTTGGTTGGAAGTCTTCTCCCCCTGCTCCATGCTCCTTCTGCAGCGGTTATATGCAGTTAATGCAATATCCCCCAACGGGGCCTAGGCTTTTCGTGGCTTGGGGACAGCCGAAACCCTAGGTACCTGAATGCAGAGCGTGGCCTAGAACTCGTCTGCGTTCACAGTGCTGGGTACCCGGGAGCAGAGGCCTCGTCCACAGCCTGGCAGATTTCCGGCAGGTGGAAGGTACATGAAATGGAGTGAGGCTGGAGCAACCCCCATGTAGATATTGGATCCCTGATGGGGAACTGATTTGGCTATGTGAGAGGCTATTGACTAGGGTCAGAGAGTAGGTCATGTTTTTAGACTTCTTGTAGGTCATACTGGATGTTAAGGGGGCTGCCTTTCAAGGTAGCAAAAGGAGGTATTGTTTTCCATTTAACACCTTGGAAAACTTATTTGCATTCTTCCCAGAATTCCCTAGTGGAGCATCTATGGCTTTAAGTCTCCACACGCCTTTAAGGTGGCCATAATTGGCATTGTCTCCTTAAGGAGAACACCTACTGTCTGACCCTAGTCAATAGCCTCTCACATAGCCAAATAAGTTCCCTACGCTGTACTGAGGAGACCCAATCAGGTGGAAACAGTGCTGTCCACAGTTGGGAGTCTGTTCCTTATGGAATAGATATACTGGTTTGGCTTAATCCCACATCATGTTTTTAGACTTCTAGTAGGTCATCCTTGATGTTAAGGGGGCTGCCTTTCAAGGTAGCAAAAGGAGGTATTGTTTTCCATTTAACATCCTCCATGGAGGCATGCTGTGATTTCATGTGATCAGATCCATACATGGGGTAAACAGTGCAATATCTGGGACCACCCACTGTACTATAGAGAGCCTATTTAGCATATCAGGTAACTAAACTGTCAGGATTTGGAATCAGTGGACCCTCTGGACCACCGCTTGAGGTGGTACTAGCCGACACCTGTGACCAGAATCTAAGTGGCACCTGGTCTTCACTAGACCCCGCCGCAAAGTAGGATGGTCTTGCTGATCGTTTCACAGGGAACACTGCAGAAAACTAGATAATGGCGAACTTCAGAGGGAGAATGTCTTAGAAAAAAAAGAAAAAGAAATTCACAAATACCCTGCTTAGCACTAAGAATCAAAGGTGATTCCTGTGGATATGGATATATATGTCTCAATAGCCAGGATTCATATCTCCAGCTAAATGAGCATGGGCCCTTCCTGCTTACAAGGCTGCTAAGCATGACGTAACCATTGGCAACTATAAAATTATAGTTTCTTCATTTTTAAAGCCTTTTTTCCAAAAAAGAATTCAGAAGTTATTAAATGAGAGGCTCCAGGCCTCAAAGCTGTTAATGTGGCCCAGAGCCCCTTGGGCGAGTGAAAATGACCAGCTGTGCCGAAAATCTGGGCAGTAATAGGACTAGCTCTATTTTCATGTTCATGTGTTGGTGAGACTCATGCATGTGCCGCACCGTGAACTTGCCCCATAGAAATTAATATTTGCTGTGAGCTAGTCACCATTTGTGTAGCTAGATTATGGCGCACATTTAAAGTTGTGTGGATGAGGCTCAAGTCCTATTCAGAGACATGACATCTTCAGTCCCAAAAATTTGTTTAGCAAAATCTGCAAGGAGTGTAGACAAGCAGAAAATCTCTGTCTCAATACAGCATTTCTTTAAATGCCCTAATTTTTATCTCGGTTGTTTATACCATTTCTAACTGAACTATGACATTCTTCAGTGCTGGAAGTAAAAAGATATCTTTTATAAAGATATTATATAGCAGACAGGAAAGATAACAGATGGTAGGAGAAGGAAATAACGGAGAGGTAGCTGTTGTCATGCCGTTGACACGTGAAAGGAGAAGGCTGGTTACATGTGAGATTTAATGAGATCACCATGGAAACAGTATTTCCTATTCCAATAAAGTAATATACTCTAATAAAAACAACTTTAGAGGGATATTTCAGGACATGAGTTGCACAGGTTCTAAAATATTCATTCATATTGGGCAAAGGATTTGAATGCGATTTTGTTGGGCACCTGCAAATGATCAGGATGCCCTATAATGATCAAGGAAGTTATCTTCTTGGTACAGGCTACGTCTATTGTATAGTTTATTCAGCTATAAGGAAAACCACCCTATTGCAGCTGTAGAAGGGAGTCATGAATTGTTCTGAAGGGGTTAATAGTCACACATTTAATATTAAAGAGAAACAGATAACATATTTGTCACACATTCATGGCTAAACCACTCTTTTCACTAGCTTTGCTCACATTGAAGAGAACCTTTCACTACCGCATACATGTGGAGATTAACATACCATTCTGTAGGGGCTGCTACACAGATTAACTTTCATTTTTTTTTCTAGTCCCCACATTTGCTGAGATATCAGTCCCAGTATCTGACCAATATAATCCTTTCTACTGTCAGAGAGGAGGAGCTGGGGCAGAGGAGGAGTGTGTGTTAGAATAATATTCTCTGGTAGTAATTTCTCTACACTCAGGAATCTACCCCTCCCTACCAGTTTCCTGACTTCTCCAACCTTCACGCCTTTGGGCATGACAGGGAGAGGGGCAGTAGGAGGGTGGGCAGGGGCATGAGAGTCCATACCTCCAGATTTGCAGATACTTTAGCACAAAAAAAGTCAACAGTTCAGACCAAGTCTACAAGTCCTTAATGCCTTCTGGGAGCCCTTTATGCAAATATTTCCTCTCCTTCCTGGACCTGTTTTCTATATCTTCACATTTAAGTAACTCGATGTGGGCATCATGTGTATTTAGTCTGCGTTGATCTTTCTCTAGGGCAGTGATGGCAAACCTTTTGGCGTCCGAGTGCCCAAACTGCAACCCAAAACCCCCCTTATTTATTGCGAGGTGCCAACCAAAAATTAAAGCAGTAACTTATTGCTCCCTGTTCTTCAACAACGTTCGATAATATCGGCCTCCTGAGGACAAGATGGAAAACTTGCATCATTTTAGCTTCTTTCCAGTGTCCCTCTGTATACAGAAAATTGTGGGGCCAGCAGGAGGTCTTCCAAAGATAATTCGTCCCTGTCTACTCATTCTCCCTCTTCCTACATACCCAAATAGCGAAGTATCACATAAATATATGACTGAAAGCAGCATCTTTTAAGTTGCTTGGAACTGCAGGAGGATTCTTTGAGTCCTGTCTGGTGCGCTTGGGTGATGGCCCGAGTGCCCACAGAAAGGGCTCTGAGTGCCGCCTCTGGCACCCGTGCCATAGGTTCGCCACCACTGCTCTAGGGCATTAACTGTCTTATCCATACACTGTTCCATATCAGTTGTAGGTTGCACAATATCTTGTATCTTATCGATGGCCACTGGTTCAGCCTTGAAGATGGCCTGCATAGTTCTTAGTAAGTCTTTATTAGTAATAACTGAGCCTGAGAGGAGGGAGGCCCCAAATCTTGGGCTTCTGCATGTCTGGGCTCTAGAGAATTTAATGCAGCCACAAAAGGAGGACTTGCCTGGTGTTGTTCAGAGAGAATCTCAGCAATATTGCATGTCTGGGGTCTGAAAGATGCTTGTTGGTTCAGGTCATCTCCAGGGGCAAGCAGCATTTTTCGCAGGAGGTCTGGACTGTCAGGTGCTGGTCAAAGCAGGGTTTCCTGATTGTCAGGTGCAGCAGCAAGTGCCTGTTAGCTTTCAACATGATCTAACACAGTGCCTGTCAGCCTACACAGAATTCATAGACTAAGACTAACGTATTGCAGTATATTACATTGATCATCAAATGATCACTTGTTCATGTCCCACACAAAGTAGAACAGTAACAAAACCACCCTATTGCAGCTGTAGAAGGGAGTCATGAATTGTTCTGAATGGTTTAATAGTCACATTTAATATTAAAGAGAAACAAATAACATATTTATCACACATTCATGGCTAAACCACTCTTTTCACTAGCTTTGCTCACATTGAAGAGAACCTTTCACTACTGCATACATGTGGAGATTAACATACCATTCTGTAGGGGCTGCTACACAGATTAACTTTCATTTTTTTTTCTAGTCCCCACATTTGCTGAGATATCAGTCCCAGTATCTGACCAATATAATCCTTTCTACTGTCAGAGAGGAGGAGCTGGGGCAGAGGAGGAGTGTGTGTTAGAATAATATTCTCTGGTAGAGTACACATTGTAATTTTGTCTATGCTCAGGAATCTACCCCTCCTTGCCAGTTTCCTGACTTCTCCAACCTGCACGTCTTTGGGCATGTCAGGGGGAGGGGCAGTAGGAGGGTGGACAGGGGCATGAGAGTCCGGCCCTCCAGATTTGCAGATACTTAAGCAGGAAAAAAAGTCACCAGTTCAGACTTGGTCTACAAGTCCTTAATGCCTTCTGGGAGCCCTTTATGTAAATATTTCCTCTCCTTCCTGGACCTGTTTTCTATATCTTCAAGCTCAAGTAACTCGATGTGGGCATCATGTGTATTTAGTCTGCGTTGATATTCCTCTAGGGTAGTGATGGCAAACCTTTTAGACACCGAGTGCCCAAACTACAATGAAAACTCATGTATTTTTCGCAAATTGCCAATGCGACAATTTAAGCAGTAACTTATTACTACCTGCTGTGTCACAGGTTTAAATTGTAAAGGCACCTGATTACACCAGTACAGTAGAAAGAAGGAGAAGAAGTTTGGATTATCATTGTAGACTCCTTGTAGAGTCCTGGACTGCCGGAGGCCTTGAGTCCTGTCTGCCGAATTCTGCGCTGATGTGATGGCCAAGGTGCCTATAGAGAGGGGTCTGAGTGCCACCACTGGCACCAGTGCCATAGGTTCGCCACCACTGCTCTAGGGCATCAACTGTCTCATCCATATGCTGTTCCATATCAGTTATATGTTGCACAATATCTTGTATCTGCTTAGTGAAATTATCAATGGCCACTGTTTCAGCCTTGAAGATGGCCTGCACAGTTGTTAGTAAGTCTTCATTAGTAGTAACTGAGCCTAAGAGGAGGTAGGCCCCAAATCTTGTGCTTCTGTATGTCTGGGCTCTAGAGAATTTAAAGCAGCCACAACAGAATGACTTGCCTGGTGTTGTTGGGAGAGAATCGAAGCAATATTGCATGTCTGGGGTCTGAAAAATGCTTGCTTGTTGGTTCGGGTCATCTCCAGGGGCGAGCAGCAATTTTCGCAGGTGGCCTGGGCTGTCAGGTGCTGGTTAAAACAGGGTTTCCAGATTGTCAGGTGCAGGGCTCATTAGGCATAACTTGCCACACTATGATCCGCATATGCGCCTCTGCCCTGGTACGCTTTAGACAAAACAGGAGAACATTACAGGGGAGGCCGTTGGGAAATGTGAGTGGGGGTGAGGAGCTTAGTAATAAGTCCAGATGCAGGAATAGAGCAGGGGCACCACTAACATGGTGGATGTGTATTAGTGGCCCACCTGGTTACTCTGATGAAGCTGGTGAAAGCTGCTAATAAAGGCCCCTGCCTTCTGAGGCTTGGTAGGCTGCCACAAGCTGGACCTGAAAAAATCTAACTTTTCTTTTTATCAGAAAAAGCCAGTTTTTTTTTTCAAATCAGGTAACTTTTATTAAAGCATATATTTATTACAGCATACATATACAGATATCATAAGTTCAACTGTATAAATGAAACATTAGCTCTCAACATATAATCATCCCCCCCCCCCAACACTCCCCTCCCAGGTCTGGCTGTACCATGCTCCTCAAGAAGCACCCCATAATCCATCTTCCAAAGAGCTACCTCCTTCAATATCCATTTACCTTTTCCCTCCCAATTCCAACTATCCCTCAGGGCAAACCCTCTGCCATCTCCGAATCAGATTCTCTGTTCCCATTCCTGGACACTCCAGCCATTTTTTCCATTGTTTCCCAAATTTCTTTACTGCATCTCTCTTCAGATATACTCCCAATTCCATCTTAATTGTGTTATTCAGTGAGCTTTTCATTTCTGACATCCTCGGTGGGTCAGCATCCAGCCAGTGCCTTGCAATGGTCTTACGTACTTGATACAACACCTTAGCCACTGCCGTCTGTTCTGCCCTAGTGACATCTGTCCCACCCACAAATCCCAACACACACACTTTAGGATCCTGCTGGATCTGAACCCCATACACCTTTTGTATCAAACGCTGGGTTATTCCACAACCCCCTTAGCTCCGGGCACGTCCAGAACATATGTAGTATGTCGGCCCCCTCTGCTAAGCATCGCGGGCAGTTTGAGTCCGCCCTCAACCCCATCTTATACAACACTACCGGGGTTCTATAAGCCCTGTGCAAAAGAAATAGTTGGGACCGCCTCTGTGCTACATTCAAGGACAATTTATGCGGAGACTCTAAAATCTCCTCCCATTCATCGTCTGGCAATTCCCCGACCTCAAGGTCCCATTTCCTCTTTGTTATGTCCATTAGATCACCCAGCCGTTTATCTATTATCGCACCATATAGTATTGAGATAAGACTCCTCATATTCTGGGCTTATACTACCCCTGTCATGACTCCCAATGGCGAAAGCTCAATCTCCTCAGATCCAAACTGCGCCTGTAAGCTGTGTCTTAGCTGCAAATACTGGTAAAACATATTCCTGGGTACCTCAAATTCCTCCTCCAGTTGACTAAAGGACTTAAGGTTGGGTCCGTCATATACATGTCTTAAATATTTTACCCCTTTCTGTTTCCAGCTTTGAATATTTTCCAGCATGTAGACCTCCCCCAGATATGGATTATTCCATAGCAGAGTATATTTGGTCCAGGGTCCTATCCCCATTATCTGTTTATAGACCTTCCAAATTCTCTGCATCAATACGAATGTTGGGTATCGACTTCCTTTACTCCCCAGCTTCCCAGCCTCTAACGCAGCCACTGGATCCAATGCTTCCCCAAACTACTACTCGGCACCAGGACTCCTCTCCCGGTCTCTCCCACCCCCGAAGTGCTGGCATTGAACTGCCATATAATATGCCCATGCAGAAAAAGCCAGTTTTATTAGCAAAAAACGTTTTGGCTATGTGCATACTATTCTGTATGGGGACATGGGGAGCCAGAGAAAGTAGATACTGACCAGTGTGGCAACTGAAGGCAGATTATCCATCCTATTGAAGGCCGCACCTTTTGGTACCATACGAAGGTATGAAAATAGAGTTGTGCCTATTCTCAGCACAACCATATCAGTGAGCCTTATTGCACCTTTTTCTTACAGTTTAGTTTGAAACATTATCATGGGCATATGATTGCTGGTTTTCTGTGGCAAGAGTTGTATTTTCCAAAAGGTAAATTTTTAGGGTAAAATAAGATAATAATAAATATTTATTAATTCTTTCCAGTGGGGGGAGAATCAAAAAACATTTTTAATTTTTTTTCTATTTTGCCACTTCAGTTGCAGTTTTACAAAGTTAGTCATGTTGTTTCTTTCCCTCAAGCACCTGATTTGTCATCAGTTTTTAAAACGGTCACAGATTGTTGCACAATCACAGCGAAAATGTGCTATTTTTTGAGCAAATAATCTCCAATCGAGAGCAGCGTAGACAAGGGTTTCTCTTCAACATTTGGACTCTTTGTATACACCCGTTTCCAATCTAAGCATAAATGTTCCCCTTGTGCTCATCTCTATCACAAAGATTTAGGTATATAGTGACGCAATCGTGTATTGGCAATGCCCTTCCTTGCGGGGTTGCATGTTATTTCCAAACGCAGCTGATGATCAAGGCCTAAAGCACTTGGTACCAAAAGGTGGTTTTTCCCCACTAAAGAAAATTCTCACATTTCAATTCCCTAGTGATGTTAACACAATAAGATCTTATAATCCCTCTAGTTCTTTGGGTGACTTTTAGATAGTCAGCTCGGCTACATTTCACAGATATGTGCCTTCCCTCGCCCTTCTCTCCCAGATCACATATATCTTCTTGTAATTTGTATCTGGTTTCTCTCGCTCACGATGTCCTAGCAGCAAGTGATCAGTGAAGGTAGGTCGTAGCTCTGCGCTGACTGCAGGCAGCGTGGCTACAGGCTCAAAGCAGAGAGACCACGAACTCAGCAAGCATGCTGTCACCCAGAAGATCCAAAAGTCAGAGTTACAGGGTCGGATCTATGGGCAACTGAAATTTTGTACCTGGGCCGATAAAGACGGTTTTTGACTTATTATCTGTTAAATGCTGCATTTTTGTTTAAGAAAGGAATAAGATGTGTATTTTGTTATCCTGAGTACATATAAGAACTTGTCTTTGTGGGAATACCCTTTAACCCATAGTGCATTATGACGTACATGTACATCAAGAAATTCGGTCAGTAGCAGAGCCCTTGCGTATTGCTGCAGGAGCTCGCTGTCCCTGCTGTTAACCCTATGGGAGCAGAGCCGCGTATCCCCCCGGGAGGCTCCGGCCACTCCCTGGCAGCCCTGAGGTCCTATGAAGGTCCCCAGACTTGCAGCAGCAAGTGCCTGTTAGCTTTCAACACTATCTAACATAGTGCCTGTCAGCCTACACAAATTCATAGCTACACTACGTATTGCAGTATATTACATTGAACAAGTGATCAAATGATACACTTGTTCGATTCCGTCCTGCCCACAAAAGAGACAGGATAACAAAAAAGTTTTTTTTAAAAAGTGAAATAAAAGTAAATAATGATTAAAAGCCCCGGTGCCCATCACATATAAATTCAAAGTTTACAAAACACAACATATTGGGGCACATTTATGAAGAATGTGAAAAACTGCACTGAAGGTGCTCTGCCTGTGTATAAAGCTGGGTGCGCCAGATTCATTAAGAACGTGCAAAATCATGAATCTGTTGCTTCCCTGCACTGGCTAGACAGGGTTCACCAACTTTGTGGTACACCTATAACATTGGACTTGCTACAGACTTTGCATGTTAAATCAGGTGTGCCGGAACGCCCCCTAATTTGTGTCGCATGGTGAATAGTGCAGCTACAACACCAAAGGGTCACGTGCGACACATTTGTGGTGCAGACACTTCTTAAATACCTGTGCAAGCAGTTTACACTAGAAAGACGTGCAAAGTCCATCGGAAAACTGGTGCAAAGCCCTTCGAAATGTGCCCCATTGGGTATCACTACATCCGTAACAACCCATAGAATAAAATACAATTGTTACTGAACCCCTATGGTGAACGCCGTAAAAAAAAAAAAATTTTCTTAAAATGGGAACATTATGATATTTTTACATCCAGCCTAATTAAAAAAAAAAAAAAAGATAGAATTGATCAAAAGTAACATGTTACACCCCACACATAATATCCGCTTAAAAAATCCAGCGTATCCTGCAAAACACAAGCCCTAAAACTGCTCCTTAAAAACAAATGTTATGCCCTTAATACATGGCGATGTCAAAAACAAGCAATCCCTCAACAAAGGATTTTATATTGCTGCAATACAAGGCAACCATTTAAAAGCTACATAAATGTGGTGTATCGCTGAAATCGTGTGTCTACTTATAAAATAGTATAACATTTTTATGTACAGTGACAACTACAAGAAAAAAACTAAAACTGTAAACCAGAATTAATTATTTTATCCACCACCAAGAAAGAGTTAAACTAAAATCTCATCAATAGCTTTAAAGCTGCCTAAAAGAGCACCGGAAAAGCGGATTCTATCCCAGGAATAGATAAGCCCCCATAGTCATTCAACTCAATTTTGTTTTTACCCGTGAAAAACATACCTAAGAGTTAATTTCGTAAAGTTGTGTTCTTGAAGGTGTGTGTAGTTTCTATTATAGTATACTTTAAGGAGCTAAGTTTCTATAATGGGGTAATTTATGGTAGTTTTTACTATTATTAGGCCTCTCAAAGTCACATTTGAAAACTGAGCAAGTGCCTGTCAATATGGTTTTGCCGATTTTCTAAATAAGAAAAATTGCATCCACAATTCTTCTAGCCCCATAACACCTAGAAAATGAGAGAATGCATTAACACAGCATGCCAACATAAAGTATCATTCGGGAAATGTTATTGTTATGAAAGTGTATTTGATTGATATAAACCATTTACTGTGAAGCCAAGAATTAAAAAAATTCTAAATTTTTCATAATTAAATGCCAAGATATCATTCCACAATATTTTTTTCCTAACTTTGAAGTCCATGCATAATTAAAAACAACGCTTTAAAATACCCCCTGGATATGTTAAGTGGTTTATACCTTCAAATGCTTTAATGGGTACACGGGACAGATTAAAAAAAAATCTGGAAGCCTGAAAGTGGCTTGGTCCTCTGGGGTTAATGATTATAGTGTTCCTCACACTTATATTCATTTATATACAACGTTGTCAGTGATTAATTACAAATAATTTTCAACTAAACCATGTACATGTGCTAATATGTTTAAATACATAGAAATACTCAGACATACCGTAAAGGCAGTCACTGCAAATAAACAAAAATTATACTTTGGGCAATTACAGTACGAGGTCAGGGGGCCATAAACATGGCAGAAGATCCAGCAGCTAGTCCTACTTTTGTTCAGTAATTTATTATGTTTATTTATTTAAACCTTATAGTAAGCAACAAACATCCTAAACAATTTTCCCTTTAAGAGTCCGTCACTGTAATATCGTATATATAATTAGGTATACCTTAAATTATTCAAATGAAAGTATCAAGCCTGATATTTGACATTCCAGCTCACCTCGGTGTGTACCCACCACAGATGTGCTCAGGTTCTTTTCAGAAAGGCCTGGAGTCCAAGGTCTTCTATGCTTAAGATTGCAGGACACAGTGTAATGTATCTTGTTTCTTTCCAGCATTGGACCTTTGCACAGGATCAGAGTGACTGATTGTAGGTGGAAACATTGAGTGCTATTGCCATCTCTGCTGGTCTCTCCCTTTAAGAGGACTTGCGCTTTAGATGCATAAACAATTCTCATCCACACAATGCTAGCCCGATAGTCCTGGAAATAGGATGACTAAAATTGTTACCTAGACTAGAATACTAAGTGTAGTGAAACTGACGTATGAAATATTCTTAATGAGCCCCTTCCACTACTTTTTCTCCATGTGGTGTCCACTCCCTGCCAGCACCTCAGGTGCACCATACCCTTATGTACATAAACAATGAAAAGACGATTTTTTACAGATGTCTAGAAAAACAAACTGCAAAAAATTGATATAAATACAATTGTAATGTTAGTTAAGGAACCAGAGGGAATCAGATTAATCTTTACTCTTCGGTCTACAATTGGTTTTTTGCATCGATATCAACTATATTCAAGGACAATTCCTTTAAAGGAGGCAATTGGGTACAACTTCTGTAAACCCAGCAAAATGTATTAATGTACAGTACATGATTTAACATGTTTGTGGGCTCACGAAATTTCTCTAAATATGTCTTCGCTAATGTAATGGGGGGTATTTTAATAAGGGCCCGAATCACGTGTTTTCGTTTTTTGTCGTGGTTCTCGAATTTGTTCCATTTTGTGCCGATTTTCCTTGAATTGCCCCGGGTTTTTGGACGCACGCGAGTCGATTGTTGTTTTTTGGCGCATTGGCGCCGGTCGTTCACGCAATGGAAATCCGGGGGCTGGCCTGTACGAAAAACCGACGGTTCGGAAAACCGCTCGCCATTTAAATTAAAAAAAAAAAAAGGTTTGTCTTTGACCGCACTACCTGCACCCCCCCCTGCTTGGTGAACTCATGCGCTCCGCGTGAATTCAGCGCATCAGCGACAACCTAGTGGACATCGGGGGGAAAACACCATAGGAGAATCGCGTGAAGACCCCATCCTCCACACGAGAAGGTGACACTGCATGGCGAATGGACCGGGTAAGTAAATCTGCCCCAATATGTGTAAGCCCTCACTTCACATGACTGTGTTTCAGCTCATTACAAGGACACGAATGGTGGGGGCTCAATCCATGGATGAAGGGGTCTTGCATCAGGCAGTAATATGATAACCACTGACAAAATAATAGGGAGGACATACCCAATGGCTCCTACCAATTCAAATGGATGTTTCCAAAATCACATAAACAACTACAAAAAGAGGAGAAACAAGAACATGTAGAAAGCATAAAAGACACTTTAGTTAGAACAGTTAATTAAAGCCATTTAAAAAGCAACAACACACAGTAAAAAAGCGTCCACTAACGGTGAAAATAGTAAATATAACATAACATTAGAAATAAATAACAGTAAGCTACATTCACATGACTTGGCCTTGCCCGTAAATGTAGCACAGGTTGGCAAAGGTTGTGCCCAGAGAGAGGAAGAGGGGGGTGAGCGCTGCTCGCCCCTGCCACTCTCTACAGCTAGTATGGTGCAAGGCGCCGTATCCAAGACAGATAGGACGATGTCCTATCTTTTTCACGTCTATTGGAACGGCGCTGTACCGTTCCCGTACGCGCCGTCAGCCCACATGGCCGTATAATGTTTGACATGATACGTGCTATAACGGGCAGTATTACGCCCCCAGATAGAGTATGGAAGTTATAGTCCTCAGAAACCCCGTCAAGGAATTGTGTTTACAAACAAGTATTGCACATTACCCAGAGGAATAACAGAGGAACTTCTAATGGTGTTGGGCAGAATATATGCCAAGGCTCCCCTGTCTGACTGGCAGTTACTGAGTTAACGGGTACAATAAAAAACGTTATTCACTGGTGCTGCACTTTAAAGTTCATTGACATCATATTGTCTGTAATCTCATTTTCCGGCGGGCCTCATGAACTAGGGAATACCCTCCCCGACAACCAAAAAATTGTTAAGTTTTTAAACTAGCATATATCAGCATTATAAACAGGGTTAAATTAAAGATTGCTTCACTTTGAAGGGCAGTTCAAAAAACACAAAATAGCCAAGATCCAAAGAGAGAACAGAATAGAAAAACAAACACAGGTGTATAGCCTCGTGCATCAACATTTCTAAAAGGACCAGATATATTCACGTCTATACAAATTTGTAGAGGGAAGCTTCCCACATTCTCTTACTGAGAACCATCTGTAGTTGGTATTTTTACAAAAAGAGCACATATAGTTTATGTTGATTTTACGTTTGTAAAGGAAGGGTATGCATGACTAGAATTAGGCATTCCATGGAAATGTTACTCAACAGAGGGCGGCTGTGCCATTGTTACCCCCGTGGAATTTCCCGGTTGCTGGTTGTTTTTGGACGGGTCCGCTCTCCCTCCCTACAATATCTCGGATTAATGTATGTCGTGCATTGTACTATATTCATTAACACAGAGCGCTACAGCACCACTGCTTCTGCGTCTGTCACACAGAGCTACCAGGTCACGCAACTGACGTCATTGTTCCACCTGTGAGCGTGGAGCGGAGGGGGTGGACACATCACCATCTGCAAGGTCTAGCCGGCCCTTCATGTAGCTCGGTCTTGTATAAGAGGCCGGAGGGTAGTGAGCGCACTCATCCCACTCACTATCCCTACACTAGCTACTGAAACCGAGGACAGGGAAGAAAACCTGCGCGAAGAGAACAATGAGTGAGTATTAAGTTTTTATTCTTTAAATCATAGAGTGGAGGCAATTAATTGTATGGAATTGGGGCAGTTATTGTAGTTGCTAAATAAGACAGGCTGGGCCATTTAATTCTATTTCTGGGGCAGGCTAGGCGGCCAGTTAATTCTATTTCTGGGGCAGGCTAGGGTCCATTAATCTAGCCTGGGTCAGGCTAGGGGTCATTAATTTCTATGGCCTGGGCAGGTAGGTGGCCATTAATTCTGATGCCTGGGGCAGGCTAGGGTCATTAATTCTAGCCGTGTGACGATGCTAGGGTTCTTATTCTTCTTGCTGGGGCAGGCTAGGGGCCATTAATTCTATGCTGGGGCAGCTGGGTTCCAGTAATTCTATGCCGGGGGAAGGCTATGTGGGTCATTAATCTAATCCTGGGGCAACGGCTCGGGGTAAGTAATTCTATGCTTGGGGCCAGCTAGGGGCCATAATTTCCCAATTCTGGCGGCAGCTGTGGGCCATTAATTTTGATGTCTGGGGCAGGCTGTGGCCAATATTTATGTGGTGGGGCAGGCTGTGGGCCATGTAATTTTACGACATGGGCAGGCTGTTACATTATGGGCAACGATTTGTGTGGTGCTAATAGGTCAGGGGGCTCTAGTACAGTATTTGGGGCACAGTATTGGTGGTACAGAAGAAGGCGAACAGTTAAGGACAAGTGGAAGTGAAGAACCTAAGACGTCTGTGGTAAACTTTGGCAGGATGCTGTGTACCTGGAGGAAGAGGAGCAGGGTGCAGGGGTAACGAATGGAGAAGCGATAAGGAACGAGTACAAATCCGAGGACGACGTCACTGGAATGCAATACGGGTATGGACTCATCTCATGTGTTTTTCATGTAGCTGTATGACAAAATATGATTTTTTATGTTCGCTTCTGTGTTTATATGTAGTATTATAGTAGTTATTTTCTTGTACTATGGGTCCAAGTATTATCAGTAGGTTACATTCCTGTACATAGAGTGAATATGATAGTAGTTATATCCTTGTACATAGGGGGACAGTATTATTGAAGTTATATTCTTGTACATAGACGGGCCGGAATTATAGTAGTGTATATTCTTGTCATAGGGGGCAGAAGATAGTGCATATTTATTGTACATAGGGGAGTCATTATAGTAGTTATATTCTTTGTAATAGGGGGCAGTTTATAGTATTATATTATTGATACATAGGGGGGCAGTATGTATAAATTTAGCTTGACATATGGGAGAAACGTTATTTTAGTGTTTTATTTTGTAGATAGAAAAGCGCCCAGAATTAAACTATATTTCTATATGTACCAACAATTGTTGGTTATACACCCACCACGTTGTTGGCCACACCACATGTCTAAACCCACCCCACAAAATGGGGTGCTTTGCAGTTTTTTTCCAGGGACCTGCTTAACAGGGTGGACTCTAAAAAAATGGTTCATCGTGGAAGTCATTGAAATATATACAATGAACCCCAAAATTAAAATATATAACATAACCATCGAATGGAAAACCACTCTCTTAGACTTTTATTAAAGACAATGCTTTAAGATGAATATGAGTTATTCAACACTCATATCATCCCTGAGAGGTATAATAACCCACTAATTGTAGCAAAATATACATTGAACCTCTCTTTCATAAAAGATTGAGGGCCTTAAATAATTATTGTGCCTCCGTGAAATAATAGATATCAGTACATAATTCTAGCACCAGACCAATCTTAATTACCTAAACAAGCACAGAACTTAGCATCAGTTTAATAACACATCCATCCAAGCTGAGGATAATAACAATGAACATAAACAAAAATCAGAGGGAAAAAAGTACAGCACCAATTCGCTAGCGCGGAACAAGAAACAATGGATTATAGTGTGCAACTAAAAGAGGTGCATCTTGATTTCAAAGAAGGAGTGAACGGGTGTATCAAGATTTTCTCAGATGTTGTATTACTTGTCTTTGCTCACCGTCTACAGCTGACACACTGTCTCACCCGTTCCCCTGCCTCTTAGCATTATGCAGTAAAAGTGGAACTACGCAACTGCAAGTGCGTGAGATTAGTAAGGGGAAGGGCGAGGCAGTGAAACACCGGTCAACTGATACAGTGGGGCTAGGGTTAGCCTAGATCATTGCATATTTTTAAAAAAAGTGAATTTGAAGAAGTAGGCCATGGATAACAAAAATAGAAGAATAGTACCACAGTCAAGGACGTGGTATCTAGAGGTAATATAGGTATCTAGCTGCGGATTCATGGTAGATTTTCCTTAAAAATGTGTTGAACTTGTACCAGGCAAAAGTGCCCTACATACTCAGATGTTTGCAAGCGTTTCTTCATTCTGACCACCGCTTAACGTCTTGTTCTCAGGCAGCCTCCCCAGACTGTGTTTATAATAGTTGTATGCTTCTTTATTTATTCGTTAAGCTCAAGATGTCACAACTACACACATTCCCATTGAACTTGCAATTTTCACTAGAAAGGAGTGGGAGAAGAATTTATTGAAAGACAAAATTATGGGCACGCTTTCTACAAGGGCAGTTATTTCAAAAAGGGAGAGCTGCCCTGACTGCTCCTGCTCCCTCCCTGTATCCTGCTTCTGTTATGTTTAGCTATCCGTACCAGATTCGTAGAGTTCTCCTAATGCAGTGGTGGCGAACCTATGCACTGGTGCCAGAGGTGGAACTCGGAGCCCTCTCGTTGGCACCCCTTTCCAGCACCCCAAAAAAAGTTTCCCAGACAGAACTCAAAGAATCTGCCTGCAGACTCGTCCTACAATGATAGATGAGTTTTTGCCCCTCCTCCTTTCAACGGCGTTGGTGCCTGGGAGGCTGAAGGATTGAAAGTTGTCAATGAACAAGGAGACAACATTACTACTTTCTGAAATTTCTATACGCGGCACTTTCAAATAAATAGTGGCTTTTGGGTTGAATTTTGGGCACCTGAGGCTCAAAAGGTTCGCCACACTGTCCTACTGGGATACGTTTTCTAGTGAAGGCCACCTTTGGCGTGTGGTAGATTATCGCCCTATTGATGCTCTGCTAGTGATCCTTGGAAATATGCAAATAGGTTTTTCCAAGATGGAACATTGGAAACCACACCCGGAAGTTCTTTGTGCTACGTGTAACCAGCCACATACCATCAAGTATGACTTTCAGGAAGCCTAATGACCTAAGGTGGGATTAAAGCCACTCCAGTATATTCTAGAACTTGCATACAGCACTGTTTCATGAGTTTACGTCTCTACAGAACATGAGGAACGGATGTTACTGATTGACTAGGGTCAGGGCGGAAAATTCTCTTTATGACGACTTCCACCAATTGAGGCATGTGGCAGAGCATTTGGAAAATTATAGTCATTGATTCTCCACTGGGATTATACAAACCCTGACTTTAATACCACCATTTTTCTTCTAACTTCATTGTTTTGGATTTTTTTCTTGTGAAGGCGTTTAAATGTCTTGTCCCAGCCCTGGTCCTTTGGCAAGCTATTGGTTAAACTTGCAATTCATACCAGTTCAGCTACTTGGCTGCTCGCTGATTCCTGTTGCCACACCCTTGCATTCCCAAATTAGCCCCGCATTTGGCTTCTTCCCATATTGACTGTGGGACCTGCAGAGCACTTGTTACTCTTTCACCTAGTTGGTAGAAAAGGCAGTGTTGGCCTTGTCATGTAGCCAGTTCCCATCTCATGAACTGTGAGCTTCTGCACGGAGAGCCCTCACTTCCTATTGTTTCATCTAGCTATTACTCGTTAAGGCTTATTTTGTTTGTATATTTACACCCATGATCTGTAAAGTGCTGTGGTATGATGGATATCAAAATTTTTTTTATTGTCATTGTGAGCGAACACAACAATAATAAATCTTACCTGGATACAAGCTGCTGTTCTCCGTATCAATTAACCTTACAGGGGGAGGAAACTACTAGACAACATACCTGCATTTTCAGCATAGATCATAAAGCAATAAAAATCTTAAATACTATGTCAGCTTTAACATCTATAACCTAGTCACCAGCGACCGACCCTACAAAATGATTCTCAAAAGGTCATTGGGGGAGTATATTATAGTCCATTAACTATTAACCACTAGGTGGTGCCAAAGAACTAGAGATTGCAACGCAGGTCACGTCGTTCTTACCCGGAAAAGCGCACGGCCATATAAAAAGTATTATCCTGTAGCAATCAATTCTCAGCAGGTCAACCAGAGTTTTTTTTTTTCACATCTTACAAACTAATGATAGATCAACAAGACTAACTATACTACATAATTAAAACATTATCCAGCGGCGGTCGCGCCTAACTTAAAGGACACTCTAACCGATTTCAGATGTATGTTAAGCTGTAACAACACCGATCACGTGTGTCATGCTCGAGGGTGAGCTGGTGCCGGTGGCTTAGTTCGTAGTGTAAAACCGGCGTATCGTTTTTAAACATTTTTAAACTTTATAGCAGTATAGCCTATATAGGGCAAGCCGCTTCGGCGCTGCGTGCGACCGTCTTACGCGCGCTAATCCGCCTGCGGCTTTCCTATTTAGGCGTCGCGGCCTACTATCGTGCGCACTGACACAGCGGCCTGAAGCAGTTATGCTCTCAAGATTTAAAAGTGGATTAAAACCCCGGCGATCCGCGTTTACTACTACGAACTAAGCACGTCCGGTCGACCAGCTCACCCTGATCTGGTGCTGCGGTGTTTACAAGCTTACTAGCCTTTGAAATGTCAGTTTCCTTTAAGCACACCTTCTTGGCCTTGCCCCTCCGGCCATGTCCAGCCCGACACAGTATATTTTTTCCATCTCCTCCACCCTTCACATTGTATCGGATCCACACTCGCAGCTCCCGCCTTTTGCCTTCGCCTCTAATTGTGCCCTTACATTTTACAGGTCTCCTCAGGCCAGCTCCTATTATGATCCACTATGATTATATTGCACATGATAAATATATATTATATTTTTATATATACGCAGTAGGGGTCTATATGCACCCAAAAGCTAATACACACAAGTATTTGGCAACGCAGGCAGAGCACTAAAGAAACATCACTTCTATCCTCTTCTGTTGCTAAGTCGTCCATTTCTCCTGGTCCAACCTTGCAAATAATCTTGCTTCATCGGTAACCACTAGCTTCTCCTGGCCCTAATTAGTGTAGCAACATTGGGTACTCCTTTATTATTATTCCTATGTAGGCGGCCAGTCCTTTTTATTTTTATGTATCACAGCATTAGCCGCCCACATTATGTAGCAAAAGTACCCCTTGACTTTTTTTTATTGTCATTGTGAGCCAACACTAACATATAATAAATCTTACCTGGAGACAGAGCTGCTGTTCTCTGTATCAAATAATAACCTTAACAGGGGGAGGAAGCTACTAGACAACATACCTGCATGTTACAGTAGATCATAAAGCAATAAAAATCTTAAACTATGCCGCTTTAACATCTATAACATGGTCACCTACTTACAAAATGATTCTCAAAAGGTCATTGGGCAGTATATTATATCCATTACTATTACCACTAGGTGGTGACAAAGAACTAGAGATACAACCTTCTTACCCGGAAAAGCAGCAGCCATATAGAATTTATCCTGCACATCAATTCCACAGCAACCAGAGGTTTTTTTCACATCTTTACAAAACAATGATAGATCAAGACTACTATACTTACATAGATTAAAAACATATACAGGCGGTCCCCTACTTAAGGACACCCGACTTACAGACAACTCCTAGTTACAGACAGACCCCTGTGACCTCTGGTGAAGCTTTCTGAATGCTTTAATATAGTCCCAGATTGCAATAATCAGCTGTAAGGTGTCTGTAATGAAGCTTTATTGATAATCCTTGGTCCCATTACAGCAAAAAATGTTTAAACTCCAATTGTCACTGGATCTACTATTATAAAATATACAGTTTCGACTTACATACAAATTAAACTTAAGAACAAACCTCCGGACCCTATCTTGTACGTAACCCGGGGACTGCCTGTATAGCGTAAACAGGTTAAGGAAAATTCCCAAAAATCGTAGAATTCTCCCAACTCAAATTAAACATTTATCAAAAAAAATATGTATCCCAAAATTGTGCATTATACAGCTACTAACACAGTCCTTGTTTTCAGAACTCAAACAATACAGCTCAGTTTAGGAGTCATCTTAAAAATAAAGACGGTGTTTCATGCTGTATTCTTCTAGTCAAATGTAGTAGTTGATTCCTATAAAGTACGTAGCTGTGCGAGGTGCCAACATCTTAAAATGTAACATTTCTTAATAATCTGACATTATCAAATATTACGGAATGCAATATTAGAAGAAAGGATTATTAGGAGCACTGTATTATGAGGATGTTTTCTTACTACAGGCCGGGAGTACCGTCTATGGTTGACACTAGTCCAGCAAGTGTGAGAGGAAGTGTAAATGGTGTTGTGGCTGGGAATATTATTAATACAAAAACTGTTATATCATTTCATACCCCCCAACTTACATAGCAGAGAAAGACGGACAGTAGATGCAGCGGAAATTTAGTTTTTGCCTTAAGGCACAGCTTTTGGCCTGCCCCTCACTCCACCCCACACAGTATATTTTTTCCATCTCTCCCTCACATTGTTCCCTCCAGCTCCCCCTTTTGCCTCCCCTCTTATTGTTCCCCAAAGCAGCTTCCTCAGCACATCCTATATATGATGCCAGCTATGATTATATTGCACATGAATAAATATATATATATATATATATTTTATATATACCAGTAAGGGCTATATCACACAAAACTATATACACAGCAAGGTTGCAACCAGGCAGACAGACATCACTTCTATCTCTGTGCTAGACTGGTCCATTTTCATCCTGGTCCAACCCTCAAATATCTTCTTCATCAGGTACAACTACTTTTCCTGGCTCCTAATTGGTGTACAACATTGGTACTCCTTTATTAATTCCTATGTAGCGCCAGCCATTTATGTATCACAGCAGTACCCCACATTAATGTAGCAAAGACCCCCTTAATAATTAAATGTAGCACATCACTCTCCATCAATTGATATGTATTACATCAGCACAGCCTCTAATGAATTATAAAGGAAATCTACCATCAAAATCAAGCACAATAAACCAGTGACACTCATAGATGTGGTAATTTTATATTTATTATCCATGGCCACCTTCCTTCTAAAATCTAATAAGCCTGAAGTGCTCTGCTATACAGGCTTTTACACTGTACAGGAGTACAGTATCCCCCTATCCATGCTGTAATCTCGTGGCAGAGAAAGTTTCATAAACACAGAGGGAGGAAATGCTGAAGGAACAGGAGGAGAGTGAGATATGCTTCTCCACAGCCTGTGACAATAGAGCACAGAGGGGCTATGATACCACCCCATAGCACTTCAGACTCATTAGCATAATTTAAAAAGTTGATTTTAAAGAGGAGGCCATGGATAACAAATATAAGAGGGTTACAACCGTCATAGTGCCTGGAGCTTTGAGCAAATGTGCCTGCTTGATTTTGATGGTAGTTTCCCTTTAATATGCAGCACAGCATCTCCTACTTAAATGGAGCAAAGCAGCACAACCTCTCATTAAAGGAAATCTACCACCAGAATTAAGGATTGTAAACCAAGCAAACTTAAATGCTAGTGTGTGCCCTCTCTGACAAGATCCATACTTCTTTTTGCTTTTTATGTCCTTATTTTTAAGAAATAAAGGCTTTAAAAATTATGCAAATAATTAACACATATGGAACCCCGAGCCCCTCAAATTCATTTGCATAAAAGCCTTTTTTTGTAAAAAGCAGGACATAGGAAGCTCAAAGAAAACCAGATCCTGCCAGAGGGGGCACATAGCAGTATGTCAGTATGCTTGGTTTACAATCCTTGATACTGGTGGTAGATTTTCTTTAATCGTAAGGAATTCCCACTGACGCTCTTGACTAGACAACTCCCTACTAATCGGTCTTCCACTCACTAAACTCTCTCCTCTACAATCTATTCTTAATGCAGCAGCCAGGCTCGTATTTCAGACCAAACGCTACACGGACGCCTCCAGATTGTGCCAATCACTGCAGTGGCTGTCTGTCTCCCTCCGTATTCACTTTAAAATAATAACCCTCATCCACAAAGCTCTGAATAATGCTGCACCTCCATATTGCTCTTCTCTCATCTCAATCTATCGCCCTTCTCATGCTCTTCGATCTGCCAGTGATTAGATTGATCTCTACCTTAATTCGAACCTCTCATTGATGTCTCCAGGACTTCTCCCGAGTTGCTCCAATTCTCTGGAATGCCCTTCCCCGGACTTTCAGACTAATACCCACCCTCCAAAGTTTCAAACGTGCTCTTAAAAGCCATCTCTTTAGGCAAGCCTATCATGCTCGCTAACTGCATGAAATGTCAATTCTCTTTGCTAGTCCATCCTGTGTCTTCTCTGTTATCCGGCAAACACCAGATATATACACTCACCGGCCACTTTATTAGGTACACCATGCTAGTAACGGGTTGGACCCCCTTTTGCCTTCAGAACTGCCTCAATTCTTCGTGGCATAGATTCAACAAGGTGCTGGAAGCATTCCTCAGAGATTTTGGTCCATATTGACATGATGGCATCACACAGTTGCCGCAGATTTGTCGGCTGCACATCCATGATGCTAATCTCCCGTTCCACCACATCCCAAAGATGCTCTATTGGATTGAGATCTGGTGACTGTGGAGGCCATTTGAGTACAGTGAACTCATTGTCATGTTCAAGAAACCAGTCTGAGATGATTCCAGCTTTATGACATGGCGCATTATCCTGCTGAAAGTAGCCATCAGATGTTGGGTACATTGTGGTCATAAAGAGATGGACATGGTCAGCAACAATACTCAGGTAGGCTGTGGCGTTGCAACGATGCTCAATTGGTACCAAGGGGCCCAAAGAGTGCCAAGAAAATATTCCCTACACCATGACACCCCCACCACCAGCCTGAACCGTTGATACAAGGCAGAATGGATCCATGCTTTCATGTTGTTGACGCCAAATTCTGACCCTACCATCCGAATGTCGCAGCAAATTGTAGCCTCAGTTTCCTGTTCTTAGCTGAAAGGAGTGGCACCCGGTGTGGTCTTCTGCTGCTGTAGCCCATCTGCCTCAAAGTTCGATGTACTGTGCGTTCAGAGATGCTCTTCTGCCTACCTTGGTTGTAACGGGTGGCAATTTGAGTCACTGTTGCCTTTCTATCAGCTCAAACCAGTCTGCCCATTCTCCTCTGACCTCTGGCATCAACAAGGCATTTCCACCCACAGAACTGCCGCTCACTGGATGTTTTTTCTTTTTTGGACCATTCTCTGTAAACCCTAGAGATGGTTGTGTGTGAAAATCCCAGTAGATCAGCAGTTTCTGAAATACTCAGACTAGCCCTTCTGGCACCAACAACCATGCCACATTCAAAGGCACTCAAATCACCTTTCTTCCCCATACTGATGCTCGGTTTGAACTGCAGGAGATTGTCTTGACCATGTCTACATGCCTAAATGCACTGAGTTGCCGCCATGTGATTGGCTGATTAGAAATTAAGTGTTAACGAGCAGTTGGACAGGTGTACCTAATAAAGTGGCCGGTGAGTGTACAAAGTTCCAAGCTTCTTTGCAGTCACTTTCACCTTGGACCCTGTAAATAAGATGGCGGCTGATGGCTGGTTCAAGCAGCAGAATTTTTGTTTATTAAATTATTCTACATTGTTCCCTTCTAAAGAATGGCTGGTCCACTATACAATCTCTTAAATCTTGTGTCAACCCCTTCATCCTCATAGAATGTATGCTACAGAATTTGATGGGCTATATAAATAAAAATAATAATAATAAATTATTACTATTATTATTAGAACAGCAGCACACCTACATTTAATAATATGTAGCACAGCAACCCCTTCAGTAATTAATAGGGAGCATAGCAGACCCCTCATTATTAAAATAGTGAACAGCAGCCAGACACCCCAATATTAATGCAAAGTTCCAATGTCCCCCATATGAGCTGCTCCCCTATTAGTATAGCAGATTCCCCCATTAACCCAGGCATCACGTTATCACAAAGTTCAGGAGCTCCCCATCTCTATATCAATAAATACTGAGTTGAGCAACTCTCCCCAGAGTTCAGGAGAGCCACTCACTTATTAATTTTTTCAGAGTTCAGCACTTTCCTCAGCCCCCCCCCCTATTGATTGATGCAGTGTTAAGGAGCCCCCCCCCAAGATTAAAAATTAATGCAGATTTCAGGAGGACCATCTATAACAAACTATAAACTTAATACTAACTTAAAGCACATCCACTCAATGCAGGGCATAGGTGACAGGTCATAGAGTGTGTATAGGCAGAGTGACACACTCCCTTCCTCATCGACCTACCATCTACCACCGGACAGATGTGGGCCCCCTTCAAATCACAGCTTCTGATGCCAGATGTTAAGCCCCTGGTTCTTACATGTATCAAATCACTTTCTTGTTATGATATTATGAAATGACTTGGGCAGTATAGAGACATGAAGAAAACAAACAACATAAGTTTGGAATGATGAAGTTAAAGGTTTCTGCTAACTATTGCCCACATTGCTTCACCAGCCTTCCTGGATTTCATTCCCACACTTTTCACTGCTTACTAAACTGTGCAAAAGTGTGCACTGTCTGGGTAGATAAGACATCTCACTGCACGTTGTCCCTGGATGAGGTGTAACCTTTGTGGTCACCTGTGCCGCCACTGTCCTTGTTTTTTCACCAATATGGTCTTGGCTCAACTGAAGCCCATGATGTTGAAACAGCTGGGGAGAAACTGAGGGGCCAGGGAATAACGCCAAGAAAGTGCCACAATTCCAACAGAGGCATCAAGAGAGGTGTCAAAGAGAGAATTGGGGGGAGTTTGGGTTGCTCCCATTATAAATGCATGGATGAGTATAATACCGTATTGCATAAGTGGATTGCCAAAAAAAAAAAAAAGGATTGTTTGCCTTTCCCCAAAACAGAAACCTAAGTAAGATAAAACGGAGAGTGATAGTGGCTGAAGGTCTTGTGAATGGCTGGATTGGCAACTCTTTTGAGGTGGGGTCTGGTGGGTTGCCAAATTGTCCCCTGGAGGGTTCATTGAGGTGCATTGGTGTGAGTAAGGATGGACCAGGTAGCAAATGGGGGTATCTGGGGGTTGGTTTAAGACTTTGAATAGCATAAGGATTCCTTTGAAGTTTTGTAGCTTAGCTTGGTGTTGCTTTCATGGAAAGCTGTATGTGAGGGACAAATCAAAGGTGCAGGAGTTCTGAGGATATAGGTTGTACCGGGGGGGGGGGGGTGCTCGTGAGGTGGCAACATGCTGTAAAGGATGGAGCTCTTCCTGCTTTATTGTCCCTTTAACCTAGAGGTGTAGAACCTAGTCACTTCCATCAGTTGGTATAGCTTGGCTGGTCTCTCCTATGCAGAATGGGCATAGACTGTATGGCACTATAGATTTTTGTATATAGTGATATAGGGCTTGCAGGCTCCTAACTTGGGCTTTGTGTTTTGACATGTTTTGGTGTGTGATTTTGTATATAATGTATGTTGTGTATTTAGGTTGGGGTAAGGGTGGACATTATGAAAGGTTTAGGAAAAAAGAGGTACATCCTCTTCATACAGAGGTGGGGTTTGCTGCATATTGCAACAAACACCCACCGCTAATACCTACAATCGAAGCTAGCACCGATGGCGAGTATTAATTGTTCCAATGCCGCCGGAGCAAATGTCAGCATTTAAAAGACAGCGCCACTGCCATCTTTGTTCCAATTGTCACTCCCTAGGATGTCATCACAGAGAGGCGATTGGTTGCCATGACAGCCTCAGGTCTCTGTCAGACCCTAGGCTGCATGGCTTCTGAAGATTCATTACAATGAGTCAGTGGCTGTGACTGTGTAAAAATTCCACATACTGCAATACAGTAGTATTGAAGTTTATGGTAGGAACGATCAGACCATATAGGGTTGAAGTACCCTAGAGCAGTGGTGGCGAACCTATGGCACTGGTGCCAGAGGTGGCACTCAGAGCCCTTTCTGTGGGCACTCCAGCCATTGACCCCAAGACAGAGCTCACCAAACAGGACCAAATTCACCAAATCTTCCTACAGACCCAGGCAATTTAAGAGATGCTGCTCTTAGCGCTATTTTAAAATGACACTTCATTGGCTGCTTGGAACTGCGGGAAAAGTGAGAAAGTGTTGATAGAACTGCAGTATCTTTGTAGATCATCCCACTGGACCCTATATTCTTACTGTACAGAGAGACCCTAGTGAGAAGCTGCAATGATAGTCTAAATGTGCCCTCCTTCTTTCAACTGTATTAGTGACCTCAAGGGGCCGATACAATTGATAGATGTTGAAGAGCAGGTAGCAATAAGTTACTGCTTAGAATGCAATATTGGCACTTTGCGGTAAATAAGTGTATTTTGGTTGTAGTTTGGGCACTCGGTCTCTAAAAGGTTCGCCATCACTGCCCTAGAGGATCTTTAAAAAAAAAAAAATTAAAATCTCCCCCACTTTCCCTAGAACTGATATAAAACGTAAAAAAACAGTAAAAACCACAAACCTGTTAGCTATTGCCGCATCTCAAAATGCCCAATCAAAATATAAAAATGGTTATTTCCGGCAGTGAACCCTTCTGGCTGAAAATAGCGCCCAAATGTCTGAAACGCTACTTTTACATCACATAAAAAAATTTAATAAAAAGTGAACAAAAGGTCATACAGTCCTCAAAATGGTAGCAATGAAAAAGTCAGCTCATATCACAAAAAATGACACCTCACACAGCTCCGTACAAAGTATGAAAAAGATAGTGTCAGAAGAAGGCCAAACTTTTTCATTGTACAAAGTTTAATTTTTGAAAATGTATTAACCCCTTAACGCCAAAGCCACTTTTCACCTTCCTGACACGGCCCATATTATCAAATCTGCCCTGTGTCACTATAAGTGGTTAGTTAACTTTGGAACGCTTCAATATATCTAAGTGATTTTGAAACTGTTTTCTCATGTCACTTTGTACTTCATTTTATATGAAAAATTTTGGTGGTATGTTTTGCGTTTATTTATGAAAAAAAACTAATATTTGGAAAAATTCTTGATTTTTGAAAAAAACAACTTGATAACCAACATTAATCGAATGTCTAGTTTATGTTGACATAGTTTTTATGCATCCTATCATTTTTGCAAGATGTTATGGGGCTTTGAACTTTTTTAACATTTTCATTAAAAAAAACCACAATCACGCTATTGAGGGACCTGCTGAGATTTCAACTCACTTTAAGAGACCAAAATAAAAGTAAAACCCCATAAATTACCCAATTATAGAAACTCTACCTCTTAAGGTATGCAAAACAACTCCAATAATGTGACCGATTTATTGTACAAATTGTTACGGACGCGGCTATACCAAATATGTGTTTTTTTTCATGATTTCGTGTTTTGTACTTTTTTAGATATGTAATGTTGGTGTTTAGGGGACTTTCACTTTAATTCTTTTTATTAAAAAAAGTTTTAATAAAGTGTTTTAAAGTTTTTTTTTTACTTTTTTTTACTTGTAAGAGCCCCAGTTAGAGTGGGAGGCGACCCCCTGTGGGGCAGATGTTGGATGAGAGCACGACTGGGTCTGATCTGACCCAGCAGTCACATGAACGCTGGTTCTGTGTTGCCGGCGGCAGTGTTGGCTCTCTGTCTCTATGCATCACACTACTTTAGTGCTGTGTGGGGTGAAAAAGTGGTAATAAACAGCATCTTTCTTCTCCCTAGAGTCAGCGGCCGCCAGAGACCCGGCCCTGCTCCCACGATTAGAACGGGAGCAGAAGAAAATGGCAGTAACCTCAAAAGACGTCGCTGCAGGCTCTGGACCAACTCTCACTGGCATCTTTTGTCGGTGGGAAGACAGAGACAAGTCAAGCACATTCCAGCAAATAATTTATATTGTTTGTATAATGAAAAGTTATAACATTTTCCAATATACTTTGTGCCAATTTCACACAGTTTCCTAGATCTCGGCTTGTGGTATTCCTGCAGCCATGCAGCAGCAGCTTCATTGTTTACTTCCTGTAGATAAATGCAGTCCATGGTCATGTGATGTCACACAGGTGCACGGCTCATACTGTGGATGATTACACAATGATTTACACTGAGCAGAAATGATACGGGCAAACTATATTGGAGACATAGGAGAATGCAATGCATCAGCCACTTTTGTCACCAGATAATCCTTTGGTTCTGCTGGTGTGACAGTGTGGTTAGGTGTGCCCTACTCTTTGTGAATGGTATAGTGACATGGGCATACTACTTGCACACCATTAACCCCTTCACGCACCACAATGTACTATACCATTGCGGTGCTGCAGGGGATGTATGGAGAGAGCTCATGATGAAGCTCTCTCAATACAAGGTGGATGTCAGCTGTGTAACACAAGGCAACCAACAGTGTTGATAGTGGATACCACCATCTTGGTTGGATGATTGGTGATCATCAGAGGGAGCTAATTGGTTGTCAGAGGGAGCTAATTGGCTATTAGAGATCAGCAGTAAAATTGCTCATGCAATAATTGCAACAGTAGTATTGCAGTATATTGTATGAGCGACCATCCCCACCCCCCAGGTTTAAAGGGAACCTGTCACCACATTCACAAATAAAGCTAGTGACAGGTTTCCATAGAGTCCTATTAACTAACTGACACCCTTATTTTAGCTTAAAATTGTATCCCACAGATCCCCATAAATCATTTTTATAATTTTACCTGGTACCCAGGGATATCTATAGCGAGTGTGGGCTCCTCGGGCTGAATTCAGCAGATACTCCCCATCCCTTCTCAGCATACAGCAGTAATGTCATGTGACCAGGGTAACATCTCAGGTCTTTTAGCCTCCTACCATTAGCAATCTGGACCCCATGCATATATCATGAAATCATCAAGGCCTCCAGGCATAGAGAGGATTAGAAGTACATGGATGCTGCTGGGATTTCATGTGATAAGATATATGCATGTTGTACAGTTTGCTAATGTTTTGAGGCTATAGGACATGAGATTTAAGCTAAAAGAAGAGTGTCAGCTAGTTAATAGGGTTCTATGGGAGCCTGCCACTAACTGTATTTGTGAAAAATATGGTGATAGATTCCCTTTATGTTGCGTAGGACATCTGAAATAGTAAATAAAATTAAAGAAAAATATTTTAAAAAGTTTAAATAAACCCCCTTTCCCTAGAACACATAAAAATATGCAAAAATGTCTGTTCTATTATTTCCAGCTATGTGGAACACAATGGAAAATCGCATCCAAAAAATAAATATTTAAAATGTCTTGGCCTCTGAATTTGACAAAATGGCAACTTTTTTTGTACAAAAGATCAACTTTTTTTCTTACATCTATTGATACCTATATAAATTTGGTAACCATGTGATTGTACCAACCTAAAGAATAAAGGGGACTTGTCATTTGGATCACAGACACATTGAACACCATGAAAACAAAGCTCACAAGAAAGTTGTGCATGGAATATTAAACTATAAAGTGCAATTTGTTCCAGAGATAACAAGCACCCACACATCTCTATAAAACGGAAAAATAGAATGGAGGGATATTTATCACAGAGTTCAAAAAAATTGCAAGGTCCTTTTCATAAATAGTGGCTTAAACAGAACCCCTGCTAGTGCAAGGCCATGCAAATCCATATTTATTATTTGCTATATATATATATTTTTAAATTCCAAAAAAGTTGCAAGGTCACTCCACTCCTGGCTTATGCGCTGTTGCATTTATTTAACTCTACTTGCGATTATTTTTTAAAAATCCCAGAGACATCAAAGGGCCAGAGCCACTTAAATAAATCTGAAAAGCAGAATTCCATAGGACTATAGCAAAGTGCCTGCCTCATGATAAATCTCTCCCATTGTTCCACATTCTCTATAACCTCTTTCTTAGATCCTGGAAAGATCCTTGGGGGATTGTGATGGTGTGTAATATCATCCAGTAAGCAGTTTCATGTGCACCACTGCAAATCACTTTAGCCTTGGTGGTCCATAAGACCATTTGGGCCTGAGTGAATGTGGCTTCGAAGTCCTTTTCCCAATTGAGAATGTGAACTTGGCCCCTAACATGGTCTCATGCACAAGCCCAGTTAATTGAAATCTCCCAAACACATTATCAGAGAACTATTGACTATTGATGGGAACAATATCTCTTGTAACCAGCCGGAAACAGTAATTTTCCACACCTGTACTATTGACAAAACTACAAAATATTCCCATGATGTTTGTTTGGGGTCAACAGAACTATGTTCTGTTCATCCAAATTTGACAATGTTTTAATACCGATTTCCAGAAATCTCTAAACCAGGAGATGGGGTTGTAGAAGCCCAAAAACTTGTATTGATTGATCTAAAGGAGACTTGAATTGTTTCTAAGAGGATATTGACTTCTGCCATTTTGTTCAAGGTGGTGAGAAGTTTTATGCCAAGTAAAGGCATAGTGTGTGCCCATTGTTAAGGGATATATACGTTATATCAGATCTCTTGTTAAGACTGAATGGGAATGGCTATAATCAGCAAAAATACCAATTTTATGTTGTCTAAAGTCAGAGGTGAATACCATTAGTTCTTATCCTTTCTGCAACAGGCTCCATCACCAGGGAAAAGAAAGAGGTGAAAGGGGGAAACCTAGACTTATCCTATTAGTTATAGCATAGGGTCTTGACAGGTTGTAATTTACCAGGATTCTAGCTGAGAAGACACTATAAACTTTAATAGCTGATAACATACGGCCTGCAAATCAGAGTTCATTGGAAGTAACTTGAAGTACCAGAAAGTGAATTCCCACGTTATTCTGTCGAATGCCCTCTCTGCCTCCAAAGTTAAAAGCAGAGAAGGTATTGACCACCTTTGGTGAATCTCCCCTGGTCATTATGGACTAGAGAGGTAGGAATCTCCAGCATATCTTGGGCTAACACTTAAGCATAAAGCTAAGTGTCACATTTAAGCAATGATATCAACCTGACAGATATAGGTTGATAATCGGCCAAGCTATAGGGGGATTTATCTGGCCTGGGGATGGTGACCACTGTAGCTTGTAAAATGTCAGGTGTTAAACGCTAACTTGTTAAAGACTCTGTGAATAGTGGTAGCAAGTTGTCTTTGAATGAGTAGTAATATTTGTTGGCCAAGCCATCTGTTCTAGTATTGGAGTGTTAGGCTCTTTAGGATCAATAACATAAGGAATACAAGTTTTATTGCTTTTAGTTTTTTCCTGCTTGCCATTAGTGTGGATGGTTTATTATAGGAGATGTTGCAAGTTGTTTTTTTCCCCCCAAAATTTTTCCTATAAGGAAGAACTATTTATCATACAAGGTTGACTATGGTGACGTCTGGAGGAGCCACATATATTATATTGTATTATCTAGTTGTGACCTCTTTCGGTATTGCGCATTTTGTTACGCGCATACCATAGTATAACATCTGGGTTATCATTGAATGAAAAATATTCTCACAAAGCATTACCTACCTTTTTAAAGTCATCACATTCATCAAGAAGGAATGTATTACGACAATCTTGGGGAACAGTAGTGAAATGAAAAAGTTGGGGAATGTTTGGATCTGGAGGCTGGATCAGTTGTGGAGGAGATTGAGAGAGAGAGAGACTGACTAAGGAAAAAAAATGTAAACAGTTTTATATCTTGGGGAGTAATAGGTACACTCTTTGGAGAAGCTGGGAAGCATTTAAAAGTATCAAATAACCCTTCCAAGTGGAGTCAAGGGTCTGATGTCGGTGTCTTGCCATTTCTTGTTCCTGAGGAGTCTAGAGACCTCTTTCTGGAATTAGGTTTCTTGATCTTTCTAAGCAGTTTGTTAAGAAATCATACTTGGGATTTATAAGGGTTATATAGGGTGACCACTGTGAAGGCAGCTGAGTTGATTTCATACACTAAAATAATAAACCCCACTTTTGCATATTTTTGTATTTCAATCTGTTTGAATGCTATGGTACCCTTTATTAATACCCCTGCAGTTTTCTTGAGGCTGTTTGCAGTGTATAAATGGGGAAGTCACTTGGAGTCAGGTTGCAACTTGCAGCTCCATTTATCAGGACATTGAACTTTCCACTATGAGTCCACTGGGGATGGTCTCTTTGAAGCATTGTCCAAGTGGTAAAGAGAAACTTGGAATGTAGAAGAGATGCTTCTTCTTTTTCTAACCTTGAACCTTGCTATTTTGTGGACTAGGAGTTTTGTGGAAATCCCAACCTATGGGCAATCCCAGCTTTGCACAGTCAATGGAGTGAAGCATTCCCTTGCTTGTATTGTTGCTTAGGATAAATTGGCATATAGATGAATATCCACATAAGGAGGATTCATTGCTCAGGCAGCATACATTAAGGCTTGTTTGACATAGTAAAAATTGCTCTGTATGGAGTGCCTTGGGACTTCCTTCATCATCAATTTGGGTCTTTCTTAATAACAAGTATTTGTGGAGGTACCACTCATAGGAAAGGTTTTATTATGGCGTTGATATATGCTTTAAGCTCCAATGGGGTACTATTTAACGGAGGCCCCTTGAACTTTATGTTGTTGAGCCTGCTTCAATCTTCTAGACAGTTTGAATCTAATTGCTTGCACCTCAACCTCAGGTTGATAGTGACCATTGATTGGTTTGTTATATGAGTTGGTTAGTTCCTGGTTTTCAAGATGGTCCACTTTACCACCTAATTCTTCCATCAAGCCATCTATTTCGTGAGCTAGGAAAGCCAGGTCTGGTTGTAGGGATCCTCTGAGGACTACAATCATTTCTTTATATGAATGTTTCTGATTCTGCCTGGCTGGACATTGTATAGATAAGAAGGGATCATTTCTGGGGAAGGCAAGAAGCTCACCAGTAATTTCACCAAATGAGGATGCTGCTTTTCAGAATATGTAGAATTAGCAGGGCTTGGTGCAAGACACAAGGCTGGAGCCATAGAAGGCGCATGGTATTTTGGTGTATGGGCTGCATTGTGGGATCCTGGAAAAGAGGAGTCTCCACTCATTGGTAGCTGCTGGTACCCTTCAGGAGAGGAGGTAACTGAAGAGGCTTTTGTGGGACCAGGGTCACTGCGGCTTGATCCAGAGGGAGAGGACACCACCGGGAGTAGCGAAGGAGTCATGCTATGAGATTCATATCTGGATAGAAGTCTGCAAGCTTTTCGACTCTGACTTTGCAGTTTTTGACGACCCTCCCCAGTTATATAAAGCATTTAGGGAGAAGAACTGATGCATATAGTCGCTTTATAGCGGTCGCTCTGGAGAGCTTGAAGAAATGCGTCCATCTTGGTACTTAGTCTTGACTTATCCTTTACGTTTCTGCTACATGAAGAATAACCACTTTTTATTTGGTAGTGGCGGTGTATATGGTACTTAGTATAGTAGTAAATACTGCATGTTTCTTTGATGCTTCTCCAGGACCCCTCAGATTCCAGAACAGTTAGAATTGTCGCAATATATACAAATGAAAGAAATGAAATGTATAGAGATTACCTTCCCATATAAAGTAGAAATATACATATGGACTTACAATTATTATCCCCATGCTGGAGAATCCCACTTCCTCCCCAACCCCAACAAAGATAGACAAACAATAAAATGCAACTTTGAGTCATTTCAGTATGTAGAAGTGAAAGGGCGCAAGACTATACTCAAAGCCAAGATGAAAAATAAATACAAAAATAACAATAAATGGGGTGAAAGTAGTATTGCATCCCATAGCCCTGGAGCTGAACCCATAATCGTCTAAGAACAACCATAACTGAACCTAGAAAATCAGAGTTGGACATGGGTGTCTCACATTCCTCCAAACTACTGAAACACAGTCCTCATTACAAAGCAGAGCACCACAGAATATTTACTCAGGATTTTGGTGACGAATCCGAATCTCATTTGCGTCGAGCTACTGTATAGCATGGCGTAAAGGGTTTGTGTTACCTCTCTACCTGTGTGTACGAATTACGAATTGAGCCCTTTTATTCTGTACTTCCGTGGAGATATCTGTCAGTCAGTTTAAAAATTGTCCAAGAACGCCTTGTGTGGCAGCACCCAGGGTCGGACTGGGGTGCCAAAGGCCCACCACCGAAATTGACTCTGGGGGCCCACTTTCTGTTACATGGAAATATTAAATGTTTATTTTTAGGCCTCTGCATATGGACGTGTGGATTATAGCGCATTTTATAAATACAACTGTCATGACCACTGCAGTATAGCAAAGTTAACTTTTCTTTTATTTAGTAATACAAACAGAGAAATGTTAAAGGGGTTGCCTGGGGGCTGAAAGACATATCAGCTTTAACTGGTATTGCAAGCTCTGTTCATTTCCAAACGGCTAAGCTGCAATACCTGTATATTCCATGTGTGGAGGTATTGGAAAAAGAAAGCCATGTTTGCAAGAAGCTTTATAATATCCTGCATAGAAGAATGCCTATTTCTATAATTTCATCCATTGCAAATTGTACAACATTCAATAATTTGACTTAATTTAATAAAATCTGTCCATAGCTACTACTCATAGCTCAAGTGTGATTGTTATGAGCCAGGGTAGCGCTAGAACCGTGCTATATTTTTCAGTGGGACGTAACTTTGTGGCGCAAGCAATTAATGAATTGTGGTGGTTTATCGTAGCCGAAGGCTAAAGTACAGTAAATTACCAACATACAAAGGTCTGTTTGTAACTAGGGGTCATCTGTAAGTCAGGCGTTCTTAAGTAGGGGACCACCTGTATATAAGCAAAGGGCCCCCCCAGAGAGAGTTTAAGCCCCTTGCTTATATATAGCACCCCCTTTTTCATATAAACCCCCTCTGGGGGCCATATATATATGTATATATATATATAAACCCCCAATGGGGTTAATACATATACATACATACATGCATTCAGTGCCCCCTCAACCTCCATTATTTTTACTGACCCCTGGGCCTCCACATTGCACCTGTAGGTGAAAAAAAAAAAAAACTTACCTAGCAGTCTTGTTGCATGCCATCTAGTCTTCAGCTCTGCGGGTCCAGGATGAAGAGCCGTCATTACGCGTCGCACATCCGGGGTCAGGGAGAGAGCAAGACTCACGGTGCTGGTGCCGTGAGACTCACTGTGGCTGCGTCATAGGAGTACAGCGCCAAAAAGTTTTGCCAAGGGTAGATGGCTCCTCTCTGGTAGTCTTCAGCATCTCGGTTCCATTTCTGCCTTTTGGTGGTTTCCAGTTCAGCCTGTAGTTTAGATAAATAGATATTCACTTTTTCCTTGAATTTAGTAAAGTCCTCATCTGTCAAGGTAGTTTTGAGTTCATTTTCAGTCTCCTGAATTTTTATAGAAATTTCTTTTAATTCCAGTTGTATTGTATTCTTCTCTTCTCTTTTAGATCACTAGCACCATTGCACCCAGTCACCACTACACTCTAGTGGACATCACCTGTGGACCCCTTCTTTGGCTCTAGGAATTGTCTTTTTTGATTTGGATGTCTTGACACATTAAATAAAAACTGCAACTTTATTCATTTTTTGGTATGTCATGTATTGGTGTAGCAGATCTTAGGCTGTCCCTGGACACATTGTATCTACTCTTTCATCTAGCTGCGATACTTCACTCTGCATTCTAGACTGGTGTAGTGTATGGGTCCTTAAGTTGCTTTACGCAATTCATAGTCTCTCCCTGGCCGCCATTGGCTGTTTTTGGCTACATACTTACCACTAGGGCTGTGTTTGATATTTGTCTACCAGTGGGGGGATACACCCGACCTGGTGGGGGAGATGTTTACATTTCCACCGCAGGGTCTTGGGGACTTTCCTTACGTCCATGAATTGCACCGGAAGGAGCATATCATGTGACGTTACCCACATATTGTGTGACACTAGACTCTTTGATGTAGTTAGCCCATGATGTGTGGTGATATTATAGTAAGCTTGGTACCTACACTGTTGTACCAGTCACGTTTTGCATTGCCTATCCAGGGTGTTGGAAATGGAGACTAAACTTGTCGTCTGCACTATTTTCCTCTAGACCTTTGTCCACACCAATTTATACTTCAAATGAATATAGGATAGCTTATTACATTTGCAGAGCAGCCATTCTCTACACGCAGGCGCTAGATGTGCACTATACTACTTTCCAGGTAACCCCCCTCTTTCAATTGGCGCATGATCAAGCGCCGATTATTTAGGTGCATGCGCGATGCGCCAAATAACTTAGGCGCATGCGCGAGTCGCACCGATAATTTATGCGCATGCGCGATGCGCCAATTTAGGCGCACGCGCAATATACACCATTACATATGCGCCAATTTAGGCGCATGCACCAATTTAGGCGCGCGCGCAATATGCACACATGTGGATCTGCTTACCATTACAACCTACAGACATGCGCAGTAGCGTCCAGGAGACGCCGTTTTGTTTTGTTTTGAGCCAGGAGGTGGATCCTTTACAGGTGAATCTTACTCATATGCTTATCTATACACTTTGGCACTTTTTTACACTAAGTTGTAAATGCTTTACTTGATGCTGTATTCATGTATCATCTACACACTACTGTATATTGTATATTTGACTGTTGATGCACACAATTGTATATATTCTATGTATATGCACTGTTTACCTTTTTGTATGATGTCATCACACGGTGACTATATATATCTGTGAACTTCCTGACACTCACTGCTTGACAAAGGCTGAGACTACAGCCGAAACGTTGCGGGAGGTGGAATAAACACCCTTGTTTTTTCACTATTTTGGAGTGCTGCCTGTCTTCATTTCGTTGGATATCTACTACACTCTTACTGGTGAGAGTGAGGATAGCACCCATCAACTCTTTTTCTCTCAAAGACTGTGCTGCTTTTTTTCTTCTTTTTGTATATATATATATATATAAAGAGCCGTCATTACGCGTCGCACATCCGGGGTCAGGGAGAGAGGAAGACTCACGGTGCTGGTGCCGTGAGACTCACTGTGGCTGCGTCATAGGAGTACAGCGCCAAAAAGGCAAGTGACAGTCCCGCTCATGACATGTCATCTGCATCGATGCAGATGGCAATGTCTTGGGCCTGCTGTCTCTACAGTGCAGCGCGATCAGGCATCTTAGCGGACGCATATATTTCTAGTCGTATGACACGACTACAATAACGTCTGGGACCAGGGCCCACTGGAGGATACCCTGGCCCCCTGCTGGGCCAGTCTGACCCTGGCAGCACCCTTAGGGTGTGTTTACACAGTTCGTTTGTGTTAACACATGCTTTTTCAAACGCATCACAAAAGGTGAGAAGAGGGCAACGTGTGAATTCAGCATGCAACACAATTCTGTTGGACACTGCATGATAAATGTGGCGACTAAGCACCAGAACGCCGCTTTCAATGCAGAATTTTGTGTTGCATTGGTTATAGTGTAGATGCGACACAAATGTGTTGTAAACACTTTATAAATACATTTGCAAGCATTTTGCACTGAAAAGAACATGCAAAGTCAGACAAAACCTGGTGCAGGGGCTTTAATTAGTGTGGGATAATGTATTTCACCTGATACATTAACCGCTTAGTGCTCAGCGTCCAATATATCGGACGCTAAGCCGATGCAGACTCAGCTCAAGATCTGAGCCAAACCGGCATCGGGAAACACATGGTGCTGGCTGTAACACCCGATCGCGGTTGCTTAACCCGTTAAATACCGCGGTCAGCGCGACCGCGACATTTAACATGCTTCTGAGGGGTCTTTCCTCCGCGATGCCCCCCCCCGAACCGTTTTCGGGGTGCGCCGATCATTGCTGTGGCATCACTGGGGTCCAATCTGGACCCCAGTGTTGCCTGCAAGAACTGCTGGTAAGATGGCATCTATGACGTCATCTTACTGGCACAGTGCCAGCCTATGCATGTGCATAGGCTGACACTGCTAATACCCTGCAATACATGAGTATTGCAGAGTATTATCATGAACAAGCAATCAGATGAATGCTTGTTCATGTCCCATGGTGGAAAAAGTGAAAAAGTAAAAAAAAAAGTTATTCAATAAAAAAGAAAGAAATCAATCAATAAAAATGCCCAAAAGCCCCAAAACATATAAAGAGACATATAACTAAAAAAAAAGGCTAAATCATTACACAAACCTCACATATATAGTATCACCGCGTCCGTAACAACCCATAGAATAACAGTAAATAATTATTGAACCCGCACGATAAACGCAGTAAAAAAAACTGTTATAAACCCTCCAAAAATTATGACTTTTACCTATTCAATCCCACAAAAAATGCTATAAAAAGAAAAAGATTTTTCCCCACATTAGGGTTTTATTTCACAAATTTAGTAAAACCTAAGAAAAAATATCCATGTATGGTATATCTGTAGAATAAAGATAACATGATTATTAGGCTAAATGGTGAACACCAAAAAAAAGTAAAAAAAACATTACAGAATTAATGCTTTTTTACTCTTGCCCCCAAAAAAATGTTCCTAAATTTTCAACAATAGGGAATACAAACCCCAAAATGGTAACACTGGAAAAGGCATCTCATCGCGCAAAAAAAAAAAAAATGGCGTCACATGGCCCCAATATCGCAAAAGCTAAAATTTTATAGCCTACAAAATGGGCCAATTTGAGAACTAAAATCCTGGCAGCTGCAGGGCGCTCCTTCCCTTCTGTGCCTCGCTGTGTGCCCATAAAACAAGTCACATCCACATGTCGGGGGTCTCTGTATTCAGGATAAATTATAAAACAAATTGTATGGTGGGTTTTCTCTTTTTATCCTTTGGAAATTCTAAATTTCACCTCCATTTTGATTCAATTACTATGAAGATCTCAAGGGGTTAATAAGTTTTGTCTTTCACCTGTTAAATTAAGAACACTAAATGTATACAAATAAAACCAACAGCTCTTTTTGCCAAAAGTAAGCCCTCACACAGCCACATTTACAAAAATTATATAAAAAGTTTGAAAGGTGGCGTTCTCTTTTAAATATACTGCAAAGAAAAAGTTCTATAAAAGTTATAGCTTATTGAAGGCTTTGACGATAAAACCTGAAAAATGACCCGTTGCATTAACGTGAACAGCGTGAACTTACCTCTTCTGCTGATAGCTGAATACTTTCAGGAGCAGAGGAACCTAAGGCATTTCCTGTGCAACAGTCTTTGCTGTCCTCCAAATCCCTCTTCCCCTCTTATTTCTGTCTTCTGCTGCATTACTCTGCAGACAATTTAGGGTAGGGAGCCAGCTCTCTGCCCTGCAACTCCCGACTCACCAAGCCGGCTGGAAATTTAACAACTAGCTGAGGGTGGATCCCAGCCCTGCTCACATCCATACAAACATGCATTACAGTTAGGCTGGTCACACATGTGGCGTTTTTGGTGGTTTTTATTAATTCCAATATTGTATTCTTGTAAAACGCATCAGGTTTGCATATCGTCTTTTTAAATGCATCTTTGTAATAAAGTGTCTTAACTTTGTGTTTTCTTCCTTGCGTTTTTGTGTCTGCATTTTGGAGGTGATTTTCATTGCACTTCTCAACGCAGTTGAGTTTTTGAAAATGCATGTGTTTGTAGTCTGCGTTATGAAACACATGCGTTTACATGCACAAACAGAAAGGAGAACAAGATCACTGAGTCAGCCAGGATGTTCAGCAGATGCCAGAATAGTGGGCAATGGAGAGTACAGAGAATGGGGGAGACAAATGCAACATCCCCCACCGGGGCCTAGCCCTTGAGGTGAGGCCTGGAGACAGCCGGGGCCCGCGGTACCGGAGTGGCTGGCGGTTGCGGCCTAAGCACGCTATTGTCACGGTGCTTGGTACAGGGGAACCGGAGGGCTGTCCTACAGCCTGGCAGGTCTCCAGCAGGGTGGTGTTGGCAAGAAAAGATGAGGGAGAGGCTGCAATAGCGAATCTCCCTGGGGCAAACCCTTAATGTCCCGAGTGTGAGTCTCTGGGTGATGGACAGGGTGCCCGTGATGAAGGCAGCCGTATTAGCAGGGACCAGACGGAGACAGAAGTTGAAGAAAACAACTTACAGTTCTTTATTTGAACCGCAGGAACCGCAGCAAACGTGCCTTTAACAGGTAGATGGAGTGCCGAGATGTGAGTTGGAGGGAGCCTCAGGAGATAGTTCACCAGCCTGGATGTAGAGAGCAGGCTGGGAGGCAGCTGTGTCCTGGTAGGAAGCTTCAGCTTGTCCTGTAGGGCTTCAGGTATCACCTTTAAAGGTAAGATGATACCCCTTTCCTCACTACACTAACTCTAATCTAATACTCCACTCTTCAGAGGCAGGGGCTAAGCTCTTCCTGCTCTGGTATGGGCTAGACAGAGATTACTCACTCACTCACTGATTCTCCTAGGATTCCACACTAGAATAATCCTAGAAAGACCTCTAGAACATTCCTGGCCAGGGAGTTTTATTACCTCCCTTTGGTCAGGTGGTGGCTGCTCCTCCAATCACATCTCAGCTTACAGAGGACAGGATGTAACACATATCATTGGATAACAGCATCTTGCATTATACAAAATACTTAACCTCTGCCTTGCCAGGCAGGATTAACCACTGCAATATCCCTATGTCCTATCAGAACCATGTTGTGTAATGGGATTACATGCAGGTGGGACATATTCGCAAACCCTCTCTCGCCATTGCATCGGCGAGGGTGTTGCACAAAGCATATGCAGAAGTAAATAGCCTTCATCGTGTGTATTAGACTGCTCTACGTATCTTAACCGCTTCTCTTCACTGACCCAACTTTAGCCATGTTGAGCAATGAAGATAGTTTGCAGAAGGCTCATAGATGATATTATGTGCACACTATATTATTGATGGTAGACAAGAGAGCAAACATGATAGAGCTGCTTCCTGAAATCACTGTGTAGTGATGGAGGAGCACATTGCATAACTTGACCTCCTCACCCTTTTCTGACCCTCAGGTCGTTTCTCTACAGACTGTTCTGCCAGCAACTAAAAAGCAGCAAAACAATGTCGCAAAATACCATAGTGTTTTTTTTTTACGTTGAATTAAAGGGGTTTTCACACGAAGAAAAGTTGCTGCGCTCAACGATCTCCGTCAGCTCCATAGAGATTAATGGAGCAGATGGGGCTTTGCCTGGACTCCCTTTGGACCTTTCTCCACCTGGTAATTGTGATTTCCAGCTTTGTATGCAGCAGCTTGCTTACACGTTCCACCTGGATTTCCAGTGGGACCTTTTTCATTCATTTATCATTTCCATGTTTCACATTCAAGGGGACTACCATTTATATCAGTGGCCCTAGGTGGTTTCATACTTTTTCTTACATCTTTCTGCAATTCTGCTGCTACTGGAGCACACCAGTGACTTATGTATTGTAGTTATGTGTCCTAGGGGTCCTGTTACAGGTTGATCGTCACTATCACATGACTTCACCTGTTATGTTCTGTCACGAAAGCAGTTGATCTGCTTGTTCGTGTTTTAATTGGTTTTATTTTGTTTGTCCATCTGATTTTCATATTGTGTATGTAAATAAAGCATTTTTCATTGATCTTCAGCTACTTGACACATGTTGTTTGTTTCGTCTTCATATGCTGCTTTGCATGTGTGTAGCACCATTTGACATGGTTTCCTCACAAGGATATGATTCCCTTCTGAATAGATAATGGAGCAGAATGGTCATGCACACCGTCAGCTCCATTAGTCTGATGAAGCGACGAGGGGTCCGACGGTAAGCACACATGGTAAGCGCAAGTAGGAACACAGTGGGGCAAATTTACTTACCCGGCCCATTCGCGATCCAGCGGCGCGTTCTCTGCTCTGGATTCGGGTCCGGCCGGGATTCATGAAGGCAGTTCCTCCGCCGTCCACCAGGTGGCGCTGCTGCGCTGAAAATCATCTCCACGCGCCAGAATGCACCACCTCGGACCAGGTGAAGGTAAGCGGTCCCCAAGCGACACTTTTTCGGTTTTTAAATGCGGCGGTTTTTCCGAATACGTCGGGTTTTCGTTCGGCCACGCCCCCCGATTTCCGTCGCGCGCATGCCGGCGCCGATGCGCCACAATCCGATCGCGTGCGACACAATCCCGGGGCAATTCAGGTACAATCGGCGCAAATCGGAAATATTCGGGTAACACGTCGGGAAAACGCGATTCGGGCCCTTAGTAAATGACCCCCATTATGTCAGTGACACACTGCTTTTTCTGGCTTTTTGGTAAATTTTCCTTCAACACTATTTGAAAAACTATGGATGATGACATTATAAAAATGATATAGAGAATAGGCATCATGCTGTTAATGACTAGGCCTGAAAAGCCATTACACTTTGTAGCATTTTTTGGGATGTAGAAGTTTAATACGCCCATAAAAATTTTTTTTTATTCATAGAAATTCATAAAATTGAGTAACTATAGAAATGATTTGAATTTATTTGGCTTGCAAACTTTTCTTTACATCAATTATATCAAATTTTGAAGTTTTTTTCCTTTTTAGTTATGTATATACCCCCTCTATCCTCCACCAGGCTGTGTACTCTCCCAGGTGAGAAAATTAAGCAGTAGGACACCAGTTATCAGACACTTATTACATAATCGGTAGTAAGCATACTATAGACTGGTCTCCTTAGTTATCAGCTTCCCATCTTCGTCTTTATTGCTGCATTTATCTGTATAGAACTTCCAATTCATCTCAGTTATTCTTTCTATAGCTTTAGATAAGACTATAAAGCCTTGCGGTATTTGGACCTTCAGACATAGGAAATAAGGGTAGTGGCTTAGTGTCTGAGAACACACTTTATCCATTGGCTGCAGCTTAAGCCCACAACATTTTACCTTTGCACTACAAAGGTTTAAATCCAAGTAGTAGCAATAGCACCATCACTGCTCTTGGCAAACTACAATATAAACTTGGAGTAAGACTATTTACGAGATGTTTTTTGACCAAGGTGCATCTATCAGAATTGCATTCCAGAATAAATGGATGATAGGATCAAAAAGGTAGCACTCACAGGTTGTGAAATCTAAAAGCCTAAAAGATCTGCCCAGTTGCTGCTGACCACATGGGGGAAGTACACAGCAGGAATTAGAGACGAGAGATTCCTAATTCTGTTATTCTGCTCTCCCCTCCCTCTTGCCATTTCTTATTTGATCTGACGATTCATGCTGTGTACTGTGTACTGGAAGATGTGCACAGTTATTTAGATATGTTGTACAATGTGCAGTATAATATGTATATAATGGTGCACATGCTCCATTCTGTAGTGTATCAGGTCGGATGCTCAGGCTCCCCAACACTGCAGGTCCCATAACAGCTGCTATGGCTGCTACCGCTGTAGTTACGCCCCTGCTCACTTTGCAATACATGGCCGAGTCTCATTGTTTGGTTACATATATACAGGTGAGAAAAATACAACAGTGTGATTAAATAGATAAGCAAACTCTTATTTAACGAATCTGCAAGTAGATGTAACCAGACCAATGGAACTACGGAAAGACACTAAGGTCGTTTCTATTATTTACATCTAGTGTGTCTGCAGAATCCACCTTGCATCCCCTCTATGCAGCTATTTATCATGATCACCACACGTTGGGTTTATATTAACCCTTTCTATGCCTGCAAAAAACAAAACATTAGGATCGCCAGCATGAAACTACAAAGGTTTAAAGCTACTTGAGTGTATGCTCAATGTTGAACATATTGGGGCACATTTACTGACAGGGTCACTTGAGTTCACTAATTGTCCGTCTATAATGCTGTGTGTGGCAATTCACGAAGATTGTGCACCAGAAATCATGAATGTGTTGCTTCTCTGCACTGTTCCGACAGAGTTCACCATCTTTTTTTGTTGTGCACCTTAACATAGAGCGTACAACACAATTTGAAAGTTAAATACGGCGCTTGGTCTGAATCAGTCGGACCGCCGATGGCACGCCCCCTAATTTGTGTCGCATGAAAGCAAATCTAGTGTAGCATGCATGCACATCCTCCTGCTCACTATCCCAGTAGTCACACAGCTACATACAGCCGCTTCTCCCCAGTAACACAGCTTCAAACAGCCGCCTCATGCCCAGTAACACAGCTACATACAGCAGCCTCGCCCCCAGTAACACAGCTACATACTGCTGCCTCGCCCCCAGTAACACAGCTACATACATACATGCCCAGTAACACAGCTTCATACAGCTGCCTCGCCTCCAGTAACACAGCCACATACAGCAGCCTCATCCCCAGTAACACAACTACACACTGCTGCCTCATCCCCAGTAACACAGCTACACATAGCCGCCTCATCCCCAGTAACACAGCTACACACAGCGGCCTCATCCCCAGTAACACAGTTACATACTGCTGCCTCGCCCCCAGTAACACAGCTACATACAGTCGCCTCATGTCCAGTAACACAGCTACATATAGCTGCCTTATCCCCAGTAACACAGCTACATACAGCCACCTTACACCCAGTAACAAAGCTACATACAGCCACCTCATCCCCAGTAACACAGTTACATACAGCCGCCTCATGCCCAGTAAAACAGCTACATACAGCCACCTTGACTCCAGTAACACAGTTAAATACAGTTACATACAGCCACCTCGCCCCCAGTAACACAGCTACATTCAGCTACCTCATCCCCAGTAACACATCTACATTTAGCTCCGTCGCCCCCAGTAACACAGCTACATACAGCCGACTAGTTCCCAGTAACACAGCTACATACAGCCGCCTCGCCCCCAGTAACACATCTACATACAGCCGCCTCTTCCCCAGTAACACATCTACATATAGCCACCTCATCCCCAGTAACACATTTACATATAGCCACCTCATCCCCAGTAACACAGCTACATACAGCCGCCTCGCCCCCAGTAACACAGCTACATTCAGCCACCTCGCCTTCAGTAACACAGCTACATACAGCCGCCTCATCCCCAGTAACACATCTACATACAGCCACCTCATCTCCAGTAACAAAGCTACATACAGCCGCCTCGCTCCCAGTAACACAGCTACATACAGCCGTCTCGCCCCGGTAACACAGCTACATACAGCCGCTTCATCTCCAGTAAAACAGCTACATACAGCCACCTCATCCCCAGTAACACAGCTACATACAGCCGCCTCGCCCCCAGTAACACATCTACATACAGCCACCTCATCCCCAGTAACACAGCTACATACAGCCACCTCGCCCCAGTAACACAGCTACATACAGCCACCTCGCCCCCAGTATCACAGCTACATACAGCCGCCTCATCCCCAGTAACACAGAGCCCAATGCAGACACTTCTTAAATACCTGTAAAATAGCCGTTTTAGCCCGAAAAGGTGGACACACTAAAGTGCAGCATGCGACCATTAGTAAATGTGCTCCATTCTGTGTCATAGCTTTTTATGGTCCTGCAATATAATATATAACCCCTATATAATTGTCAATGGACTGATTATATTGAAATGGGCTGTTTGGCTGTTTATCTTACATATTGGGAGGTTCCAATTATTTAATGTATCAGCTATTATTATGGAGCAGAACAATAGAAACCACTAAGAAGCTGTGGATAAAGGCTAAAACACGCAACCCTTTACAGTTTATAGATAAAAAATCATCACCTATAGAAAGAAGGAGGTGAAGGGATGGGAATGTAGTGGAAATGAAAAACAGTTGAGTATAATCAAATTTTGTAGATTCTGCCATATAGAGCCGTACATGTTTAAAGAAACACTGCAAACTTTATAACATTTGTTAAACTGTAACCTGCATTATATAGTAGATAAGCCCTTAAAAATAGTTGTTCCTTAAAGGGACCCTGTCACCAGGAGACCCAGACCCCCCCCCCCCCCCCCCCCCCCCAGACCATACCCCCCCAAAGACTTTTTGTAAAAAAGTATAGGTGTTACAGAAAAAAGATATGCCATGTGATCTGTGACTAGACACTTGTCCCCTGGGAGTGGCTATAGAGGAACAGTTTCCCCACACCCTTGGAAAACCGTTCTTCTGTGTGTCCTTTTCTAATATGAAAACACTCTTCACCAGTCCCCGCTCCTCTATAGCCACTCCCAGGTGACAAGTGCTTACTCACAGAGCACATGCCATTGAAAGTAGTATATAACATATCTTTTTTTCTGTATAATCTATTTTTCATACAAAAACTTTGGCATTGTATTTAATATGCTCTGTGGGATCTGGGGGTATTGTGGTGCTAAAAATGGGTCTCCTGGTGACAGGTTCCCTTTAAAGACAACCCCTCTGCATATATCCTATTACAGGATATAAATGTTATAAATAAAAAGGGGTATCTGATTGTGACTCCTCTTAATAATACATAATCATTCAGGAGGTATTTCTGGCTGTGTTTCCTATGATAAAATTCATGTCTCTCTATCGCTGCAACAATATGGCATTAAACAGTATGCATTTATAGTAAATGTATTAAACATGAAAAATATATAATGTTAAAATATACTATTTTATATTTTGTGAATTTTTTGTACAAATAATTCTAATTTTCCATTAAAGTAAATACACTCACCGGCCACTTTATTAGGTACACCTGTCCAACTGCTCGTTAACACTTAAGTTCTAATCAGCCAATCACATGGCCGCAACTCAGGCATTTAGGCATGTAGACATGGTGCAAGACAATCTCGAGTTCAACGAGATATCCGTAGGGGAAGAAAGGGATTGAGGTGCTTTGACCGTGGCATGGTTGTTGGTGCCAGAAGGGTGGTCCTTGAGTAATTTCAGAACTGCTGATCTACTGGGATTTTCACGCACAAACATCTCAGGGTTACAGAGAATGGTCCGAAAAGAAGAAAAAACATCCGCGACGGCAGGTCTGTGGGCGGAAATGCCTTGTTGATGCCAGAGGTCAGAGGAGATGGGCAGGACTGGTTCGAGATGAATAGATAAGGCACCAGTGACTCAAATCGCCAACCGGTTACAACAAAAGGTATAGGCAGAAGAGCATCTTTGAACGCACAGTAGTCGAACTTTGAGGAGAGGGCTACAGCAGCACGAAACCACCCGGTGCAACTCCTTTCAGCAAGGGCAACGGAAACTGGGCTACCAAATTTGCACAAGCCTCATCGAAATATGGACAGTTAGAATGGAAGATTAAAAACTTTGCCTGGTTGAGTGAGTTCGATTCTGCTGCGACATTCGGCTGGTGGGTCAGAATGTGGCGTCAAGCAAACATGAAAGCTGCGATCCATCCTGCCTTTAATAACGGTTCGGTGGTGGTGGTGGTGTCATGGTGTAGGGATATTTTCTTGGCACTCTTTGGGCCCTTGTACCAATTGCGCATCGTTGCAACGCCCACGCCTACCTGATGTATTGTGCTGACCATGTCTTCCTTATGACCACAATGTTACCCCAACATCTACATGGCTACTTTCACCGGATATGGCCACTGTCTAAAGCGGAACTCATTAGCTGGTAGTTCTGTGAACATGACATGAGTTCACTGATACTCAACGAATGGCCTCCACATGACCAGATCTCAATCAGACTAGGCCTATCTTTTGGGAGGTGTGTTGGAACGGGAGATTCGCGATCTAGGAGTGGTGTCAGAGCCGACACAAATCTGCATGGCAACTACAGTGTGATGCCATCATATCAATATGGACCAAAATCTCTGAGGAATGCTCCAGCCATTTTGATTGGAATATGCCACACAAAGGAAATTGGAAGGCAATTCTGAGAGGCAAAAGGGGGGGTTGTTCGCCTGTTGCTCATCTCCCAAACCTGTTGGATCGCATGGTGTACCTAATAAAGTGGCCGGTGAGTGTATAAATTAATTCTATTGGAATTTTTTAACACTTTCTCACAATTGACCAATTGAGGGAGCTCAACTGAAAAAAACAATGCAGGTTTTCATCTGTAACAGAATTGCTCTAAAGCACCATGGCCTGCCCTACCATGACTTGGGGGCAGCTGGATTTCCCTGGTACATGAGGGACTGGCTTTACGGCTGCCAAGCACTATAATTGTCATGGTTGCTTGGCCCAGGTGGAACAGGCTTCGTCCACAATGGGCAGGTCCAGCGAGTGGATGCAAGTAGATGGGGAGGCTGCAATAAGATAGAAGGTTTCCCGGTGTATGTGTAAGGCACTCCCTGTGTATGTGGGATCCCAGTGTATATGGTAGAGGGGAGGCCTGTTCTGTTATCAGCAACCAGGCATCACATATGGAGACAAGATGTATAAGCTCAAACTTAGTCTTTTTATTCTAAAAACAAAACAACAGGCTGAGGAAGTGTCCTATCTGCCAATGTCGGAGTTAGCAGGTTACAGGCTGGTATAAAAGCTCACAGCCCAGATTCAGGAACTTGGGGCTGGAGAATGTAGAAATTGCTTTCGCAGCAATCTTATGGCAGATCCTGTAAAGGTGCAGGGCTGCAGCAGGCCTGATGGAGGGAGGTTGTCCTCAGGTAGGAGATAGCAGCGGAAGGCTGCTGTCTGCAGACCTTGGGGCAGATTTATCAAGCAGTCTGAAAGTCAGAATATTTCCAATTGCCCATGGCAACCAATCACAGCTCCCCTTTAAAATATTCATGAGCACTGGTGAAATTAAAGCTGAGCTGTGATTGGTTGCCATGGGCAACTGGAAATATTCTGACTTTCAGACTGCTTGATAAATCTGCCCCCTTGTGTCCTCTCACATGGAGCAGAATATGGAGCTTACAGACAGAGGGAGTTTAAATAAACTTCTCTTTGGGTGGCGCTCCATGCATCCAACCAATAGGGAACCTCAAGGCAGAACAGGATTGACATTAATAAAACTTAACGTATTATTGCTTAACAATGAAACCTTACATTCCCAGGCAGATAATATCATAGCTACATTATCAGTTAGAGGCAGTAGATGGTGCCAAATACAAAAGGGACTTTATCTGAAAACACCTAGGTTTGTACAATGAAATTGGCCAGATTGCATGAATTGACAGGCAGGGAGAGCAGTGGAGGATCTCCATGTAGCAAGACATCATTCATTATAATAAAAGCAATCCTCCTTATCCCTACAGAATATAGCAGTGGAACATGTCTAGCAGCGTTACTGGTGACATAGGTGACAATCTGCAGAACTTTATGATCTCCCTATGTTGGTTGTCTTATGTATGTAATCATATTTGGTAATTTATAGGAATCAGGGATACATCATTTAGTACCAGTAAAAATTACTGTGGAACTGATTGTTGGTATTATACTCATCGGCTGAGCGGCCTAAACTCTTCTTCACCATGAGCATTGCGTCTCATGCCAAGATCACAGCCTCTGCCCCCAGTTAGCCATGGTCCACAACACTCAATGCCCCTTCCATTCCCCAAGTAGTGCACAACCTCTGCCCCCGGGCCCATGTGCACACTCTGCCCCCGTAGCCCATCGGTCCACATAGCCTCTGCCCCCGTAGCCATGTAGCCCTACTCCATTGCATGTGACAGCTCCTGCTCCAGTCAGCATCCTCCATATCACTACTAGCACTCATGCAGGTGGTCTCATTTTTGTTATTTTCTTTGCCTTATGTATCCACTTTAATGGCACCAGCCTCCCCTTAGCGCAACAGCAGACTCCAATCTCACATGCGCAGTCATAGGTGTAAGAGATATAGTGCAGGGGATAGGTCCTGTCCCTGGTCCTATGCATCTGGGCCGTACAGGTACGGTGTCTGTGTCATAAAAATACAAAGTACGACCATGGGCTCCCATGTATATATTAATTTATTAAGTAACATAAACAGTAGGATAATTTATATCAAATAATTTTAATGATATGTATTAAGTTGAAGTAATATTATAAATAGAAAAGAAAAAACATTGGTGACAGTGTCCTTTACCTTACTTTTTCCCCCATATTAGCTGTGAAATCTAGTGTGCCAACCAGAGTATACTTGCTTTGTTCCGTTACCAAGTAACACTCCTTGTTAGACTTCCGTATCTAAATAAGGTTTTATAAGACAATACATAACTCTTCATAATGCAACGCAGAAATAAAAATAATATTGTTAGATGTGTTCATCTCATAAAGTTCAAGCTGTTATAAACAATTACCCTAAATGCTATTTACTACACATTGCCATTGCAGCTTCGAGCTGCTAAGAGCCAACCTGCCATAGACCACTATACAAATGTATAATGAATGTCAAGCCATAAGGTTAAAATAATACAGGGATCATTAAAGCATGTTAATACTTAAATACAAGGTCTCTTGTCCATTGCATAATAGCTATCCTGGTATAAAGAAAGCACTGTTCCATTACTTTCTGATACACCCGCAAATCGATAAACAGTTTATATGCACAAGGTGGTTTAATAAGAGCCAATACACCTAATTTTCATAATTAGCAGAGGAATATCCATCCGTTGTGTTCCCATTATGTATTCATACACAGTAAAGCCATAGAAAAATTCATGCCCAAGAAAATATAAGCCTCATGTGGGCATCCAGGCCTTCACCCCCTCCCTGTTCACATCTTCTTCGTAAAAGCATAACTACAATAAAGAAGAGAGAACCTTTATTGAAGACGGTGAGTGCCGTCCATTTTCTTGTTTGTGGATGTGACAAGTCATATTAAGGTTAAATACAAACCCCCTATTTTTATAAGGCTTTTTAGCACACGACTTTGGACCGAGGTGTTCATTAAGTGTCCTACACCCCGCTCCAGGCGGCATTACATTCGGCTGGAGGAAGGGGAGGGGTGGAGTGCTGCTCACTTCCACTCTATAGGGAGGAGTGCAACCGGCATGCTGTATTTCGGAAAAAGAAGAGCAAGCTCTAGGTTTTTCCTGTCACAATATGGGGGCAATCAATCCATGATATGGATGAGTATGGACCATAAATGCAATTGGCTTTAATCTACCCATACCACCACTTCAGTCTGAAATTTCTTTTCGTGCTCAGTGTCCTAGAAAAATAAGTCATAACAATCAGGGATCTTATGTCCAAATGAACATTTATTAAAATATAAAAATATTAAACCAGGTGATGACAGTGTTACTGGATGAATGACAATCTAGGGGCACATTACACTACCTGTTCCGGTCTCGATCCTTAGGGTTTTGTCCGACGAGGATTCGGAGCTGCTGCGATTCACTAAGATTGTGTTCCATTCCTGCATGTGTCGCTTCCCTGCTCAAGTCAACGAGTTCCACTTCTTCCTGGGTAATTAATTTAATGTCTTGCAACACCAATTTTATGTTAATCCCACGTGTTCCGAATCAGTTCAGGTGTCTGACACTTACGCCCCCGCTATTTGTGTGCATGATTGGCCGTAAATCCGATCGCGTGTGACACCAAAACCCCGGTTTAAAATGTGAGGTTGGCAAGAGTGGGGGGCAAGTGTTAACGTTCAACGGGGTCGGGTAGCCTCAGGCTCATTCGCAATTTTAAAAGTTATTCAATAGTAGGAGGCCATGAAACACATAAGAAAGATTACCATTAGTCAACTTGCCCCCTCGATGGTCCCTTGGTTATCATGTTGACCCTGATGGTAGATCTTTAAGGGTACTAGGAACAATTATATCTTTTGGCCACAAAGTGATGAACAATCCAAGATAATAACCCGAGAGTACCCTGTTTTGCCCTCCTCCCTGGATTGGTCAGTTTCAATCATTGGATGGGTCCTAATGCTAGAATATCAGACCACACCTCCAGAGCACGTGCCAGGATAAGCGAATTATATGAAAGTGATGATATGTTGAAGATCCTAGGACCAGTTTACACAACACATTATGACCTGATTGGCGGGCATCCATACTGCCACACTGCTTTACATGGCCTTATCTACTCGGGAGTGATCTTGGCAACTTACACTAACATTATATTAATGACGTTTGACTTCATAATGGGACTATTTGCGTAGGTTCTTCAATTGTACTGTCATTTCCCTATCGTGTGTAGCAATCTTCCTTGTGTCGGTCACGAAAGGGTTTACACCTGGCACAGACATCTCCAGCAACGGCATGCAACTGGCGGGTGGACTGTCCCTCACCTGTGCCCAGGGAGCTGGGGCTGGGTGAAGAGGAAGCCTGATTTTCAAGCGCCATGGCGACCACCTGGGGCAGGCAGAGATGCGGGAGCCGGCTGTGCAGCTGTTGCCTCACTGGAGGTGAGTCTCCTCTCCGGCACATGTAGTGTGCTAAAAAGCTGGATCACCCAACCGGTAGGTGCGGGTCGCAGCATGAAGGGGAGGTGACTTTCCTTCTCACACATACTGTACTAGCTGCATCAGAATATGTGTGAGCTCACAGGGGACAGCGTATGGGATGAGCAGTGTTACTTGAAATCATTTTGGCAGCTTAATTCGTTTATTTGGGCACCACCAAAATAACCTATAAGTAAAAATAACAGGCACCTATTTGTACTCTCCACTATGATGGAAGTTACTATTTTCACGTATCCATTCGATTTGGAATACATGATGTTTATGGGAAAAGTATACAGTATAGTCAAGTATATATCCCACATTATCGAACAGGTGTAATCTTATCACTGGTAATTAGCTTATCTACTGTAGAAAATACAAATACATTGATCTATTTGTAGTCAGAATATTATAGTATATAGCTATCTATTTGGTGACTATCTATGCCATTGTCGTGAAATGTCTAGTATATTACCTGAGTTAAATTCTCTTACTAAGTGCACTTTTGATGCTACCTCACCCATAGTAATGCCTAGCAGAGAATCCTGGGGTGAAAATCCCACCTCTGAACTAAGATTGCTATCGTTCCTTCTCCCTGTTTATGGAACTCCTTGGAATGTGTCATTCTTTCGGAATGCCAGGTACCCTAGTTAGGCAAATCAGCTCCTGGCAGGGGTCTAGTCTGTTGAAACACCTGAGCAGAGTGGATAGGAAATCTTAGATACAATGACGGCTGCTGATGTAAGTCTAATTATAGAGAGACACATACATCACGTGGTTTTCCCTTTAAACCAAACATATAAGCCGCCAACTTTGATGTAGTTGGGGGGTTTTTGGGTTTATAAAGCTCAAGAAATAGCCATCGATATGGCCATGATGACATAACCTGGTACATGACCTAGGGATATCCCATGGTCCGATTTCGAATAATTTTTGTTGAAGAGTCAGTTATGATTCATGTCAATGTATAGTATTAGGCTATGACGGGGGTGGGTTGTCTGCGTAACCGTAACATGTAACTGGACTTATTTTGGCGTTACAACTAGAGAAACTTCCTTCCATAGTGGTTTTATTGCATTAGAAATGTGTCTATTGCAAGACCATGCTTTTAATTTATCCATGCTAAAACCATGTCCCTATGTCTGCTATATTGTACGGGGTGGAAGACTGTAATATGGCAAGGCTGGGGCAAGGCGATGGGCGCGGAAAACTAATGTAATTGTATGTACATATAAACATTTGCGTAGGGGTAATCCGTTACGAGCAAGACTTTTTCTGAGGTCTATCAAATGGCTGATGCAAAACAGAACTTTATGATCTCCCTATGGTTGGTGTTCTTATGTATGTAATCTATATTTGGTAATTTTATTGTGTTATATGGCATCAGGGATACATCATTTAGTACCAGTAAAATTTACTGTGGAACTGATTGTTGTATTATACTCATCGGTTGAGAGGGCCTAACTCTCTTCTTCACAAGCCATTACGTTCTCATGCCAGAATCGCAGCCTCTGCCCCCAGTAACCCATGGTCACAGCCTCTGCCCCCAGTAGCCCATGGTCACAGCCTCTGCCCCCAGTAGCTGGCTTTAATCCGGCTGCAAAGCACTATCTTGTCATGGTGCTTGCCCAGGTTAACATGTTCGCCCAATGGCAGTCCATCGAGTGGATTCAAAGAGATGGGAGGCTGCAATAAGAAGAAAGTTTCCCCGGGTAGTAACATCCCTGTGTATTGTATCCCTTGTTAGGTAGAGGTAGTCCTGTTCTGTTATCAGCAACCAAAAGCAAGCACAATCTGGAAAAACTTAGAGCTCAAACTTACAGTCTTTTTACTAAAAACAAAACCACGCTAGAAGTGTCCTATCGCCAATGTCCGAGGTAGCAGTTACAGGCGGGATAAACGCTGCACAGCCCAGATTCAGGACACGTGGGCGAGAAGTAAAGTGCTTTCGCAGCAATCTAGGCAGATCCGAAAGGTGCAGGGGCTGCACAGGCCTGATGGAGAGGTTGTCCTAAGTAGAAGTACAGCAAGCTGCGGTCGGCAGACCTTGGTGCAGATTTATCAACTCTGAAGTCAGAATAGTTCCGATTGCCATTGGCACCCATCACAACTCCCCTTAAATATTCTAAGCCTGGGGGAAATTAGCTGAGCCTGTAAGTGGTTGCCATGGGCAACTGGAATAGCTACTTTCAGACTGCTAATAATCTGCCCCCTTGTGTCCTCTCCCATGGCGCAGAATATGGACTTACAGACAGAGGGGGTTAAAGAACGTGTCTGATAGGTGCGCTCATGCTTCAACCAAAGTGAGCCTCAGCCGAACAGGATTGCCCTTAATACAACTACCTCGTGGCTTAACATGAAACTACTTCCCCAGGCAGATAATTCCTAGCTACGATCAGTTAGAGGCGGTAGATGGGTGCCAAATACAAGGGGGACTTTATCTAACCACCTAGGTTGTGACCTGCATTGACCAAATTGCCTGCATTGACAGGCAGAGAGAGCAGTTGAGGATCTCTTGTGCAAGACATCAGTCAGTATTACCAAGCTCTCCTTATCCCTACAGATATACAGTGGACCTGTCTAGCAAGCGTTACTGGTGACATAGTGCCTATCTGCAGAACTTTATGATCTCCCTATGGTTGGTGTTCTTATGTATGTAATCCATATTTGGTAATTTTATATGGAATCAGGGATACATCATTTAGTACCAGTAAAATTTACTGTGGAACTGATTGTTGTATTATACTCATCGGTTGAGAGGGCCTAACTCTTCTTCACAAGCCATTACGTTCTCATGCCAGAATCACAGCCTCTGCCCCCAGTAGCCCATGGTCACAACCTCTGCCCCCAGTAGCCCATGGTCACAGCCTCTGCCCCCAGTAGCCCATGGTCACAGCCTCTGCCTCCAGTTGTCCATGGTGACAGCTCCTGCTCCAGTAGCATCCTCCATCCTCACTATATGCACTCATGCAGGTGTCTCCTTTTTGTTATTTTCTGGTGCCTTATGGTTCCCACTTAGATGGCACCAGCCTCCCCCTAGCGACGAGCAGCACTCCAACTCACATGCGCAGTTCATAGTGTAAGAGATATCAGTGCAGGAGATAGGGTCCTGTCCCTAGGCTCCTATGCACTCTGGGGCCGTACAGGTACGGTGTCTGTGTCATAAAAAGTCAAAGTACGAACATGGCAGCCCCCATGTATATATATATTTATTAATATTAAAATAAACAGTAGGATAAATTTATAATAAATAATTTTAATGATATGTATTATTGAAGTAATTTATTATAATAAAAAGAAAAACATTGGTGACAGTGTCCCTTTAACTTCTTTTTCCCCCATATTAGCTGTGAATTTAGTGTTGCCAACCAGATGTATACTTGCTTTTGTTCCGTTACCAAGTTACAACTTCCTTTGTTAGACTTCCTTATCTAAATAAAGGTTTTATAAGACAATACATAAATACTTACATAAATGCACGCAGAAGTAAATAAATATTGTAGATGTGTTTACATCTGCAATAAATTCAGCTGTAATAAAAATTCCCTACATGCTATTATACTACACATTGCCATTGCATGCTTAGACTGCTAAGCCACATGCCATAGACCACTAATACAAATGTATATTGAATGTCAAGCCATAAAGAGTTAAATATATACAGGGATCATAAAGCATGTAATACTTAAATACAAGGTCTCTTGTCTCATGGCCATAATAGTATTCCTGAGTATAAGAAAGCAACTTGTCCCATTACTTTATGATACACCCGCAATAATAGAATAACAGTTATATATGCATCAAAGGTGGTATGAAAAGAGCCAATAAACCTAATTTTCATAATTAGCAGAGGAATATCATACCGTTGTGTCATTATGTATTCCTACACAGTACAGCATAGAAAAATTCATGCCCAAGTAATATATAAGCCTCCTGTTGGGCATCCAGCCTTCACCCCCTCCCCTGTTCACCACTTCTGTAAGTAAATGCATATACTACAATAAAGGAAGTGGCTTTAATCCGGCTGCAAAGCACTATCTTGTCATGGTGCTTGCCCAGGTTAACATGTTCGCCCAATGGCAGTCCATCGAGTGGATTCAAAGAGATGGGAGGCTGCAATAAGAAGAAAGTTTCCCCGGGTAGTAACATCCCTGTGTATTGTATCCCTTGTTAGGTAGAGGTAGTCCTGTTCTGTTATCAGCAACCAAAAGCAAGCACAATCTGGAAAAACTTAGAGCTCAAACTTACAGTCTTTTTTACTAAAAAAACAAAAGCACACGGGCGTACGAAGTGGTCCTATGCCAATGTCCGAGTAGCAGGTTACAGGCGGTGATAAAAGCTCACAAGCCAGATTCAGGAATTCGTGGGCGTAGAAGTAAGCAGATGCTTTTCGCAGCAAATCTTAGGCCAGATCTCGAAAGTTGCAGGGCGCTTGCACAGGCCTGATGGAGGAGTTGTCTACAGTCGAGAAGCTACGGAAGCTGCTGTGTCGTGCAGACCTTGGTGCAGATTTATCAAGCAGTCTGAAGTCAGAATATTTCCGATTGCCATGGCAACCCATAACAACTCCCTTAAATATTCTGACACCTGGGAAGTGAAAAGCCTGAGTGTAGTGGTTGCCATGGGCAACTGGTAATATGCATGACTTTCAGACTGTAATAATCTGCCACCCTTGTGTCCTCTCATGGCGCAGAATATGGAGCTTACAGACAGAGGGGTTAAAAACTTTCTGTAGGTGCGCTCATGCTTCAACCAATAGAGACCCAAGACGAACAGGATTGACATTAATAAAACTAACGTACCTATGCTTAACATGAAACTACTTCATCCAGGCAGATAATATCTAGCTACATCAGTTAGAGGCAGGTAGATGGTGCCAAATACAAAGGGACTTTATCTGAAAACACCTAGGTTGTACATGATGACCAGAATTGCCTGCATTGACAGGCAGGGAGAGCAGTGGAGGATCTCTTGTAGCAAGACATCATTCAGTATAATAACAAGCAATCTCCTATCCCTACAGAATATACAGTGGACTGTCTAGCCAGCGTTACTGGTGACATAGGGTGACAATCTGCAGAACTTATGATCTCCCTATGGTTGGTGTTCTTATTATGTAATCCATATTTGGTAATTTTAATATGGAATCAGGGATACATCATTTAGTACCAGTAAATTTACTGTGGAACTGATTGTTGGTATTATACTCATCGGTTGAGAGGGCCTCACTCTTCTTCACAAGCATTACGTCTCATGCCAGAATCACCACTTGCCCCCAGTTAGCCATGGTCCACAACCTCTGCCCCAGTCCCCATTGGTCACAATCTGCCCCGTAGCCCATGGCACAACTCTGCCCCCAGAGCCCATGGTCACAGCCTCTGCCCCCAGTAGCCCATGGTCCAGCCTCTGCCTCAGTTGTCCATGTGACAGCTCCTGCTCCAGTAGCATCCTCCATCATCACTATATGCACTCTGCAGGTGTCTCATTTTTGTTATTTTCTGGTGCCTTATGTTCCCACTTAGATGGCACCAGCCTCCCCTTAGCGACAGCAGCACTCCACTCACATCGCAGTTCATAGTGTAAGAGATATAGTGCAGGGAGTAGGGTCCTGTCCCTGCTCCTATGCACTCTGGGGCCGTACAGGTACGGTGTCTGTGTCATAAAAAGTCAAAGTACGAACATGGCAGCCCCCATGTATATATATATTTATTAATATTAAAATAAACAGTAGGATAGATTTATAATAAATAATTTTAATGATATGTATTATTAAAGTAATTTATTATAATAAAAAGAAAAACATTGGTGACAGTGTCCCTTTAACTTCTTTTTCCCCCATATTAGCTGTGAATTTAGTGTTGCCAACCAGATGTATACTTGCTTTTGTTCCGTTACCAAGTTACAACTTCCTTTGTTAGACTTCCTTATCTAAATAAAGGTTTTATAAGACAATACATAAATACTTACATAAATGCACGCAGAAGTAAATAAATATTGTAGATGTGTTTACATCTGCAATAAATTCAGCTGTAATAAAAATTCCCTACATGCTATTATACTACACATTGCCATTGCATGCTTAAACTGCTAAGCCACATGCCACAGACCACTAATACAAATGTATATTGAATGTCAAGCCATAAAGAGTTAAATATATACAGGGATCATAAAGCATGTAATGCTTAAATACAAGGTCTCTTGTCTCATGGCCATAATAGTATTCCTGAGTATAAGAAAGCAACTTGTCCCATTACTTTATGATACACCCGCAATAATAGAATAACAGTTATATATGCATCAAAGGTGGTATGAAAAGAGCCAATAAGCCTAATTTTCATAATTAGCAGAGGAATATCATACCGTTGTCATTATGTATTCCTACACAGTACAGCATAGAAAAATTCATGCCCAAGTAATATATAAGCCTCCTGTTGGGCATCCAGCCTTCACCCCCTCCCCTGTTCACCACTTCTGTAAGTAAATGCATATACTACAATAAAGGAAGAAGAGAACTTTATTGAAGACCGGTGAGTGCCGTCCATTTTTCTTGTTTGTGGTGTGACAAGTAATATATAAGGTTTAAATAAACCACCCCCCCTATTTTTATAAGGCTTTATGCACACGACTTATGCACGAGGTGTGCATTATATGTGTCCTACACCCCGCTCAGGCCGGGCATACATTCGGCTGGAGAAGGGGAGGGTGGAGTGCTGCTCACTTTTCCACTCTATAGGGAGGAGTGCAACCTGGCTGTATGTATGGGAAAAGAGAGAGCAAGCTCTAGTTTTTTCCTGTCTACAATATGGTGGGCAATACATCCATTCATATGGATGAATGTATTGACCATTAAAATGCATTTGGCTTTATGCTACCCATACCATACCACTTCAGTCTGAAATTTTCTTTTCGTGCGCAAGGTGTCTAAGAATACATAAAGTCATAAACACATTAGGGATCCTTATGTCCAAAATGACACATTTATTAAAATATAAAAATACTAAACCAGTGGTGATGACATTGTAATGGGATGAAAACATCTAGGGGCACATTTACTTACCTGTTCCGTCGCGATCCTTGAGGTGCTTTGTCCGACGAGGATTCGGAGCTGCTGCGATTCACTAAGATCATGCGTCCAATTTCCTGCATGTGTCGCTTCCCTGCTCAAGTCCGCCGGAGTTCACCTTCTTCCTGGTACATGTAATTGTATGTCTTGCAACACAATTTTGAATGTTAAATCCCGCGCTTAGTCCGAATCAGTCAGGTTGTCTGACTACTACGCCCCCCGATTTGTGTCGCATGATTGGCCGAAATCCGATCGCGTGCACCAAAAACCCCGGTTAAATGCTGAGGTGGCAAGAGTGGGGGGCAGTGTAACAGTTTCAGATGGGCTAGGGTAGCCCTCAGGCTCATTCGCATACTTTTAAAAGTTGATTCAAGAGTTAGGAGGCCATGGATAACACATAGAAGAAGATTACAATAGTCACTTTGCCTCCATCTATGAGTGCCCCTGGTTTATCATGTTTGACCCTGATGGTAGATTTCCTTTAAGGGGTTACTAGGAACCAATATATATCTTTGTGGCCACAAAGTGATGAAGCAATCCAGAGATAATGACCAGAAGTACCCTGTTTGCCCTCTCCCTGTGATTGGCAGTTTCAATCTATTTGGATGGGTAAATCTAGAATATCAGACCACACCTCCAGAGCACTTGCAGGATAAGGTGAATCTATATGAAAGGATGATATTCTGAATGATCCTGGGACCCTACACAACACATTTGTGACCTGATGCTACACATACTGCAAACTGCTTTACTGCATATTCTACTTCGGGACTGATCTTGGCAATTACTATAACATTATATTAAGATCCAGTTTGCTTCATAATGGGACTTTTGCAGTATCTTCATTGTATTTTCCATTTCCCTATAGTGTAGCAATCTTCTTGCTGTTCGGCCACTAAAGGGTTACACCTAGGCACAGACATCTCCAGCAGAGGCAGGCACTGGCGGTGACTTGTCCCTCACCTGGTGCCCAGGGAGCTGGGGGCGGGGACAGCCCGGATTATTAAAGCGCAGGGCAGACACCTGGGTGACAGCAGAGATGCTGGGAGCCGGCTGTGCAGCTGTGTGCCTCCTACTGGCAGGTGAGTCTCCCGGGCACAATGTAGTGTGAAAGCTGGACACCCACAGGTAGGTGCCTGGGTGCAGCATGACAGGGGAGGTGACTTCTCACACATACTGTATAGCTGACTATAGATCATGTGTGAGCTCACAGGGTGACAGGTAAGGGATTGAGCTGCTGTTACTGAAATCATTTTTGGCAATTCTGTTATTTGGGCACCACCAAAATACCTATTTAAAGTAAAAATATACAGCACCTATTTGTACTATCCATCTATGATGGAAGTCTACTATTTTCAGTATCCATCTATTTGTAATACATGTATGTTTATGGGAAAAGTATACAGTATAGTACAAGTATATTATCCACAGTATAGACAGGTGTATCTTATCAGCTGTATCTACTGTCATCTACTTGTAGAAAATAAATACAGTTTATCTATTTGTAGCAGATAGTTATAGTATATAGCTATCTATTTGGACTATCTATCCATTTGTAGAAAATGTCTATGTATCATCTACCTATAAACTTCTTTACTAAGTGCACTTTCTTATGGCTACCTACACCATAAGTAATCCTAGGCAGCAGAATCATGGGGGTGAAATCCACCTCTGAACTAAGAAGTTTGCTATCGTTCCTCTCCCTTGTATGGAAATCTTGGATGTGTCATCTTTCTGGAATGCACACTGTACCCTAGTCTGGCAACTCAGCATCCCTGGCAGGGTCTAGTCTGTGTAAATACACCTGAGCAGAGTGGATGAAATACTTTAGAACAATGATGTAAAGTCTAATGTAATAGAGTACAATACATCACCGGGGTTTCCCTTAAACCAAACATATAGAGCTCTGCCAACTTTGATGTAGTTGGGGTTTTTATAACTTCATAAAATAGCCATAGATTATGGCCAGATGAAATATAACTGTACATATAATATCCCATGTGTCCGATTCTGAGATATCTTGTTGTTGAAGTCAGTCGCGATATGCATTATATGTATGTATATTATAGAGGTGTCTGTAAGTAACTGTGACTTATTTTGACTTCAATAGTAAGAATTCCTTCATGGGTTTATTATGCAATTAGAAATTGTCTATTGCAAAGACCAATGCTTTAATTTATCCATGATAAACACATGCCCTTTCTGATGTAGCGGGTGTCAGACTGTAATATGGCAAGACTGGCAAATGAGAACAATGTTAATTGTAGTTACATAAATTTTTATGTAGGGTGTAATACATTTACTGAGCAAGATTTCTGATGTATATAATTGCTGAAATATTTAAACCTGATGCCTATGACCCCCCTATTGCCCTGTACTTGCCACACAGATAGAAGTTTCCTACCTTATTTTTTTTAAGATTTCCATCCAGTGTAGTAAACTATTCTATATTTTTCTAGTCATTGCCACCCTTTGGATACCAGAGCCCTCTTCAGCTGTCCCGCTGAAGAGTCATGTGCGGGCCAAAAGATGTTCCTGCAACAACTGGATGGACAAGGAGTGCATATATTTTTGTCATTTAGATATTATTTGGGTGAACACAGGAAGGTGAGTATAAGACAATCTTGTGAACTGCTTCACTTCTGAGCTGTACAGTATAGACTTTGAGCTGGATAAGATGTGTTTTATACACTGCAGTCTCTTAAACACTCTTTCAAATGCATTCTATTTCCTTATACTATACACTGGAGATCAATATTAACAATATATAATGTATGATCACTTTTTAGAACTAAAGTAATCCCCATTGATCAAAATTTGATGTTTTTTTTGGAAGAGGTACAACATGCTACTGTTGTTTTACTAAATTACCAAAGTATATCAACACAAACCCTCTCACACTGCCCTGGTTTTATTTTGGTCCACTCTTCTTCCAGTCTCTTTGACAGTCATGTGAAAGTTGTGAGTTTCTTGGTCATAACTTTTTATATTGGGTTTAGATCGTGCTTTACCCATTTTGCTGTGTGACAGTGGGCATTGTCCGCTTTCACTGACTTCTTTGCACACTTTGGGTTCAGTCTTTCCCCAGTTTGTTGATAAACAATGGCCCACATTCATCAAACTGGCAGTGCCAGTTTTCTAGGGCACTTTGAGCATAAATACATATGCAAACTGCTTGTATATGTATGTAGTGTTTGTGCCAGTTTTGTGTAGCTGCTGCACTGTGTCCACCGTGACACAAAACTCTGCACCTAAAGGTGCGTTCCCGTGAGTGCAGCGGGCCCATTAAACTGAGTGCATTAGAAAAAAAACTGGTGTGCTCAGTTTAACCGCATGTGCAGGGTGCGCCAGGTTATTGAGGACCGTGCGTCAGATTATTGGCGACCTGGCTTCACATTAGTGAGGCAAACTGTGCGTAGGGCAGTTTGCATCATTAATGATAAATCTGGGCCATACTGTTTTCCATCAGATCCCATCAAATGAAACCTGCTATTCATCACTAAAATGAACCCTGGATCACTTCTCCTCTGTCCACACAACATTTTCCTCAGCAAAGGAGAGTTTAGCCTTTTCATTCTTTCTGCTAATGAGCGGTTTGGTCACTGTAGAGTGGACTTTTAGTCTAAATGCTCTTAAATGTATGATGAGACCAATCCTTACCCTGTTCAATTCCAGTTGTATCGTTGAAACTATGAAAATTCTCTGCATTATGCTGTCCTCTAGTGTGTTAGTCTTTAGAAGGTGAACAGCAATCTTGGAGGACTTGAATGAGTTTATGATGTTGTAGAGATGCAATATTCTAGAAATAAGACTTCTCTTGCTATGGTTGATAGGGTCACCTTTTTTTTTCATCTGGACAACCTGCTGCCGGAGAGTGTCTTTGGAGAGTGCCGGAGAGTTACTTTGGAACGTCACACCATTTTTGCAATGTCAGTGAAAACGGAAAAGTTATGTATGAGCTAAATAGGGTTTGTCAGATAATAAAGGAGATTAGCACCAGGTGTCAGATTACCACTGTAATGTTTTATCAGTGTTCTTTTACAATGATCTCATTTGTATTTTTATTCTGTCCTTTAGAATTAATACAATTTATAAAAAAGTTAAAATACTGCTACTATACTCATGTTGGGATTTATTCACATATGACTACATAATGACCTTGATATTTAGAAAATTGTGTGTTCTCTTTAAATTTGATCTCCAGTGTATATGCCCTGTTCAGTGTCCTGATTTCTAACCTACAATTACATACATCATCTACTGTAAATCCTAAATCATTTGTTATTTGCTTTACCTATTCTCATAGCCAAATGCTTCCTTATGGCCTAGGGAGCCCAGAAAGGCGCAAGAAGAGAGCATCTGCACGATGCCAGTGTGTGGAGGTAAAGGACAAGTCCTGCAACCGATTTTGCCAGAAAACATCATGGTAAGTAACTTGATGTTTGTGTGATGTGTGATATGTGATACCAAACATCTTTACTGAATAGCTCCACAGATGTAGTTTTTCACTGGCTGTAGTGCAAATGTTAGTGCAAAGAATAGAATTATACCAACATGTAAATGTAAGAAATGTGCCTTTAATATTTGTCTCTTCGTTAGTGTTAAATGTGTTTTATTTTCTGGATAATACTCAGCAATTACAGCATATTCATTTAAACTTCAGAATTATCTTTAGTTGTAAGCACAGGTCAACCATTCATATATTTCCTACAGTTTTAGTCATTTAAACTAAGTGTAGAGGATTGAATAAAAGCACCATAGTAAAAAATAAATAGATCCTGGATCAAAAATCCCTTTACTTGTGTAACTACACAATTATGTAACAGTTTATTTCATACAGCAAAAATAAGGTTTATTTTGTTTTTCATACCAGGCATTATTACAGTATTTCTATACTAAGACAAAACAGTAGAACATGTAGCACAATATAGGCCCTTGACGTTTTCAAAGGAGATTGCTGAACTGTAGATTGCTACTGGTGATATTCAGCTAAAAAGCACTGACTGAATGCTATCCACCATGATGATCAGACTAAGAGCGCTTTCACATTGGCATTGATGTTCAGCTTCAGTTGCACATCCGTTGGGTTTTTTTCTCCATTGTGTCTTCATTTTTCTTCTGCTTTGTCTCTGTGTTGCTTCAGTTTTGTCTCCAGGTCTGCAAAAAAATCTGAAGGTTTAAGGCTACATTCACACACATTTATGGGGGACATATATACGTATATATGTCCCCCATACACTTCTATGGGCTCACGGCACCGTACGGGAGCAGTACGGTGCAGCACACGTGCGACACCATACCGCTCCATAGCCCATAGAAAGATAGGACATGTCCTACTTCTCTACGTGATATGGCGCTGTGCGCTGTATATGCCTATGGAGAGGGGTGGGGGTGAGCGGCGCTCATCCCCTGCTCCTCTCCGCAGTGCCGGTGTATGCCTGCCGTACTACGGTACAGTGGGCATACATTGTCTGAATGTAGCCTAACACTGCTTTGAAAACATCACAACATCAGCCAGAAAAAACAGATGTTTCATGTTTTTTTTGCGGACCCATAGACTATTGCCTTATATGCACGCATCCATGGAAAAAATAGGAAATGTTCCATAATTTTTTCCGCGGACAACGGATCAGTGAAAATTTGAGCCAATATGAAAATACCCATAGAAATCAATGGCTTTGAGGCACGCACGGATGTGAAAAAAAGCGCCTATTTGAAAGAGCCCTTTGGGTGGTTTCATATTAGCATTTGGACCTAAGGACACCTACAGATTGGTTTTCTCTTGCTGGCTTCAGTGATTTTTGACTGATAGCTTACTTAACCATTCTTATCAATGGGCTTTTTTACACTTCAGTCTTGTGACTCTATTTCCATGTACAACAATCTATGGTTCATTTACTGATGTGGTATTTATTAACAAAAAGCAACATTTTTTAATTTAACCCCTACACACACCAGGACGTACTATTATGCCTTGGTGCTGTTGAGACTTTGTACTATGCTTTGGCCGCCACCGCGGAGCGGTGAAGCAATCTGGTGGTAGCACACCGCAGCAAGTCCATCGCTTTGTGTTGGACTCTGATCAAAACCAGGTGGTACTTAGACTCCGCTAAGGTGTCAACTTACGTCATTGTCCGCGGTGGTCTAGTGGGTCCACTACCCCTGGTGCCTGACATATAATACGGCTGACACCCGCCTGTTACTGCCATCTTGGATGTTCGGCAGATGGCAGGCTATGAGATATCATCATCAAAATTGCTGTATACTGCAATACAGAAATATTCCAGTATAATGTATAAGCAATCAGATCCTGTAGGTTTAAAGTACCCTAGAGGGTCTGAGATAATAAAATATAAAAAACTAAATAAAAAAGTAACAGTTTAAATCACCCCCTTTTCCTAGATTGCATGTAATCCCCCCCCCCTCTTCTATCTATTGAAAATAGGGTTTATTCCATCCTCTGCAACGTTTCAGCCTTTGTCCAGCATTGTGTGAAGTGTTACAAACAGGTATATATGGGCACAACATAGTGACATCATCAGATAAGTATGTAACATATCAGTGAACAAAATGTACATAATCGCTGTGTATAACAGTGCGGTACAGATCTCCAATGTCTGCATTGTTTCATTACAATATTGCATATATAGTACAAAAACAAAAACAGTGATACACAAGTGAAAAAAACCTTTACAGACTAAGGCTAAATTCACACTGCCGTGAGCCCGCCGCACCGTAGCACGGCGGGCACACGGCAGCGCGGGGAGAGGAGGAGGAGGTAAAAAAAAAAAAAAAAAAAAAAAAAAAAAAAAAAAAAAAAAAAAAAAGCCGTAATATGGGGAAAGATAGGACATGTCCTATCTTTCCCCGGGCTACGGAGCGGTACGGTGCCGCACGTGTGCTGCACCGTACCGCTCCCGTACAGGGCCGTGAGCCCATAGGAGTGTATGGGGGACGTATATCGGCCGTATATACGTCGGCCGTATATACGTCCCCCATACTGTAGTGTGAATGTAGCCTAATTGATATATGCAGTCCCCTGTGTAGAGAGATGTGGAGACTCCCTCCTGACCATACAACGGAGAGAGAGACAAATCGTGTCATAAATGCGTAACTGCGCATGTCGGTGATATCGTACTGAGCGAAAACATGGACACATATGTGGCGCATGCGCACAAACTAAAATGACTCCAAGAGCGCCATCTTGGTTAAGGTATACCCTTACTGATGGAAGATCTGTAGTTATCAGACATACTGACAGACATCGAAAAGATCTATTAAGGTTAGCGACCTAGAGATGTGTGACGGATCCTATTGGTGGATAACGGACATACAAGTGTATATATATATATATATACTAGTGTCTAGTGAAAGTCGCAGTGTCCTCATTATCGGGCACTGTAAGGATCACTAGGTAATCACAAAATATGGGCTAAAAGTAAGTTTATAAAGCGTAGATCAGACTCCACAAAATACTCAGTAGAGAGTAGATACCATCCGACTGTATGGGGTAATCCTCCTCCCACTAGTGGAACCTAAATAAGAGCCCTAGGGACTACTCTGCTTTTTTGCAATACTCATTAAAAACTTTTCCTTCTTGATTCTAATACTGTGTCATTTGATATCGGATGAGCCTAGGTGGTTATATATATATCTTCTCCTTACGTTGTAAGTACTAGTTGTCCTTACATTTAGATACTGAGTAGTCACTAGGGCTGTTGTTTAGGTTCCACTAGTGGGAGGAGGATAACCCCATACAGTCGGAAGGTATTCCGTCTTGACTGTAAGATTGGGGCTTATTCTACACCGGTATCATTCCCCCTCTACTGAGTGGTGTGACACGGGGTAACCCATATATTTTGTGGAGTCTGATCTACACTTTATAAACTTACTTTTAGCCCATATTTTAGCCCACAGCTGAAACGTTGCAGAGAATGGAATAACCCTTTTTCTTCATTTAATCTATCATCTATCTCAGTGAGTAATAACAGCTCTCCAGCTCTTACATGAGCCTTTCTCAAACGTGTAAGGGCTGAAACCTCACTCAATATGGAATAAAGGAACCACTTTTTTTCTATTCATTTAATTGCATTCTGGAGCGCTGGTATTGATACTTATATGTTTGGAGGACCTGACGCCCAACCTTGGTAAACATGCACCCACCATTTTCTGATTGCCCTTGGTTGTGCTGCTTGGACTATCTATCTATCTATCTCATATCTATCTATCTATCTATCTATCTATGGTGAGCGCAGCTCACCCCCGCCCCTCTCCATAGCGATCTATGGCCGTGGCGCCGTAATACGGGAAAAGATAGGACATGTCCTATCTTTTCCCGGGCTACGGAGCGGTACGGTGCCGTGAGCCCATAGAAGTGTATGGGGGACGTATATTGGCCGCATATACGTCGGCCGTATATACGTCCCCCATACTGTAGACTGGAAAAAGCATCTCATCCCGTAATTTTCACCTCCATTTTGATTTCATTACTATGAAGATCTCAAAGGGTTTACAATCTTTCTAAATGCTGTTTCTGATAGGTTGAGGGGTGCAGATTTGAAAATGGGTTGCATCAAAATTGCTGTATACTGCAATACAGAAATATTCCAGTATAATGAATAAGCAATCAGATCCTGTAGGTTCAAAGTACCCTAGAGGGTCTGAGATAATAAAATATAAAAAAATTTAAAAAACTAAATAAAAAAGTAACAGTTTAAATCTGCCCCTTTTCCTAGATTGCATGTAAAAATCATACATGTTAGGTATCGTCACCTCCCAAAATGCCCTTTCTATCAAAACATAAAAAAGATAATTTCTGAACACTGTAACGGAAAATAGCACCCAAATACCCGAATTGACACTTTTTCTATCCACGAATATTTGAATAAAAAAATGATCACACAGTCATATAGGTCCCATATTAATAAAAATTTACAAAAATGGACACCTTACATAGGTCTGTACACCAGAGTATGAAAAAGTTATTGGCCTCAGAATTTATTTTGCTCAAGTAGTATGAAATATGAATCTAAAAAGTGCCTAAATGCAGTAATCTCTAGCGCATGAATTCCAACTGCCAATGAGTATTTGATCTAAAGCCAATTTGTTGGCTATTAAATTACAGATTGTGGCTCAGTGCACAGTCTTCAATAATCTGGTGTACCCTGGATGCACCAAAAATGCTTAAACTGAGTGCACCAGTTTAAAGGGGTTGTCTGAGACTTACAGTGGCTTGCAAAAGTATTTGGTTCCCTCAAACTTTTCTACCATTTGCCACATTTCAGTTTTCATGCATAAAGATAAAACATTTTAATTTTTTGGTGCAGAATCAACAACAAGTGTGACACAATTGTGAAGTGGAACTAAATTTATTGGATATTTTAAACTTTTGTAAAAATTAATAAGCTGAAAAGTGGGGCGTGCAATATTATTCGGGCCCTTTATTTTCAGTGCAGCTCTAAAGTTTAGTGAGGATCTCTGAATGATCGAATTTTGTCCTAAATGACTGATGATAAATATAATCCACCTGTATGTAATCAAGTCTCTGTATAAAACCACCTGCTCTGTGATAGGCCCAGGGTTCTGTTTTAAGCACAGAGAGCATCACGAAGAACAGGGAACACACCAGGCAGGTCTGCGATACTGTTGTGGAAAAGCCGGATTTGGATACAAAAAGATTTCACAAACTTTAAACATCCCAAGGGGTACTGTGCAAACAGGCATATTGTAATGGAAGGAAGATCAGACCACTGCAAATCTACCAAGACCCGACTGTCCCTCTATACTTTCATTTCAAACAAGAAGTAGACTGATCAGAGATGTGGCCAAGAGGACCATGATCACTCTGGATGAACTGCAGAGATATACAGCTGAGGTGGTAGAGCCTGTTGATAGGACAACAACCAGTCGTACACTGCACAAATCTGGCCTTTATGGAAGAGTGGCAAGAAGAAAGCCATTTCTCAAAGATGTCCATAATAAGTCTTGTTTAAGCCCCCTGGGAGACACACCAAACACGTGGTCATCATCAACACAGCTCATCACCCTGAACACACCATCCCCACTGTTAAACATGGTGCTGGCAGCATCATGGTTTGGGCCTGCTGTTCTTCAGCAGGGACAGGTTTTGATGGGAAGATAGATGCCAAAATAGCCAAATACAGGACCATTCTGGAAGAAAACCTGTTGGAGTCTGCAAAAGACTTGAGACTGGGATGGTGATTTATCTTCCAACAAGACAAAGAACCCAAACATAAAGCAAAATCTACAATGGAATAGTTCACAAATAAACATATCCAGGTGTTAGAATGGCCAAATCAAAGTCCAGACCTGAATCCAATCAAGAATTTGTGGAAAGAGCTGAAAACTGCTGTTTTTTTTTACAAACGCTCTCCATCCAATGTCACTGAGCTCGAGCTGTTGGGCAAAAATTTCATTCTCTTGATGTGCAAAACTGATAGAGACATACCCCCACTGACTTGCAACTGTAATTACACAAGGTATTAACTGAAGGGGGCTGAATATATTGCTGGCCAGTTTTTTTTTTTTTTGTTGGGGGATGTGTTTTTTTTTTTTTTTTTTTTTTTTTTTTTGTTTTTTTTTTTTGTTTTTTTCTTTTTTTTTTTTTTTTTTTTTATTTTTTTTTCTATTTTTTCTTTTTTTTTATTTTTTTCTTTTTTTTTTTTTTTTTTTTTTTTTTTTTTTTTTTTTTTTTTTTTTTATTTTTCTTTTTTTTCTTCTTTCTTTTCTTTTCTTCTCCTTTCAAAATGTGTTAACATATCCATAAATTTCGTTCCACTTACTTGGTCTCCACTTGTTGTTGTACTTCACAAAAATTACAATTTTCTACGTTATTGTTTGACCTGAATGTGGCAAAGGTACGAAAAGTTCAGAGGGCTGATTACTTTTCCCGGGTAAGTAATAAAAATTCTATGTCGCTGGGGGGGGGGGGGGGAGTGGATTTGGCTGCTTAAAAATAAACTTTTACTTAATTCAGTGGTCCCTACTGGTATCCCGTGCCATACTCTCTCCAGGCTGTGCCACTATCTGTTTACAGTGGCAAAGAAGCTGCATTCAGACTAGCTTCTGTCCGTCCCCATAGTCCAGAGCCTGATACAGCTCTGGGAATGGTGTCGGATGGAAGCTGGTATGAGCAAACAGGAGCATAGCCCGGAGAGACCATGGTGCAAGACAATGTGATAGATGTAAATACAAGTTTATTTTTTTAAGCAACTCCCATGGCCTTATAGCAATTTCTTATAAGTCTTGCTCAACCCCTTTAACAGGTGCATTTATTCCACAATTATGTCAGAACTTCTGACCTAAATGTGGTGGCCATTATGAATCCGCACTGAAACTTTATTTATAGATAAAGTTCCCCAGAAAACTGGTGCAGCCAGTTTAATGAATTTGGGATGGTGTGCCTAAATATAAAAACTGCATGTTCTTAGATTTTTTTTAAAAATAAAAACCGCATCACAAATAGAAAATGGGTTTTGAAACCCAGCCTGGAACACTCAAAAATAATTTGGCTTGTAAAAAAAAGAATGTAGTGCTTTATAAGTTTTCATGTGCCACACGACCTTGCAGCAGGTGTTTCTTGGCGGTGCCATCCATGCAGCATGTGGTTCTAACCTAATGAATTGGTTTTTGTTATCTCAATTTTTTTTCTTAGAAAGCTCTCATTCATGATATGCCTTTTTATACTGTGCAATTGTTACAACTGACAACCACTGCTGATAGTACGATTAGAATGCCTATGGCAAATGGGAAGTACATCTTCAAATGAGCTACAGTGTACTTTTGTTGAACAGGAAACCAATTTTATAATTTACATAATTAAAATGCCAAAAAGCTAAGTTTTCTGCATTTTTAATCCAGTTTAATAATCATAATCCCTAAATGTATGCCATTGAATTGCATTGGATGCAATAGGAAACTTTCGACTATGGCTAGCAATAATTTTCCCATTAGTTTCTTATCTAATCTTTACAGGGAACTGGAAATATAACTATCCAGACTCACAGAACATGAAGTGGAATTGATATGTCTCAGAAAAGCGGATTACAAATGGCTGACCATCAAATAATTCAGTTTCATTAAGACTAAAGAAAAAAAGAGCAGAATCTAATGGGAAATGTCAAATACTGTATTTCCCTAATGTAAAAACTCCTCCCCCAAAATCATATTTTGTCTTTGCTGAGTATTGTAACCTGAGGAATAGTTAGGCATCTTATGAAAAAACATGTTACTGTACAGAGTGTTCCAGAAACTACATTTCTTTTTCTATTTCTGTTATATTAAAAAATGTACATTTAAAAAAAAATGTCTACTGTAGATTTATTACATTGTAAAATGTTTTAGGAATATAACACAAAAGATGAAATCCCTAGGTCTTATATCACTAATAAAGTTATGTAGTTTCAGAATTAAACATTTTACAACCTTAATTCAACTATATTTTTGGGGTAGTAAGCTGGCAGCAAAAACAATGGCTAAATCAAGGCCCCATTGACTTCTATTGTGCACGGTCACAATGCGGTAAGGCAAGATACATGCACCATGTCTCACTGCACAGTGAAGGTGCTGAACTACAAGTTATATCCGGGCAGGGCATTTTTAATGGACATCGGAGCCCCAAACCAGCACATGGTCCTATGTATGAAGCCTAAGACTTGTGCAGGATATTGTGCAGTAATTATATCTTGAGAAAAGGAACTAAAAGAAAAATGTCACCAAGACAAAGTCCTGATATTAGGCCATCTTACAGAAAATATGGTATTGTGGAAGGCTCCTCATAATAGTTAATTAGGAAAAAAATCAAGAGAAAGCTCTTTAGTTATTTACTTAACTATAGTTAAAAAGAAAAAAAAACTGCAAAAACCTTGACATATTTTTGCTCATTGGTAAGCATCCATGTTTTGAGTCTGAGTGGCGTCAGTGAAAAGGGACCAGAATGCCAGCCGTCTTATATTGCTCCAATAAAAAAATATGCAATAAAGCAATAAAAGAAACTCGCATTTAACCATGTAATTGCAATAGTACAGGCAGGTCAATGTTGAGCTTGCCTGAAAACTACCATGTCCCAGACAAAAGTTATCATGGCAGATGCTTTGTTTTGTAATGTATCCAGTGATAACCATGACTTAATTACTTGTATCTGTTCAGGACCATTGCGGATAGTAAACCAATATCGAGTAAGGAAATAAGTGTAGTAAAGAATTTCCTAAAAATGAAGAAGTCTCAAGTCCCTCCATGGCATGCTCTCCGGTAAGATGATGTAGAAGCATTTTATTACTACCATTTGCTGCTTAAGAATTAAGATTTGCGTATAAAAATATCTGCTTATCTGTGTAAAGGTAATAAATATGTAACCATGCACTACTATCAGACCTCATTGGTAAAGTTCTCAAGTATATAAGGATTAAAGTGTAACTAAACTTTCAATGAATTGTGCATGAATCAAGAGTACAGATGAAATAGATAAAATTAATACACGATTCTCTGTCCATCGTAATTGCGTGTTTTAAGTAACATTCAATAAAGAAGAGCGATTTCAACTTTCTACTTTCTACTTTCTTAATTGGTACTGTTTTGGGTTACACAGATCTTTTTGATCACTCTTTATTAAATTTTTTAGGGAAGCACTAAAATTGTAATCCTGTAATAGAAATGATTTATTTTATACCCTTCACAGTGCGGTTATAATAACATATTATCTGTTTAGCCAAGGTCGCTACAAATGTGACAGTACCCAATTTGGTGGGGATTTTTAATATTTTTTTAATGTTTTTTGCTGTCACACAAGGGAAATATCACTTGGAATACCATGATCCATGTTACAATACACTACTGTAGAGAAGTACTACAATGTATTGTAACTGTAAGTATCTCACTGACAATTTGCATCTTAGATTTAGTGTTGGGCTGGGCTTGATCATGGCAGTCGAGGGATTAAACTGCCCTGCATGGGGATCTGTCTGTGCAGGGCAGATACAGCAGGGTCCAAGCTTTGTGTAACAGCTGGTCTACAGCTGCAAATTCTGCTTGCACACTGGCAGTGATAGTGTGATCTTCTGGATGAGTACAGTTGTTCTAATGTGGAAAACCATGCTAATTAAGACGAGCATTGTCCTTGTCCTTGTGCTACAACCGCTTTGGTTTAGAGCTGCAGAACAGTGGGACAAACAAGTGCAATAAGTGCATTGTTACGTACATATCTAGCCTGCATATATTGCCCAATACATTTCTTTTTTGCAAAATGAATAACCTTAAAACCATGATCATCTGTCTATATACTGTAATCTATCCATTTCCTGCATTACCTTGGTCACCCTTATCATTATTTTCGTCAATTATGTTAAATAAAGGAACTGGTGCAAAACTAAGTTTCATTGACACAGCAAATTTTTCTAACATATCTTGTTAATCTGATTTATTTTTAGCTGACCTTGAAAAGCCAGGTAACAATGTGCAAGAACCCATAGTAAAAATCCTCACCTTATTGTCTGTACATTTCTTAAAGGAAACTCAGCATTAACCACCATGGACCTGTTATCTAGGATTGCGTTAGGATCACAATGATATCATGTGGGTTTCAGAATTATGCAGAAATAGATCTTTGAATGCTGTATCCAAATGATCTGTAAGGAGTCACAATTGTGGCTGGCAGCTGTTAGCCCATGAAATACTTGCTCCATTTTACTCAAGCCAGGAGGGGTCAGGCTTCCATGACTGCTCTCCTCCTCATGACTCCTCAGTTCATTTGAAAGCAGCGTTCAAAGTTCCTTTGCTGTGTAATGCTGAATCTCCCTGAATAGAGAGGCACAGCATTGTGATCATGTCACTGTCCTGCCTAACAGGTTGGTGGCGGTTTGTTAATCTAAATTCTGACGAAAATCCCCCATTATTGCAGATTTTTTTTTTGTGTGGTTTGTTCGCATAAAGTTCTGCATTGTGTGCAGGTCCCCTTAACTGTTCTATGTGAACGAAAATCCTGCAAAGGAAAGTTACATAAGAGGCTGCTTGCTTCTGTTTATTCATCTGGCCTCACCTAAATCTTAACTTTTACCTTCTGTTCCTCCCTAGTTTATAGGCACGGGAAGGACACAAATTGCTCCATAAAAATTACATAGATAAGAGGCATAAACAAATGTGAAATTGAATTCCTCTGTAGTGGATTTCAAGGACTTCAGTATTGCTGAGGAAAGCGAAGTAACTTTTGCACTGTGCCTGGATATATAACCACTGCTTGGCAGACAAAGTAGTTCTAAGCAATACTTTCTCGAAAGGTCATCTTCATATCTAAACCAGTAGGGACAATAAAATATTGAATATTATTAGAATATTAAAGGCACCTAAGCCAAACTAATCATTGCTGTTAATCACTTATATAATATTCTTTGTCCTTCCACAGTGATGTTGCTGCCTACAATACACGTGTTATATATACCAGACAACACTTCTCAGTTACTACCTCAAAGCTGCCTTCTGACTCTACAGTTTGGAAAAGAAAAAGATAAGAAAGTGAGAGGAAGAAGATAGAAGAAAGATAGCTTGAAGGAGAAGGGGAGTCTTGCTCGGCTGCTGGCTATAGAGCCGACTCAACCTACTACTCAGGGAGTCTTCATACATGAGACCAACACCGGCTGTTCAGCCATTGGGAAGAGCAGATTGCAAATTTAAAGCAATTTGGAAACTAACTTAGACCATAAAGAATTCTACTGCAGAGTTGAAAGCACCGCATTCAACTGGAAAATAAGGCAGAAACTGTTAGCTCCTAGCTGAATGGGGCCTATGTTTATCATCATTAAAGAACTTGGCAAAAGACATGAGAAAAATGTTACTGGGCATAAATGGGCATTCATTGAAACCAATGATTGACTGGTCCGATGTTTAGAATATATATTCTATATTAATGCTTCTGAAAGGATTTCACTTTCTCTTCTTTTTTATATCCTTTTTATTATTTATACCTAGTATTTGTTTAAGGCAAATTAGATTTAATAAAAAATATGGTTGTCACACATTTTATGCCATTTTAAAATCTAATGTTCAAGAATTCTGTAAAGAAGCAACACAACCCTGGATTCAGCCTTTCATATGAATTGTATGACAAATGTAGAAATTGGATGCCCTACTTTTGTGGGAACAGCTTTAGCCTAGGTATTCCACTCTTAAATAACAGTTCAAAAACATACCAATGGTTAACTGGCTTCTTTTTATATTAGTCATAGGATACATGTGTCTGAAAGAGGGAACATTTCTAAACACTAATGTGAATTGTGCAAAACAGTGTGGACATAAATGTGATAACATTTCCAGAAACTATCATTGCTATGTGGGGTATATAAAGAAAATTGTAAAGTGTAAATGTCCTTTATAGCTTCTCACCTTGATTACCTTGTTATGGTGTTGAAAACCGGAATGTATAAACCTAGATTTAAAGGTTAAAGACCTGAGACTGAGCTAGAGTAAAATAAATTATATAAGGCCAACAGCAGTTAGGGTCAGAGAGCATTTTGCAACTCAACTGCTTTCTAAAAGTCACACCTGTGTCACCTAATGAACTATGGGATTGTTGATAAGATAGGTTGAAGTATATGAAGTGACATCTCTGTCTGTAACTTATGTCAAAGCAATTATTATCTACATGAGCATTTATCAGTTTTACAGTGTACTTATTAGTAAGTTCTTGAAAATGCCACTTTTTTGGCTAAATAAGTAAATATTGTTGTCACTTAATTTAAGTCTATTTAACCCATTTATGAAATACCTAATTGTAGCTTTCAGAACTATTAAACAATTAATTCGTTTCTGTGCTCCAACAATTATCACTTTAAACTCTTTAGTAGCTGTTTGATTCCCCCAGTATGTTTCAATAATAGATGTAGAATCCTAATATGTATGATGGTAATATGCTACATGCATGACAGGGAGAACTATATATATCGTCTGTTTGGGTACATCATGTATGTAGGACCAAACAAATTGTAAGAGGACAAGCAACAGAATAAACAGCATCAGAAAAAGTTTCAACCCTCAATCCCTACAACCCACCCAGGATTTCCAATGACCCACCTGTTTAACTAACCTCTCTAAATTTTCTCCATGCATTTAAGCTCACATCTTACTACTTGTGCGCTTGACCCCATGCAATTGTGTCCACCTCAAACTCTCTCTCTCACAAACTACAATCTGGTTTTCACCCCAATCACTCCACTGAGACTTAACAAGTCTCTAATGACCTACATTCTGCCAACATTCAGGCAAAACACAACAACTATGCTCTCCTCCTTCTTTATCTGTCCTCTGACACTGTTTGCCATTCTCTCCTGATGCAGATGCTATGCTTCCCCTAGGTATCACTGATCTGACCCTTTCTTGGATCTCCTCATACCTCTCCAACTGGACTTTCAGTGTCAATCACTCTACTACCACTTCTTTTTTTTTTGAAATTTTGTTTTTATTTAATTTTCCAATACAAAGAAGTTAAAAACAACACCATAGACCATTATTAGACAACAACGCAACATACGGTTACATTAGAAGAAAAAACAAGAAAAGACTTAACCCTTCTAACCCAATTACAAAGAGAGATCTCCGCTCTGCTACCACTGGTGCTGCATCTTCTATATTCAGTCTCCTGTCTCCAGTCCCACTTTTCAAGTGTGCTGATATCTACTACTAGTCTCCTTCTATAATGAAGGATCTGAATGTTTCGGATTTCCTAAAATCCAACCAAGCCTGCCATGTTTCATTAAACCTATCCCTTGTCCCTTTTACTAATGATGTCAACTCCTCCATACATCTAATATCGTCCTCTTTTTGAAGCCACAGAGACACCGGTGGCTGTCTAGGTTGTTTCCACATAGCTGGGATACAAAGGCGCGTTGCCAACAATAGATATCTCAGCAAAGACTTCCTGTATTCATTGCTTGGTAAATCACTGCACTGAAGAAGGGCAAAGGTAGGTTCAAAGGGGAAATTAATAAGAAGTTCTTGTTGGATCATTTCGCGAATAGCTTCCCAAAATGGTACTATTAGGGGGCAAGACCAAAATATATGTAAGTATGAGCCCTCTGCTTGCATACACCTCCAGCACACCGGACTAACTTCTGGGAACATTCTGTTAATTTTAGTAGGTACATGGTACCATCTGGAAATTAATTTATAGTTACTTTCTTGGAATCTCGAGTTGAGTAGAGAAATATATGAAAGTTCAAAACTACGTTCCCATTGTTCCTCTGTAATATTGATTTGGAGGTCTTGTTTCCACCTCAAAGTAAAGGGCGGCAATTCGAGATTATTATATCTTAGGAGAAAACCGTATATTCTAGAGAGGGGATGTCGCACTGGATCGGCCCCCACACACATTTTTTCGAATTCCGTAAGGTTACTTTCTAACTCCCCTGGTCTTTGTAGTGAGTCTAAGAATACCTGTAGAAAAAAAACTTTTCCATGGAGATAATACTGGCACCCCCCATTTTTCTGATATTTCTAACGGTTAAATCCAACCTGATTCTGTTCTAAAATGTGAGACTTTATTTATCCCTACCCTATTCCATTCCTTAAATACTGGATCATCCATCCCCAAAGGGAATCTTAAATTTCCCAGTATAGGGTACATTGAGGACGATGTGGGAATGAGCTTGCCTTTAATCTGAGGGGCGTGACATACGCGCAGTGTTGCACCAATAGTTGGATGGGTAGATAACTGTTTTGTATCCTTGCTTTCCAACCAGGGGACATTAGAGAGAGGGACCTTAATAGCCTCCTGTTCTATTGAAATCCATTTTTTGTTTTTATAGTTTTTACACCAATCTACAATCCTCACCATGTGTGTAGCTTTGTAATACATTCTGAGGTCCGGGACTGCCAGTCCACCCCTATTTCTTGGTTTATATAATATTTTTAGCTTTATGCAAGGTTTTTTGCCTCCCCATATAAATTTTTGTTCTATAGATGTTATTAACTTAAATAATTTCTCCGGTATACGGATGGGTAGCGCTTGGAATAGGTATAAGATCCTTGGCAATACGTTCATTTTAAAAATCGCAATACGTCCCAGCCATGTGAACCTTCCCTTAATCCACCTTTCGCAGTCTGTTTTAATTAAATTTGCAAGTGTAATATAATTTGTTCTATACCGGTCTTTTAGGTCCCTAGTCAGTTTTACTCCCAAGTATGTCATTCCCTCCCCTGGCCACCTAAAGGGGAAGATCTCTTCCAACATTTTAATCTCTTCCAAGCACATGGACACCGCAGTTGCCTCGGACTTAGAGTAGTTAGTTTTAAAGTTTGACAGAGAGTAATATTTCTTAAATTGTCTCAAGAGATTAGGTATGGAAACTCTAGACTTAGAGACAAAAAACAATAGGTCATCTGCAAATGCAGCCACCTTCACTTCTTCATTTTGTATTGCAATACCTGAGATGTTCTGATCTGCCCTAATATGTCTCAAAAAGGGTTCTAGAGTTAAAACAAAAATTAAGGGTGAAAGTGGGCATCCCTGCCTTACCCCGTTCTTTATGGGCAGGTCTTTGGAAAGAATCCCATTTACCCTGACTTTTGCTGTGGGGTGGGTATAAAAGGCCAGAATCCACTGCATCATGTTGTGTTTTAGGCCAATTCCACGCAGTGTCTCAGCCATATATGACCAATTCACCCTGTCGAAGGCTTTCTCTGCATCAGTTGACAGCAGGGCAACTGCCTTTTTTTGTACCCGGGCTAAATGCATCAGATTGACTGCTTTTGTTGTGTTATCTCTGGCTTCCCTGCCGGGAAGAAAGCCTGTTTGATCTAAATGTATGAGTTTACTTACTATTGGTGTCAATCTTTCTGCCAATATCTTGGCCAGAGTTTTAGAATCCACATTGAGAAGGGAAATTGGCTTATAGCTGAGACACTGCATGGGGTCCTTACCCGCCTTCGGTAGAACCGTAATATATGCCCTAGGTGAGTCATGTGGTGGGACCCCATTTTCCGTCAGGGAGTTGAAGGCCTCTACCAAGTGGGGCCCCAATTCCCCCTGGAACAATTTATAGTATTTTGTAGAGAACCCATCGGGTCCTGGTGCCTTGCCCGAGGGTGAGTTCTTAATTGCTTTCCTTACCTCTTCTTCCGAAAAAGGTCTTTCTAAATCTTCTAAGTCTAAGTCTGATATCTTTGCCATCCCCGATTCTCTTATGTATTTTTGGATCCGAGATTTAAAGTCTGAGCTTAAGGTGTTATGATTCGTTCTGTCCACTGAATATAAGGAGGCATAATACTCTCTAAAGGTTTCTGCCACTTCATCCGGCTTAGAGACCTTATTTCCCTGTGCATTTATGACAGCGGGTACGTATGTAGACACCCCCACATTTATTACCTTGTTTGTAATAAAATCGTCGACCTTTAGTAAAGTGTTTTTGGCTTTATACATTCAAAACGAGCGTAAGCCTTCTCTCGCTTGACTCAGTTGTATTTTAAGATCATTGTCTAGGTTCCTTTTATGTTGTGTCTCTAGATTTTTTATTTGTTCCAAGAGGTCATTCAGGCGCCCATCTCTCTCCTTTTTCCTTCTTGCCCCATTAGAATTCGCCTCGTTACTATTTTATGGGCTTCTCATCTCATATATGGGTTAGTTATATTTTCACGATTCGTCGAGAAGTGTTCTAATAGAGCCTCCTTAATCTCTGCTACGATTTGTACGTCCTCTAGGAGTGACTCATTTAGTCTCCATTGCCATTGTTTCACATTGGGGGTGCCAAGGTTCAAGGTCATGTCTATTAGCGCGTGGTCTGAAAAGATATATTATCAATGGTTGCCTGTTGGAGCAAGGCTAGGTCATGGTGTTTTATAAAGAACATGTCCAGTCTTGAGTAAATATTATGTGGAGTTGAGTAAAAGGTATAATCTTTCTCATTTGGGTGCAATAAGCGCCAAGAGTCAATATACCTATGTCTATGTAAAGTGCGCCTTATCTGTCTTAGGGCAGCGCCAGAGTGTTGGGATACCCCAACTGGGATCGAGTGCGACATTAAAGTCCCCTCCCAGGACCACAATTCCCTTTTCAAAGTCAGCCAGACGTTCCAAGAAATTAGTCAGGGCTCTGCCCTGTCCACTGTTTGGCAAATACACAGAGGAAAAAGTGTATATCTGGGAAGCAATGCGACCTTTTACAAATATCATCCGCCCTTTTTCATCAGTGATCATATCCATAAAGACCCAGGGGGTAGTATTAGATATTAGTATACTAGTCCCTTTTGCTTTCGGGTCGGTGGTGTAGCTATGGTATGCGTGTGGGTATGCGAACGTTGACAGGCGATATAGTTTGCGGAGAGACAGGTGCGTTTCTTGTAAGAAGATCACCTGTAGCTTTTTCCTTCTCAACAAATTCCACAGGATAGATCTTTTACCTGTGCTATGCAAGCTCTTCACATTCAATGATCCTATTGAGATAGATGCATGTGGATCTAGGGGGGCCATTTCAATGTTTTGTGCCTAGTTAGTCGGTGTAGTTGCCCCCTGGGTCAGCAGGGTGGGCGGAAAAGGAAAGGAGAGAGAGGGAAGGAGAGAAGGGGGGAAAAGGGGAAGAAAAAAAAAAAAAAAAAAAGGGGAAAAGAAGATGAAGGAAGAAAAAACACCACTCTACACAAAACACGCACAGAAAAGACAAGAGTGGCCCACCCACTCAGTTTTAACGGGTTTTGTAGGGAGCTTCTCGTCCTACTTAATACTGGGGTGTTAGAAAAACAAAATATAGGGCCAGCTCCACATATTCTCAGGGCATTGAAAAGGAAAAAATCCATAGGGGAAGAGGAGGGATTCCAATCCCCTCCTCCCTTTCTATCTTCTATCACCAGACTTTCCTTAGAGGACTCTGTCCCTTGTCCCTATAACCATGCCGATATTACCAAAAAAGTAGGGAAGTAGGTGGGGGACTTGTTCCTGAGATTAGTTCTAAGAAAGGATAAAATTCAGGGGTAGATAATTATGGGGAGAGAAAGAGGAAAAAAAAAAAAAAAAAAAACCAGAGAGGCCTACCTAAGCCAATCCTATTTTACCTTATTAATCGGTATTAGTCAGTATCTTTCTATCTTTAAGCATAGTTCCTATCCATCTGGGACCTTCATATCCAAATCTATGCAGGTATATAATCGCAAGCGGGCAAACCAAGGGATCTGTTGGGGCGAGGAGAAGGGGAAGGGAGTTGGAGTTCCACCCTTTACCTTATTATAAACTTTCATCCCTTAGTCCTTCTAGCTTCTTACCCCATCTCCTTTCTTTGTGATTCAGTTGTGAGTATCTAGTGTTGAAGTATGATTCATTTTACACACTACTATTCATCTCTCCAAATTTCCATCCTCTTTATATTTGTGTTTTCCCCTTTATCCCTTTTATTGCAAACACAGGAGGGTGATCATACCTATCTACTACTGCCCCCTCCCACTCCAAACCCCACTCCCAACCTCTTAATTACAAAAAAAAAACAAAAAACATACACCTTAAAGTGTAGCAATTAAACATCCTTGTGACATTTTTTAGAGGCTGATCAGCCATAACATCAGTGTATAAGAAATTGACCCAAAAAAACTTCCCAAGTTGAAGAATAACCAGGATTAACCTGTTGCACATTTGTGTTTCAACATTGTTATTACCCCATTGCCCAGTCCTCCCTCCCCCCCAGTCCCTCCACAGAAATTCTTTTCCCTTTTCTACCCCCTTCCCCCCCCCTTCCTCCCTTTCCAGGGTCCCATACCTGTTACGCCATTCATTACCTTTAAGCCAATGATACAATAATAACTCCACATAGGACTATTATACATAGGAAGATTATTTTGACTATTGTCTGTATCTGTTATGTAGCTGTTGTTTTAACCTCCTTTCACAAATACATAAGAAAATTATTTTAAGTAATATCTGTATATATTGTGCAATTATCATTAGCTACTCAGATTATAACATTATTCAATTAATAATCCTGACCCCTCTTTCATTATACTCTCCCCCCCCATTTATTCTATACCCCCAAACCGGAGTCTGAAGACCAGGCATCCCCCAATCGTAGACCGTAAGTTTTGCTTGAGTTTTTTAGGCTTCTTGTGGCAATGACGCTGAGAGGTCTGGGAAGTCGTCAGGGCCAAACGGTACCCCTAGGGCTGCCTGTATTTGCTCTGTATCTGCCCTCCTACTCCTCTCTCTATGACTTCCTGGGGGTCGCCTATGCTGTCTTTGACCAAAGTCCACCCTCTGTTCCATAGGTTGAAGCTAATTTTCTACGTGGATTGGGGGTACATTAAGGAAAGCAAACAATCCCATCAAGTCTCTGGGGTGGTGTACCACATATGTTTCGTTAGTAAGTTTAACCAACAGGTGGAAGGGGTGCCCCCATTTATATGATCCACCAGCCTCTTTAATTTTCACCAACACTGGTTGTAGGGTCCGTTGAATATATAGTGTCCTTGCTGATACATCAGGAAGGATTTTTATCTGGCTTCCTTCAAATGTAATGGATCCCCGCGACCAGGCGGCTTGCACAATTCTTTCTCTATCTTTAAAATAATGTAACCTGCATAGTACGTCTCTTGGAAATTCTCTTGAGACCCTTCCAGGTCTATGTACCCGGTGTACCCTATCCATTTCATAGATAGTCTCTGCTGGATTGCCAGTAATCAAATTAAAGATAGTCCTAGTTTTTCCTATGAGGTCTTCCCGTGGTCCATCTTCAGGGATCCCTTTAATCCGAAAATTGCTCCTACGGCCTCTATTCTCATGGTCATCTATTTCAAGAGAAAGGGCCAGTATATGTTGCTGGGACTGTGCTAAACTTCTTTCCAAGTCCTCCACTCTACTGGCTATGGAGTTAACGATTTGCTCGGTTTCTGCTGTCTGTGTGTCTAACTGTTCCACCTCTTGCTTAACAGAGTCCAAAGCTTGGTTTTGGGACTGTTCCAGCCTTATGACCATTGAGTCTAAGTATTCCTTGTTAGGGAGGGTTTTTATCATCTCCATTAATATTTGGAGTTCGCTGGATTGGTTAGCCAGGGTATCACAATAGGGCTCTTTCCCCTGTTCTCTAATACTTGCTGAGGATTCTATAGCTGCAGATGCCCCATATTCAGCCTGAGGGCTTAGTGTCCTCTTTCCCTTTGTATATGGTGTGCTCCCATTATCTGGGACGGGTTGCACTCTATTCTCAGGTGTGGTTACCCGTGTGGTCTCCCCACTAACCTGAGGGTACAGCCTGGGAAGGTTCCTCCCTTCTTCTCCCATCTGGGTTGTCTGTGGCGTGTGTGGTCCGTTTATTCCGAGTCCCATCGAGCTAATCCGCGGCTGGAACTGTTCCCCTCCCAGGCACTCTGCTCCAGGTATCTCCTGTGCCACGCGTGTGCGAGCCTCCGCAACAGGCATCTGGGCTCTCCCCTTGCTAACAGCGTCTCTGGAGCCTGGTGTAGATCCACCTTCTGCTCCTGCATTGGGAGCTGAGTCTGCGGTGTCGAGAGAAAGCCGCTCCGTGCGGCCAGCAGGTGGCGGGGTCACACATGCAGACGCCGCGTTCCCTGCGCGGCTTGATGGGGATAGTAGTCTCCCTATATCCAGGGAGCGACGCGGACCGGCCGGACCCGCTGCCCTAGATGACCCACGGCTCCCTCGTCTATTCGGCATGGTGTCAGGGTAGGATAATGGAGTCTCCTGTTTCAAGCCCTAAGGAGCGGAGCACAGGTGAGTGTGTGTCTCGCGGCCCTATACCTTGGCCACCCCCCCCCCCCCCGCTACCACTTCCACACTCCCCCCCCCCCCCCCCCACAAGGCTGTCCTTGGATCCCTACTCTTCTCTATCTACACCTATGGCCTAGGACAGCACATTGAGTCCCATGGCTTTCAATATAACTCCTCTGCGAGGGACACACTGATCTACATCTCTGGCTCAGGCACCTCTCTGTTGGCCAGAATTCAAGAGTGTCTATCAGCCATATGTCTTCTTCCCTTCCCATTTTCTAACTTAACATGGATAAAATGGAACTCATAATCTTTCCTACACCTAATGCATCTCTTCCACCAGACCTATCAGTTGCAATTCATGGCACCACACTCTCCCTGGTCCCAAAAGTCTCCTGTCGTTGAGTAATCTTCGACTCTGTTTTATCCTTTAAGCCTCACATCCAGGCCCTTACTACAACCTGCTGCCTCTGCCTCAAGAACATTTCTTGCATCCAACTCTACCTCAACCCATAGTCTTTAAAATAGATAGACCGTGCCCTCATCATCTCCCTCTTGGAATATTGCAAAATTCTTCTCTGTGGTCTTCCAGGCAACTCTCTAATGTCCCTCCAATCCACCCTTAATGTTGCTGCCCACCTTTTCCATCTCTCTCCACACTTCTCCTTTGCCTCTTCATTGGATACAGTGCCTTTTTTCCACTTGTTTCAGATCTCTCTAGTTTTTGTATTTTGTACTTATGTGTATGTTATTATCTAAATTAAATTTAATGTATGTAAGCCCCTGTAATAATAGGTCAGAGGATCTAAGGTCAAAGAAGACTTATAGCAAGCACTGGAAAGTGGGCAGACAATGCTCTTATCAGAGTTCTAGTTCAAAGAGTGATCTTCTGGATGTCAGGAGGCTGGGTCAAGATTAACAGGGGAGGAATGTGAGTGAAGATGGCATCTGCCCATCACAACCATCATAACCATCTGTAACCCAGAACAAAGTAAGCCGAAGGCAGACTGTTGTGGTGGAATTCAATTTAGACAGTCAGGAGTGAACTAAGGCAGCATTCAGACAAGTGCAGGACAGAATGCAAATGGAGTATACAATTACAGCCAACAGCACATCTTCAGTTGTACTTTACAGGCAGAGGATGGCACTGAAGCATACACAGATGATAACACATGTGCAGTTTGCCTATGTATTGTGCAGTGGGCACTAGATTCCTGATTTGTGGCACCCCTTCTTTATCTGAATCTGGCATTCCGTGTACTTCCCTAACAGAGTGCACAAACTTTTTTTTTTTTGGTGCACCTTTAACAAGGGGTGTGCAAAACATTTTATGTAAGAGTTTGTGCACCGGAATGCCGATTACAATTATGAAATTTGTGTTGCATGAAGAATAATGCAGCCACTACACAGAAGGGTCGATTGCACCACATATGTGCAAGCAGTTTGTACATAAAAGAACGTGCAAAGTCCTACAGAAAACCGACACAAGGTCCTTAGTAAATGTGCCCCAGAAAGTTACAACAAAAACATTCCCTGTGATGTAAAGCTATATTATGAGTTGTCCATGGTGCTGAACACAGACCTGAAAGTGCTGAATCCAATATAAAATCTATGGTTAATTTTTGTGTTAACAATAACAACAGCATTAGACCCATAGTAGGCAGTAGTAGTGCGAGCTCATAGCTACCCAGCAAAAATATTCATCCAGGCCTCAATCACTTCTTACTGTGAGCAAAACTATTGATGACACTCCGCTGGTCATTTGCAGACAATTTGTTACTGAACTTCAACTTGGAGTTGGGAGAGGGACATTTGGCCCCTTACCTACCATTCACTGGTTCAAGTTGCTTACATTTGGGCACTAAACCATTCCAACAAACCATCAGTTCTACATTGCAGAATACCTAATCCAGCCTGTTGTTTTAAGTGTCTATTATGTTAGATTAAAAAAAAGAGGAGAGACAGCAATCAGAGTCCTGCACGATGGTTCATAAAGTGTGGTGCTCGCAGCCAGAGGTTCTGGTACACGAACCTGAGAACCTCTCAGGTTCATGTCCTATTATGTTAGATTGCCACTCAAAATTTTAAATTTCTTTCAATAGAATATCTAGTTCTGTGCATCTTCCATTCATTCCCCCCCTTCAGACAAGCAGCATAACTATGTAAAGGAATTGAACCAGCTCATGTGGCATGTCATCACTTTAATCCATCTTATCTAGTTATATATTTGGATATTGATAGGCAAGAAAACCTGTTTAACCATACTTCAGATTTATGACTTCCTAATGTATTTTGCCTCCCACTGAGTTATTACAAAAAGAAATGTTGCCTTACTTAGAGGAATATCCTTTTTTCCTTTCTTAAATTAAAAATATCTGTAGTTTGTATTGCTATATGCAATGCAGTGTGCTTGTGAATCAAACCTCCTAATGGATATAATGAGGAATCATTGAGATTGATCACCTCAGTGAGCCCTCAAGTGTCAATAAATGGTTAATGCAGCTGCTGAATATCTGCCTGAAAAGGAATGTTAATAATGTTATTGATTGTGAACAATAGAATGCATTGTTAATCAACTTTTGAAGAAAGATGCTGATTGGATAACCTGTGCTAGACACTTCTATCCAGGGATAGGTTATATAAACCTTTGGGGTGGAAAGTTCTGGGTTTTTTTGCTCCTAAGGTCTCTCCAGGGAGAGTCCAGTGAGTGCTGAAGCACAGCACTCTTCAGTACATGGCCTGCAGCTATCAGGTCATGAGCCCAAACCAGAGCCTGCCTTGAAGCACTGTGTAAACCTGTGGGTTTCAGGACTCCTCAGCCCTCCCCTCCCGGCCATCATATGGCCTGCTGCAGTAGCCAGCATTATTTATTTTCTTTTTTTTAAATTAGGTAATTTTTATTATTTCGATAGCAGAGCTATTCCATCCTTTTTGGACTGCTCCACATTCAAGAATTTATCCCTGGCACCTGTAAGTATGGAAAATCTGCAAACCTCTGAGGAGGGAGGGCTCTAGCTGGCTGGCATCTCCTGTAATGTTGTGGTAGGAACCCGTATGATGTAGAAGGAACACTGGATCACTGGATTGCAGGCTCAGAGACAACTTTATTCCATGCTTCTCCTTGCTCTGTATGTAACAACTGCCCTAGACCAGACTGCTCCACCTCCTGAGTACCTTACTGTTACTGGGCAGAACATGCAAAACACATTGACAGTAAACATATTAGTAGAACACATATAAATACATAACACCTCCCTCCTCAGCAGCCCCTCCTGCCCTCGCGGTCCGTTCTCCCTGTCCTGCACAATGCAGTCGCTCAGTCCTCCCTCATTAAGACGAGGAGTTGGGCGCAGGCTCTTTCCTGGAACCCAGCCCCAACTCCTCCACCAGTGGAGCACACTTACTCCTCTAACTCCTCCACTAATTCCTCCCAAGTGCAGTGCAGGTTCCTGTGCTGACATAATTGTACCCCCTCCCAAGCAACCTGGCCGTCTTGAGAGAGTGCATGACAGAGTGCATGATCGTCATACAATCGTTTGTAAACTCCTCTGGACAGGTAAGTAAATGTGCCCCACTGTGTCTATTTTTGCAGATGATACCAAGTCGTGTAGTGTAATACAGTCTATGGTGGAGGTTCATAGGCTGCAGGGTGACTTGGACAATGTCAGGAGTGAAGGGTCTGGGAAACGAGTGTGTGGCCCTCTGGACCACCGCGGGAGATGGTACTAGCCGACACCTGGGACCGGAGTCTAAGTGGCACCTGGTCTTCACCAGAACCCACCGTAAAATGGGATGGCTTTGCTGCGGCTGGGTGCCACCAGGTCGTTCCACAGGTGCGACTAGCCTGCGGTGGCAGCCAAGGTAGTAGGGCAGAACACAGTCCGTGCCCGGGATGACTGCGGGAGTACAGCGGGAGTACAGCGCTGGAAGGAACCCTGGAACTCACACCAAGAACACGTGAGCAGGCACACGGAACAGGAACGCAGACTAGAACGCAGGAACGGGAACACAGAGGAACACTGGAAACTCAAGAACACTGGAAACTCAGGAAAACAGAAGGGTTTTCACTTCAGATAGCTGAAGATCCGTCAGGGAATGATGGGAGCGGCCGAATTATATAGCAGGCTGGAAGTGACCAGCGCCAATCACCAGGACGCTTGCCCTTTAAATCCTGAAGAGTCGGCACACGCCCTAGGGTCTAGATGCCTTTTTACACCTAAATAATGTGTATGTTATACGGTTATGGTAAGTATAATTTTTTCCCCCATAAATCTCTTCCACATCCAATCCCTACCCTTCCTTGGTTATAACTATGATACGTATAAACTATGATACTATGTTATGTTGAATTAGGCAGGATGGAAGGCAGTTTGCATCCCCTCCAGTTGAAAACCACTGTGTTTCTCCCCTGGGTTTAGTCCCTAAGAAAGAATCAGGGTCCATCCATCCTGCTTCCATCTTTTAGGCTGCAGACATGTGCTTGCCGTTGGATTGTTCTATATCCTGACTCTTGAATCAAGTTCGAATTGTGTTATACACTATTTGGATGATTTCCATTTTGTCGGTCCAAGAGATTCTCCAGAATGCATGAGGGTACTAAACCTTTTTTGTTACTTTGCTGAGTATTTTGGTGTGCCGTTATCTTCTGAGAAAACTGAGGATCCCTCCCATTGCATGGCCTTTATAGGCATATTAATGAATTCTAACGATATGACCCTCAGTCTCCTAGCCGATGAATTGGCTGTTTGAGGAATGATATTGATTTCTGCTTCTTATCAGAAAAGGTGACGCTGCAGTGTTTAAAGCCAGTGCTGGGCCAGTTAGCCTTCGCTTGTAGGATCTTTTTGTTTTTAAGGAGGTTGTCTTTGGCCACAGCAAGAATGTCAAAACCCTTCCATCATATGTGTCTGACATCAGTGCTTAAAGACAATCTTAGGGTAGGGGCAGACAAGCAAAATTGCACCCTCCCCTAATGCAGAATAAGGGGAATTAAAGCCAATCCTAACAAGAGAAATGAAATGCCCCCCAATAAAAATAATTAAGAAATCTAAGGGGCCAACTGCTATGGAAACATCTAAAATTCTTTCAGCTGTACATATAGCTTAAAATAGAAAAATATGTCCCTCCAGTGAAAATACCTGCAATGTTTATACCAAAAATATAAACCTGTAGCAAACACTTAAATATATTCCAGCAATGAATATAATAAACACATAGATACCAATAACTAGGTTGCACATATAAGTATTTACTTATATGAATGAATAAACAGCAAATAATGATATCCTGCACTTATAAATATAGACATAAAACGAATTTACTACAGACATCAATATACACCAGCATTAAATATACTGCACATCTGGGCTGCACATGTGGCCTCTGGAGAACCTCTCCACAATACGCTGGCCCTTCAAATCCTTGAGTGCTCGGGGGAGCGGGGATGCGCACGGACCAGGCCGGATGGGAGCAGGAGCATGGAGAGGTGAGTTTGTTGCTGGGGCCGGGGGGGAAGCACCACAGAGTGGGGCACCTTGTGCCCGTGATCCAAGACATGGCAGCAGTGTGTCTGGGTCATAGAGGCATACACCGACCAGTGATATGTGTATCTTAAAGATACACACATGGCTGATTACAACTGATGCAGACCTGCAATTACATACTGACGCTGCAGGGTCAGTGGACTATGGGCCCATTTTTGGAGAGCTGGCCAACACAGTGGGTGCAGTTAGGACTGACAAAAAACTTGACCCTGCTTGAGCTGTTCTCAATTGTTGTTTCTTTGAGTTATCGGGATATTAAGGGGACAAGAAATGTATCCCCTTAGTTGCAGGTTCTTCGCAGGTTTTTTCATTGTTTGGTCCTCTGATGATTGCAGTTTAATATACTTTTTAGGGCATGTTACTGGTAACATTAACATGGTAGCTGATGTTTTATCTTGTCCAGCTCCAGTGCTTCAGGGATTTCCACCCTATGGCGGACCCAGAGTCTCCTTTTGAGTCTTTGATTCTTCAAAGTAGTTTTGTACTGGCTTTCTTCTGCGCTCTGTAAATCAATGAACTGGTCCGGCCTTTCAGGCACCAGTCAGTCCTAGCAAGGAGGATGTTATATTAGTGGGTGATATGATCAAAGTTTACATCTGCAAATCTGCATATTTACAGCTCAGAGATTTGGTTAATGTACAGGAAAATTTCTGTGCAAATCGTTTCCTGAGCCCTTTCATTTCTCAGCATCCGAAGGACCCAGTGTTCTTGTGCCACAAGGACGGGGTAATGCTCACCAGATTCCAATTCACCTCACTGTTCAATAGGGCACTGGCCATATTGAAGGTCCCCCCATCTAATTTTGGGACACACTCATTCTGGATTGGGCCAGCGACAACCTCTGATGCCGTGGACCTTTCGGATGACATCATGTGCATAGCCAGATGGAAATCTATTTGTTTTTAAACATTATGTTCATCCTAATCTTTTGAAGTACTATTTTGTTTTTTCTTTTAGGTACCCCTAGACCTAAGGTGTGGTTGATAGGCCATTCATATGTATACTGGGCTTCCTGCTGGACTGCAGTTCATCCTGGCGGTCTGAATCTGGGATTTGCCAACCTAGGCCGTTCTTGGAGGGTAAGGGATGTAAGAGGTCTGAAGTGGCTCCAGGTTCTTCTCAAAGTTGTAGCAGTTAACAAGATCTCTCCCACTGTCCTTGTTTTGCATGCAGGAGGCAGTGTTCTGTGCTTGACCTGCCTGGCAGAGCTGATATCTGTGATGAAATCGGACGTTGACCACTTTTCTGCCTTTTTCTCCAATCTGCTGGTGGTATGGTTGGAGCTCGTACCCAGGGTCATCTGGAATAGTGCTTGCCATCCGGGCTCTTGCTAAACATGCAAGTGTCCAGATATGTAAGATCGAAATGGGATGTGGTCATACAACACAGACAACTAGAGGGGAACAACATAGGCCTTATGTTAAATGATGGCGTCGATTTAAATGACATTGGCCTGAAAATGTTTCTCTCTGGTCAACAGAACGCCATTGAGAGGGTCTTATTCAGTGGGGGTCAGAGCTCAGTGTTAGGTTACAATGACCTCCTAGTGGCCTATGGCGGAATCTTGATCCTCTCATGCTTTGGCAGAGCCTGGCATGTGAGGTGAATATACTAAATAGTGTCTGGGTTTCCCATCTGTTATGTAAATGTATATAAATGAAGCCTGTGGGTTTTAGCACTGGCCTTGCTCTGGTCCTTAAGGCGTGAGGACAGCCATTCCTCAGCCCTCCCCTCAATCGTGTAATGGGCCTGCTGCACACTTAGCTGGCCATTGGGGGGCAGTGAGTGGGGAGCTGGCCCAGCCTTTTTGGTCTGCTCTGAATTCAAGAATTACCCACACGCCCTCCCTATTTTTGGTGTTTGATGTTTGGATGTCCTTCTGTTGAGTTGTTGGTAGTCATAGCTTGGCCTATGGCGAAATCCTGACCCTCTCATGCTGTGGTTGAGTCACCTGACAGAACAACTAGGACATGCCCCTGCAGAGACGGGGCCTGGCATGAAAGGTGAATATACTAAAGCAGGTCAGGGTTCACCATCTTTTATGTAAATGTTTAATTAAAGCTGTGGCCAACCCCCACCATTTTTTCAACCAAAAAATGTTGCTGTTTTTTTTGCACCAGGTGAGGAAGTAAAGTGAGGGTTAAGCAGCCATTAATACAGCCAGTCTTAATGTTGCAATTTGTATCTGTGGCTCCTCTGCAACTACTCTGAACTCAGCTTATAAATGTATGCTGAAAGAACAAGTGTAAAGTTTTTTTTCCCACGAATCAATAGCTCTTGGGATATCGAGCAACTTTGCCTTTTATCTTTGTTACCTATGTCCAACAGTTTCTTTACTATACCCCTCACATTGGGGCAAATTTACTTACCTGGTCCTGTCGCGATCCCCGATTCGGACGGTCTGACGAAGATGAAGTCCGGCGCGATTCATGAAGATCGTGCGCCCGAGTTCCTGCATCCGTCGCTTCCCCGACGAGGTCTGCCGGAGTTCACCTTCTTCTTCCCGGTGCTTGTAAGTGCGTGTCTTGCAACACAATACTAAATGTTAAATCTTGCGTGTTGTCCGAATCCGTCGGGTTGTCCGAATCCGTCGGGTTGACGGCTTGTTGCATGCTAGCCAGCACTATATATTCACCCACCAGTGGCCTCGATGCGCAGCCTTGCTCCCCCTGACATCGGGGGAGCAGCATGGACATCGGGGGAGCAGCGCTGCACATTTGGGCCGCCGGAGGGTGAGGTATATAAGTTTTTTTTTTTTAGTGCTGGGCTCGCTGTACACTAGTGGGGGCAGGCTGTATACTACATGGGACAGACTGGGCTGGCTGTATAAAAGTGAGGGCAGGTTGTATACTACACGGGGCAGGCTGGGCTGGCTGTATACTACTGAAGGCAGGCTGGGCTGGCTGTGATCAGTGCATTTCCCACCCTTGGCTTATACTCGAATCAATGGGTTTTCCCAGTTTTTGGTGGTAAAATTGGGGGTCTCGACTTATACTCGGGTCGGCTTATACTCGAGTATATATATGGTACGTGGTGTGCTGTATTACCTGCGAGGAGTGTCAGGTTCAATATGTAGGGTGTACTACAGGTGCTTTGAAAATAAGAATCCGACAACACTTGTCAGATGTAAAAAACAAGCAGGCAAACAATATATCCATGCCGTCCAAACATTTTTAAACAGCCCACGCAGGTGATTGCACAAACTTTACTGTTACCGCTATAGAAAAAGTGTTTAAACCCACAAGAGGTGGTGACAATAGGTGCAAGTTGTTAAATAGAGAGAGCTTTTGGATTTTTTCTTTAGCCACAAGGTTGCTGCATGGATTGAATAAGAGGCAAGATGTGATATCAAATCTAGACTTTATTTACCAAATATCCTCTAACTCTCTCTATCACAACACTTTTGTTGCTATTCCATAGCTTTGTTTATCCCGTTTTTTATATATGCGCTATGTCTGCATTAGATTTTATAATGTGTATCTTTCTTATGTAAATTAAAAAGGTCATGTGATCGCAGGTATCTACGATTTATGCACACCTGCACACATGCCCAATTAGGTCATGATTAAGGAGTTTTCCGAAACGCGTAGACCATAGCTGTGGCTCTGTGTGTGTTTCCCCTTTTTGCTGTGTATCCCACTTTGTACTTCAATAAAAAAAATACTACGTTTTTACCTTCAACCGGAGTGTCTTTTGAGCTGGATTATATGAACTTTATGGATTTCTTGGACTTGGAACAAAGAGAATCCGTGCTTGGACTCCCGGTCACATGCTGCTGTCCCTTCAGGTGAGCTGACTCTACACCTCTCCATGTATATATAGAAAAACAATACTGTTATTACAAACGTGAGACACTGAAGCTTCCTCAGGAGAGATCCTGTCAATAATCGATGTACCTTTAGGGAAGGATTAGGGGTAAATGAGACTGTACTGCCCTGTGCTTTTTAGTGGGTGATATTGGTTATTCTTAGTCCTCACATTATTGCTGGCGATAACTCTAAACTAAATTATCATATGCTAAGCTAAATCTAGATGACAGTGTTAATCCCCACTGTCTGACACACATAGGGGCACATTTACTTACAAGGTCACTCGAATTCACTAAAAGTAAATCGTTCTTCTATAATCCAACATGCGGCGATTCACTGTGCGCGTCAGAAATCATGAATCTGTCGCTTCCCTGCTATTGGTCTGACAGAGTTCACAATCTTTTTTTGTGGTGCCACTTTAACATAGGGCATGTGACACAGTTTGAAAGTTCAAATTGTGTCGCATGGAAGCCAACGCAGCTGCGCCACAAAAGGGTTGTGTGTGAAACAATCACAGCACATACACTACTTAAATACCTGTGCAAGCCGTTTTAGCTATGAAGAATTGTACCGTGCGACCCTTAGTAAATGTGCCCCATAATGTCAAGCTATCATTGGTAGTATTTTATAGTAAGTGAACTAGTTTTCCCTGTTTCTTGAATTTTACTAAGGCTGCAGTACTGTCCAGGCACATGCCTATTCCCTCACGGTGCTCTAGTTCATTGTGTACAGTTCTCCCTATATTTCTGTTGCTTCTGGTGTTTCACTTTCTGCTGTCTATGTCCTTTTTCCTTCAGTCCCTTACCTCTTGTCTCTCCAATCTTACCCAAACTAGTAGGTAGACTGTCAATGGTCTCTCCAAATGCCAAGGGTCTTAACTCGCCCACAAAGCGTTCTCAGATGCTTTGCTCACTACTTTAAATAGGGCTCATGTGTTATATATTTGGGAAACTTACTTTCACTCCACTCCACTTTCAATTTTTTAGGCATAAATCTGTCCTGTTTAGAACTCTTGAGGTTAAGGTTGATGCCCTTGCTAGATATATTTTTCTCAAATATGAAGTGCAAGGCAAGACAATGACCATTGCCAACAGATTATCAGATTATGAATATGCCTGTCTTCACCTCTTTTCGCATTCACCTCACACATGGCGTGAGTCCACATGGCGTCTTAATGAGTCGCTGCTACAGGATGCCCCTGTGTGCTGTTGAACTTCAGAATGTTGTATCAACGTTTTTTACAGATCATGGTGCTGATGGCTCTTCTTCTAGATTATTTTCTGAATAGTAACTGCTTTCTGCACCTTTCTCCTGAGGCTAGGGAACACATGGAAGCATGTTTTCCCTGCACAGGAAATTGCGCTTGCTATTCAGTCCATGCCCAATGGTTAAAACCTGGGGCCCAACGGGTATACTGCATGTTTTTTTAAGTTCTTGTGTCCAGAACTCTCTTCTGTACTCGCTGATACTTTCAATGCCATCTCCCCAACAACAGTGTTCCCTCCTGTCTCCAGGTCCACATCTGCCTAAGGATGGTAAGAATCCCTAACAATGTGCCAGTTATAGGACAATTTCCCTTCTCAATGTAGATGCAAAATTATATGCTAAACTGTTGGCTAACAGGTTAGCTCGCCATCAGGAGTCCCTAGCCCTCATGATCAGTTAGGCTTTATCCCCTATTGCGAGGGCAGAGACCAACTTGTTATTGCATCATGTACGGAAATTTTCCTCTAGTCTTGCATTCTTTGGACGATGAGTAGGCCTTTAACAGGGTGGACTGGGGTTTCCTAGAGGGAGCAATAAGGAACCATAGCATTGGTAGCAACATGCTGTTACATGACCCGTGGGCCAGGGATAGAATCAATGGGACCCTGTCATTGCCTTTTTCCATCAAAAATGGGACAAGGCAAGGATGTCCCCTATCACCCATGATCTAGGCTATAGGTATGGAACATCTTCTTGCCTCTATTAGATAGGGTCAAGCCATCCACAGGGTTCAGGTCGGCTCCCATCAATACAAATGCTAAGCGTTTGCAGATGATGTGCTCCTATAAATTTCTGATGCCCTCACATCTTTACCAGCTCTCATGTGAATCTGGGCACCTACAGTTATTTACAAAATTAGTTAGTTACAAAATTAATGTTTCAAAGAGTGTAGCGATAGGGATCAACCTGGACCCAGGTTTGACAACTACTCTCCGCTCGCTATTTACAATTTCATGGGAGATAAAATCGGTCAAATACTTAGACATTCTTCTCCCTGCAGACGTGAAGGACACTTTGTCAGTAAACTATGCCCATTTCCTGAAGAAAAACTTGGCTTTATGGAGTAAACTACAGATTTCTTGGCTAGGGCATATCAATAGCATTAAAATGAATTTTCATACTTATTTTAGACTATCCTTGTCAATTTGCCTGCATCCTTTTTTGTGAAATTTGAACCATCATAGGGAAATTTGTGATTTAGAATTTGAATATTAGATTTTGATAAAGAGATCTTGCCCTGTTTGAAGATTTATGCATCTCTCCAACCCTCCTGAAAGGGTGAGTGTCAATGACCTATGATTTGATTGGCTCTACCCATTCCCCAACCATTTCGACCTTTGTCCAAATTTGGGAACGCGAACACGGAGCAAAATGTTTTCATCGGCAACATGGAATAGATCTTTTGAACTGTGTTCTAAATTTTCAATATTTTGCAAGGCCCAAGAGACTAACTACAAACTTTTATCCCAAAGGTATAGGGTTCCATTCAAGTTGCACTCTATTTTTCCTACTACATCAGATAGATGGTAGCCAGGGGTACGATGACACACTTCTGGTGGGAATGTCCTCCCATGAAGGCATTCTGGGACAGAATTCTTACCCTTATCAGCAAGTTATTGGGGGTTACTTTGACCAATGAACCAGGGATAATTTTGCTATCCTTGCTCCCTTACCCTTGCCTGCTCAGTCAACTACTGATAGCTGCACGCACAGTTATTCTTAGGCTGTGGAAGTGCACTAGGCCAACTACAATCTCTGATTGGTTCGAGAAAATTGCCCATATTCAGAGGATTGAAGAATTGACTGTAGACCTCAACAGTACAGTCTCCCAATACTTTGAGTTTTGGTCCCCATGTCTTGATTGCATTGGTTCACCTGAATAACACACATACTCTAACTTTACACTTACTCATTGCTATAGAACACACTTGTTTTCTTCCCCCTTCCCCCCTTCCCCTTTCCCATGTTTGTCTTCCCTTTCTTTAATTTCTTGTGTCTATTTATGATACATACACTTTTCCCCATCTTTTTAGAATTTGTCTTTATTTGCTTTTTATTTTCTCCCTCAAACAAGGAGTAATTGTACATCATGTATAATCATGTATGTATCTGGTAGCCAGATGCTCAATCATCTGCTTATATAGGGTTGTCACTTATTGTGTAACAATGTACATTGCATCTCAATCTATTCAAGTATGCATATTCCACTCTGCTTTCTCATGATGAATGTGGTTTATCTTTTATTTTTATCAATGAACTCATTTTAATATAACAAAGTATATTAAACACAGTATGCCAGTTGTATTTACAAATAAATTGTGTTTTACTTATAGGCTGTGAGCCCTTACAGGCAGGGTCCTTCACCCGATTCTTTCACATTGCTGTAGATTTTGTTGTCATGGGTGGACCCGCGACCCACATCGCAGGTCGCGGGCTCACCCGTGCCTCTCGTTCCCCCAGGCGCCGCGCCAGCGCGTCTCACCTCTCCCCGCTCCCGAGTCCCGGCCTCGCTCCGTGTGTGCGCGGTCCCGCGCCTTAGGGCGCGCGTGCGGCACTTCTAGGAAATTTAAAGGGCCAGCGCGTCATTATTGGCGCTGGTCATTTCCCATGAGGCTATTTATATCTGCCTCTCCTAACTAACGCTGCTGGATCTTTGTGCCTCACAGCCTTAGAGAAAGCTCTGTTGCGATTTGCCTGCGTTCCAGTGTCTCCTGCGTTCCTGTGTTGTCTCCCTGCTCAAGCCTGTCATCCTGAACCGCTTCTCCCGGCAAGTACCTCCTCCTACCCCTGTGGCTGACTCCACCGACACCTGTGAGGTAAAAGACATCCTTGATATGAAGACAGTAAGGGGGAAGCGGTTCTTCTTAGTCGACTGGAAGGGGTTCGGTCCAGAAGAGATGTCTTGGGAGCCGGAGGACAATATTCTGGACTGTGATCTTCTGCAGAGATTTCTTCAACCCAAGAAGAGGGGGAGGCCGAAGGGGGGTACTTTCACGTGTGGACCCGCGACCCACATCGCGGGTCGCCGGCTCGCCCGTGCCTCTCGCTCCCCGCAGGCGCCGCGCCAGCGCCTCTCACCTCCCCCCGCTCCCGAGTCCCGGCCTCGCTCCGTATGCGCGCGGTCCCGCGCATTAGGGCGCACGCGCGGCACTTCTAGGAAATTTAAAGGGGCAGCGCGTCATTGATTGGCGCTGGTCATTTCCCATGAGGCTATTTATATCTGCCTCTCCTAACTATCCCTGCCGGATCTTTGTGCCTCACAGCCTTAGAGAAAGCTCTGTTGCGATTTGCCTGCGTTCCAGTGTCTCCTGCGTTCCTGTGTTTCCTGCGTTCCTGTGTCTCCTGCGTGCCTGTGTCTCCTGCGTGCCTGACTCCCTCCGTGTTCCTGTGTTGCCTGACTACGTCCGTGTTCCCGTGTACCAGTGTCCCTCCGTATTGCTGTTGTGAGTTCTGTGTTCCCGTACCCTTCTGCTTGGACTCTGTTGCGATTTGCCTGCGTTCCAGTGTCTCCTGCGTTCCTGTGTTTCCTGCGTTCCTGTGTCTCCTGCGTGCCTGTGTCTCCTGCGTGCCTGACTCCCTCCGTGTTCCTGTGTTGCCTGACTACGTCCGTGTTCCCGTGTACCAGTGTCCCTCCGTATTGCTGTTGTGAGTTCTGTGTTCCCGTACCCTTCTGCTTGGACCTCCTGTTGCTGACCCCGGTTACTGCAGACAAGTCACGCCTGAGGAACGACCTGGTGGTACCACGCCGCAGCTTGTCTAACCCGCTTTGTGGCGGGCTCTGGTGAAAACCGGGTACCACTTAGACTCCGGTCCCAGGTAGTGGTTTGAGTCATCGTCTGCAGTGGTCCAGCGGATCCACATCCCGCAAGCCTGACATTTGTATTCTGTACTCCTCTGTTGCGATTTGCCTGCGTTCCAGTGTCTCCTGCGTTCCTGTGTCTCCTGCGTTCCTGTGTCTCCTGCGTGCCTGACTCCATCCATGTTCCTGTGTTGCCTGACTACCTCCGTGTTCCCGTGTACCAGTGTCCCTCCGTATTGCTGTTGTGAGTTCTGTGTTCCCGTACCCTTCTGCTTGGACCTCCTGTTGCTGACCCCGGTTTGGATTCTGACGTTGCATCTCTGCCGCCTGCCCTGACCCTGTGCCTGGACTGTGACCTCGAGCTTGACTGCTGTTTCTGTACCTCAACCTTGGCCGCCACTGCAGACAAGTCACGCCTGAGGAACGACCTGGTGGTACCACGCCGCAGCTTGTCTAACCCGCTTTGCGGCGGGCTCTGGTGAAAACCGGGTACCACTTAGACTCCGGTCCCAGGTAGTGGCTTGAGTCATCGTCTGCAGTGGTCCAGCGGATCCACATCCCGCAAGCCTGACAGTAAGATCCGGCCATGGATCCTGCCGAGGTTCCGTCTCCTAGCAAGCCTGACCTCGCTACTATTGTGATCCATCAATCCCGGCAGATTGCTGCGCAGCGTGATCAGCTGGAGCAGGTCACCGCCATGTTGCAGCAACTATTAGCCAACCAACAACCGCAACAGGTTCCGGAAGCTGCTCTAGCGACTTCTACAGCTCCGACTCCTCTCCCAGCTGTTGAACCCAGGATGCGCTTGTCCATGCCCACCTCAGATGTTGTTGGAGAAGAGCCGGTTCCTCAGTATATCATCTCTCCGAAACAGTTGGTGGCAGCCGCTCCTGTGGATCTTCGGCAGCTTCCCACTGGCAAGACGTATGTCTGACCTGTTCTGCGGAAGAGGATTTTGTTTTGGGGACATTCTTCCCGCCTGGCTGGGCACCCTGGGGTGCAACGCTTCGTGGCCCTCATCTCCCGCTACTACTGGTGGCCTGACTTGGTCAAAGATGTTCGGGACTTTGTGGGATCCTGCTCCTCCTGTGCTCGAAATAAGCCTTCTCGTCTAAAACCGGCTGGTCTCTTGCTTCCGCTGCCGATACCCAGTCGCCCGTGGTCACACGTGGCTATGGACTTTGTCACGGATCTTCCATCTTCTTCGGGCAATACTGTCATCTGGGTGGTGACAGACTGGTTTTCGAAGATGTCTCATTTCGTTCCAGGTCTACCGTCTGCTCCACGTCTTGCCAGTCTTTTCTTCCAACATATATTCCGGCTACATGGGCTTTCTGTGCACATTGGGGCACATTTACTAAGGGTCCGCAGCCGCAAATCCGGCGGGTTTTTCCCGAATATTTACGCTTTGCGCTGTAGTTCAATGGATTGTGGCGCACGCGATCGATTTTTGGCGCAATCGCGCCGACTTTCATGTGACAGAAATCGGGGGGCGTGGTCACCGGCCAACCCGAAGGATTCGGAAAAACAGCGGAATTTAAAAAGCCATTTGTGTCGCAAGATCAAGCACTCACATACACCAGAGAAAAGCAGGTGAACTCCGGCGGACCTCGGCGCAGCAGCGACACCTGGTGAATATCGGTGCACGGACCTTAGTGAATCCCGGCAGAACCCGAATCAGCGCCGGAGAACCCACCGCTGGATCGCGACTGGACCGGGTAAGTAAATGTGCCCCATTGTCTCTGATCGTGGAGTTCAATTTGTCTCCCGCTTCTGGCGCTCACTCTGCAGCCAACTGCAGGTGAAGTTGGACTTTTCTTCAGCCTACCACCCTCAGTCCAATGGTCAAGTGGAGAGAGTCAACCAGTCTGGGCTGCTACCTGCGTCATTTTGTCTCTGCCCGTCAGGATGACTGGTCCACTTTTTTGCCCTGGGCAGAGTTCTCCTACAACTCTCTGGATTCTGAGTCTGCTGATGCAGCTCCATTGTTTGTTGTCTATGGAAGAATTCCACGCCCACCACTCCCTCTCAGCTCTGTATGGAGACAGACTCGTCTATCTCTACTTCGGGCGTCTGCTCGCACTAAAATCCAGGCCGACAAGAAACGCAGACCTCCTCCCGTCTTCTCTCCTGGGGACAAGGTCTGGTTATCTTCCAGGTACATCCGGCTGAAGATACTTCTTCCAACATATATTCCGGCTACATGGGCTTCCTCTGCACATTGTCTCTGATCGTGGAGTTCAATTTGTCTCCCGCTTCTGACGCTCACTCTGCAGCCAACTGCAGGTGAAGTTGGACTTTTCTTCAGCCTACCACCCTCAGTCCAATGGTCAAGTGGAAAGAGTCAACCAGAGTCTGGGCTGCTACCTGCGTCATTTTGTCTCTGCCCGTCAGGACGACTGGTCCACTTTGTTGCCCTGGGCAGAGTTCTCCTACAACTCTCTGGATTCTGAGTCTGCTGGTGCAGCTCCATTCTTTGTTGTCTATGGAAGAATTCCACGCCCACCACTCCCTCTCTCAGTTCCCTCGGATGTTCGAATTGGTGCAGGACCTCAGCTCTGTCTGGAGACAGACTCGTTTATCTCTACTTCGGGCGTCTGCTCGCACTAAAATCCAGGCCGACAAGAAACGCAGACCTCCTCCCGTTTTCTCTCCTGGGGACAAGGTCTGGTTATCCTCCAGGTACATCTGGCTGAAGATACCTGGGTACAAGCTCGGTCCTCGTTTCTTGGGTCCTTTCGAGGTCCTGACCTGTATCAATCCTGTATCCTACAAGTTGCGCCTTCCTCCCGCCATGCGCATCCCGAACTCCTTCCATGTCTCCCTGCTCAAGCCTGTCATCCTGAACCGCTTCTCCCGGCAAGTACCTCCTCCTACCCCTGTGGCTGACTCCACCGACACCTATGAGGTAAAAGAAATCCTTGATATGAAGACAGTAAGGGGGAAGCGGTTCTTCTTAGTCGACTGGAAGGGGTTCGGTCCGGAAGAGAGGTCTTGGGAGCCGGAGGACAATATTCTGGACCGTGATCTTCTGCAGAGATTTCTTCAACCCAAGAAGAAGGGGAGGCCGAAGGGGGGGTACTGTCACGGGTGGACCCGCGACCCAAATTGCGGGACGCGGGCTCACCCGTGCCTCTCGCTCCCCGCAGGCGCCGCGCCAGCGCGTCTCACCTCTCCCCGCTCCCGAGTCCCGGCCTCGCTCCGTGTGCGCGGCACTTCTGGGAAATTTAAAGGGCCAGCGCGTCATTGATTGGCGCTGGTCATTTCCCATCAGGCTATTTATATCTGCCTCTCCTGACTAACCCTGCCGCATCTTTGTGCCTCACAGCCTTAGAGAAAGCTCTGTTGCGATTTTCCTGCGTTACAGTGTCTCCTGCGTTACAGTGTCTCCTGCGTTACAGTGTCTCCTGCGTGCCTGACTCCCTCCATGTTCCTGTGTTGCCTGACCACTTCCGTGTTTCCGTGTACCAGTGTCCCTCCGTATTGCTGTTGTGAGTTCTGTGTTCCCGTACCCTTCTGCTTGGACCTCCTGTTGCTGACCCCGGTTTGGATTCTGACGTTGCATCTCTGCCGCCTGCCCTGACCCTGTGCCTGGACTGTGACCTCGAGCTTGACTGCTGTTTCTGTACCTCAACCTTGGCCGCCACTGCAGACAAGTCACGCCTGAGGAACGACCTGGTGGTACCACGCCGCAGCTTGTCTAGCCCGCTTTGCGGCGGGCTCTGGTGAAAACCTGGTACCACTTAGACTCCGGTCCCAGGTAGTGGCTTGAGTCGTCGTCTGCAGTGGTCCAGCGGATCCACATCCCGCACACCTGACAAGAGCCAATGCCACCAAGTAAGCTCAGTACTGGAGCTTTCCGTGGGAGGCTAGGGTTCACCTCGGGTTGAGCTAGGTGACTTTGGCTCTTGTCAGTGCAGGGTTCAGCTAAGGGTTTTTGAGGGTCTACACAGAGCTTAGCTTAGCTACGCTTATGCAACACCCCTATCAAACCAGGTTTTCACCAGAAAAAAAAAAAAAAAAAAAAAAAAAAAAAAAAACCAGCAGGTGAGCCTGCGCAACACGCCTAAGGGATAGTGCAGTAAGTCTGAGGTAATTATCAGCTGTAGATCCTGCCTGGAAAGGCAATGATTAAGTGGATGACAGTTATCAGCCAATTGTATTTCACCATGTACACTGGGGTATTATTGGAAAGTTAGCCACCACCTAAACCAGGATAATAAAACCCCTGCACAGGCGAGAAACTAGAGTCTTTAGTTCCTAGAGTCCATTACCCAGGGACCACCCTACAACCACCCAAGGGTTGCCTCAGGGAGAACCAGTACATCAGCCTCTCCCTCCACATTTCTTGCACACACCACCTGCAGGAGACCTGCCAGGCTGGAGGACAGCCCTCCGGTCCCCATACCAAGCACCATGACATCAGCGTGCCTAGGTTGCAACTGCCAGCCTCAGGTTAAGCTAGGTCACTTTGGTTCTTGTCAGTGCAGGGTTCAGCTCAGGATTTTTGAAGGTCTACACAAAGCTCAGCTAAATGCTGGTGCAATACCCCTGCCAATGTATAGGCAAGGGGGTAGTTGGGAATAGGGCCCTCTATCAGACAGAACTCCGCATACAGAGTTAAGAGGGAGACAGTGCAAGTCCACCATCAGGGCTAACATTTAGCTAATACCAGGACCAGAGTCTGAAGACTCAGAGCAGCCTCCACAACTGGACACAGCTCCATCCCAGCCTGCATCTACTACCAGGTTGGTGAACCATTCCTGAGGACCACTCTCCTTGACCACTCCAGTATCAGTTCTGCGGTGAGATAGTTTAGGCCCGTTGCTTCCTTTTGTACAACGTTGCCTCTGTTTGATCCCTGGATACATCTGTCACCACCACGGGCTCCCCATCGATTACCCAGGGAATCATCCTACAGACACTCAGGGGTTGCCCCAGGGAGAACCAGTACATCAGCCTCTCCCTCCATATTTCTTGCACACACAACCTGCTGGATACCTGCTAGGCTGTAGGACAGCCCTCTGGTCCCCATACCAAGCACCATGACATCAGCGTGCCTAGGCCGTAACCACCAGCCACTCCGGTATTCTGGGCCCCGGCTCCCTCCAGGCCCCAAGAAAAACAATTCTCTCTCTCTCCTCTGACTACAGCACAAGTCCTGGAAGCATTTCATAAGACGGAGGAGGTGGTGCTCTCACACTTCAGCCAGGCCCAGCACACAGACAACTGTACAGCTCTGGTGAAAACCGGGTACCACTTAGACTCCGGTCCCAGGTAGTGGCTTGAGTCATCGTCTCCAGCGGATCCACATCCCGCAAGCCTGACATTTGTATTCTGTACTCGCATTTGTTCTTGTCTTAATGTAATGTATGTGAAACCATTATTGAATGCACAGCACCATGGAATTAAAGGTGCTCTATAGATAAATAAATAATGATAATAATCTTTTGCACCATTCTGTTTCTGTTGTTTTACATGAAATAAGAAAGCATTCTGTGACCCTATCACGGTAGATTTGTTGCCTGTAGTGATTAGCATTACAGCATTCAAACCCACAGTAATTTTTAAGTGACTTCTACTTGTTGTATCTTGTCTATAAATAATAAATTAAGGTTAAATGTGAATTTGTTATCTTATTAATTAAGTATTGTCTACAACTTGAAAATGCAGGTAACATATTTTTACAGAAGGAAAAGGTCCTTCTTTCTTTCCCTGGTGGCATTTGCCATACAACTTTATCATACTTCACAGGAGGTAGCTTAAGAAATAACAACCCCCTGCGGTGTGGAATAACAATTCCTTCAGTATGAGCAACCAACAAAATTTTTAATGATCCAAGGTGAAAAGGTAAAAGTTGCAAGGTCTGGTGATCTACAGGTATTTCACAAATCAGCTCTCATATCATCTTATTGGTTTCCTGCCAGGTTAGATATTTTTCTGGTTACTAGTTTTTGACATCTCTCCACTACTCTTTTTATTGAGTTTTTTTTGTTAAGTTTGAGTATAGCTTTTTTAAATGTTACATGTATTGCATTTGCTAGTAATGTACAGCCAGGTATAATTGAAGTTGAAAATAATAACAAAACACAGTAATATTGTGTCAGAGTAAAGTTCATTCCTGTGCTTACTAGCACTATAGTCATAGCTCGCAACCATCCCAGATTAAGCGGGATAGTCCCATTTTTTTGGTCACTGTCCCATTGTCCATGGCAGTAGAGAGAATGTCCCGTGCTGTCCCGCAATGTCCTAGCTCCTGGTCTCCACCCAGACACACTAGAGGTGCAGAAGAGAACAGAAGGCGGGACACTCTCTGTCTGAAAAAAATATCTTTACTCTCCTTTCCATCTTCCCCTGCTGTCCTGGTTCCTCCTCTCCCTGTGCCTCTGAGATGAAGAGGAAAAGGGACATGGCCATGCGAGGGGGTGAGCTACTGCCGAATGGCCCTACCCCTCCTTCTCATCATCTCGGAGCCCCGGAGAGAGAAGGAAACAGATGACAGAAGGGCACAGGAGAAGGCTGGAGGACAGGAGGTGACAGAAGGATGCTGGAAGACAGGTGGCCACAGGAGGAGGCTGGAGGACAGGAGGTGGCTGGAGGACAAGAGATGGCTGGAGGACAGGAGGATACAGAAGGAGGTTGGAGAAAGGAAGCAAATGGAGGAGGCTGGAGGACAGGAGGCCACAGAAAGAGGCTGTAGGACAGGAGGTGGTTGGAGGAAAGGAGGGCACAGGAGGAGGCTGGAAGATAGGGGCCTACAGGAGGAGGCTGGAGGAGAGAGGGCCACAGGAGGAGGATGGAGAACAGGAGGCTAGAGGAGGAGGTTGGAGGATAGGAGGATACAGGAGGAGGCTCGAAGTTAGGAGGCCACAGGAGGAGGTTGTAGAACAGTAGGCCACAGAAGGAGGCTACAGGAGTAGGCTGGAAAACAGGAGGCTACAGGAGGACATGAGGCTATAGGAGGAGGATGGAGGACAGGAGGCTACTGGAGGAGGCTAGAGGACACAATTCTGCAGGAAGCGGCTGGAGGACAGGAGGCTACAAAAGATGGCTGGAGTCCAGGAGGCCACAGGAGGAGGCTAAAGGACAGGAGGAGGCTGAATGACTGGAGGACAGGGTCCTCAGGAAAAGGCTGGAGCACAGGGGGACGAATGAGGAGGCTGGAGGACAGGAGGCCACAGAAGGAGGCTGGAGATCAGAAGGGCACAGGAGGAGGATGGAGAACAGGAAGCTACAGGTGGCCACAGGAGAAAGCTGGAGGACGGGAGGCCACAGGAGAAGGTTGGAGGATAGGAGGCTACAGGAGGAGGCTCAAAGTTAGGAGGCCACAGGAGGAGGTTGTAGAACAGTAGGCCACACAAGGAAGCTGCAGGAGGAGGCTGGAGGATGAGAGGCAACAGGAGGAGGCCACAGGAGGAGACTGTAGGATAGGAGGCTACAGGAGGAGTGTGGAGGACAGAAGGCCACAGGAGGATGCTGGAGGACAGGAGGCCACATGGTGGGGCTATGCTGTGTATCTGACCTCTGCTATGTTATTTGACCTTGCTGTCATCTTGGATTTGACCTGTTTGACATGGTTCTGTTTGACTTCTCTGTTTGTTATTTGATGTTCGTCACTCTGTGTCAGGTCATAATTCCTGAGCACTCAGTCAGAAGTCCCTAACAAATTGGGTTTGCAATGCTTGTTAGCTAGGTGACAAGGGTTGTGGGTGAGTTTAGGACCTCCACCCCTTCTCTATTGTGACAGCCAGACTACTGCAGTGATTGTGCTGGCCACTATTTACATGCAATCACTCTTACATATTTTTTTTATATAAAAAATGAAAAACAGAACAACATAAAACAAGCCCTAATTCAAGGCAATCATTAAAACAACAATAATATACACTCAAGACACTGTATCAAGATCTGTTTATTTTATAACAAGAGATCCCTTTTTCTATCCAGTACATTAAAACGCTCTGCTTTGTTTACTTTTCATAGCTTAGTACCAGAAGAGTTAATTTAACTCTAACACCAATGATAGTTCCTGCAGCAATTTAACGATTTAACTATCTTTTGACTTAAAAATATCTAATTTAACCATTCATAGGGAGGATAAAGATAGAATCATCCCTATACATAAATCTAAATGATGAAATGCTGTTTAGAACTCTTGATCATAATCCAACATCTTAATTTAAGCTTAAAATGTAATCTCTTCTTCTAGAAGGCGTTGCCCTTAACATTTTTATCAGAAGGAATATGAATACCTCTCGTCAGAGCACCCACTAATTTCCCAAAATTCACTCATTGCATTTTTTTCCACCTATGCTACCTATTATAGCTAGCATAGGTTATACCAATGAGAGACTTGGGTAGTGGATGTATTCACTATTACAGCTGCTGGTAGGTAGGTGTTAAGGGTTTCTGAGAGATACATGTTCTTTCCTATATCCAACATATTAAATGGGATCCACGATGTATATCCATATTAGAGATATTAAATCACTAAATACTACTATTCCTCACACAGCACTGCAGTCTTCTATCATTTGGATCAGTACTCACCATATACAATGGGAATAAAAATCTTTATTTTAGCAGCTTTGGAATAACTGCTTAGATTTTTCATGTTTAATGAAAAAATTTTTTTTGCAACAAAGGGGAGCGGCATTGTACGGAAATTTCCCCCCTTGTTCGCTAGGCTCTTTGTTGTTTGGTAGGAGTGTTATCTGTTTTGTGAGGACAATCCATTTTTTTCAGGATTTGACCTAGTTTGGTCGCTGCATGGATCATTTTTTGATTGCTTTGATTTGTTGATATTTTTGAACATCTTTACTCTATCTGTGTTTGTTTACTCGCAATAATATTGAGCTTGTTTGTAGCAGATTTTGTGCACGGAGGTAGTAGTAGATTTCATATGGTGATTTTAGGTCTGTATATGCTAAGTCTCTTTGGCCACTTGGGGAATCCTGGAATTCTGGATAATTTTTAGTGATAGTGCTCACACCTAAAGATGAGCGAGTTGGTGACGTTTGGGTTTGACTGGTTGGTCTCTGTGTTAAAAGAAGCAATAGGAAACCACAAACCCTACCTCTCACTGCGGTTAAAGACCCTCTGGGTGTTCAGACCCAGATAGTCATTCTCTGTGTTAAAAGAAGCCATGGTAAACCACAAATACTTCCTCTAACAGAGATCACACTAGTCACAGGGCAGAACAGCACTTGCACAGCATAGAGGGCAAGATCATGCCACTTTCGGTGAACTACAGCGGAAATTTAAGTAAAAGTGCCCCATAGTGTTTCACCACACTTTGAATATAAACCTGCAAATAATCCACAGGGTATGAGGTTTTTTGGTATCAATAAGGTTAAAGGGGTATTCCGCGAATATAAACATCTGATACAAAACCTCATAATGCTATAAATAAATGAATATAACAAAACTCAATGTCATTAGTCACAAAATTTAGCTTAAATAGTTTGATTTTATAATTCACAAAATGTTATGCCTCTCTAAAGTAGGCAGAGATATCAACAAGATGGCTGCCCCTGGAAACTACAGGTCCCTTGATCCTATAGTTCTCAGTAAATCATCCTACCTCTTATGTTCTGCCCCCACTGATGATGTAACAGACTGTCCTGCTCTGTTACCATAGTAATGATGTGTAACTGCCATCGGCAATGGACTGATCAAACGGCCAGTAGCATTTTAATTCTTCACTACAGTGTATGTCTACTGCATTTTCTGCTAAGGGGAGCAAAATTTAAAAAATAAATATATATGAATTATGCTGAATCATGGAATACCCCTTTAAGGAAAACTGGAGAGGGGAGGATTGAGAGGAAACAACCAAAGAGAAACCTTTTTATGATCAGAATTATGATTATGAACTAGCTTTTTGTGAAGTAGAGTTGCTTACTTCTAGAGATGAGCGAGCACTAAAATGCTCGGGTGCTCGTTATTCGAGACAAACTTTTCCTGATGCTCGAGTGCTCGTTGCGAATAACGAACACCATTGAAGTCAATGGGAGACTCGAGCATTTTTCAAGGGGACCAAGGGTCTGCACAGGGAAGCGTGGCCAAACACCTGGAAACCTCAGAAAATGATGGAAACACCACGGAAATGGACAGGAAACACCAGGGGCAGCATGCATGGATGCCTCTGAGGCTGCATAATCGCACCATTATGCCAAAATTATGGGCAACAGCATGGCCCATAATTGACCCTGACACTATAGAAGACGGCATGCAGAGGCAGCGGCAGCAGCGGCAGGCTAGAGAGTGGCATGGCGACATACCCCAAATGGACTCAGGCTTCAAACCAATTAAAAAAATTCCTTTAGGCGAGGATAACGTGTTTTTTTCGGAAATGGTTCCATGATTCTACCATTCATAGGGAGGATAAAGTAAATAGACATCATCCCTATACACTAAAATCTAAATGATGAAATGCGTTTTAGAACTCTGATCATAATCTCCAACATCTTAATTTAGTTAAATGTAATCTCTTCTTCTAGAAGGCGTTGCCCTTAACATTTTTACAGAAAGGAATATGAATACCTACTACGTCAGAGCACCCACGTATTTCCCAAAATTCACTCATTGCATGTCTTTCCACCTATTCTACCTATTATAGCTAGCATAGTTCTACCAATGAGAGACTTGGGTAGTGAATGTATTCACTCTTTACAGCTGCTGGTAGGTAGGTGTTAAGGGGTTTCTGGAGATACATGTTTCTTTCTATCCAACATATAAATGGGACCACGAGGTATATCCAGTATAGAGATATAAATCACTAAATACTACTATTCCTCACACAGACTGCAGTCTTCTGTCATTTGGATCAGTACTAACCAATAACAATGGGATAAAAATCATTATTTTGATTAGGATAGTTTAGCGGAATATCTGCTAGATTTCAATGTTAATGAAAATAAGTTACTTATCTGAAAAAAAGGGTGCGTAGCGGATGTGACGGCAATTCCACCCTTGACGTCCTAGCCGTTTTGTTTGAGTTAGTGAGTGTTATCTGTTTTGTGAGGACAATCCATTTTTTTTCAGGATTGGATCCAATGTGTGGTCGATGCATGGATCATTTTTGATATGCTTTGATTGGTTGTATTTTGAACAACTTATCATATCTGGTGTTTGTTTATCGCGAAATCGACTAATCCTCTTAGAAGCTATAAGTTCTGTAAACAAGCAGAATTAATTGGAGCAGTTACGTTGTGAGAGTAGTATAGATTTCATATGGTGATTTAGGTCTGTATATGCTAAAGTCTCTTCAGTGGCGAACTAGGAATGAGTGGGCCCCATAGCAAAATTTTGGGCTGTGGCCCCCTGCAAAACCTATAGGTCTTAGGTGTTAACTGGGTTCCACTATCGTTTTCTATCAAGGGGAATAACAAACCTGGGCGTGTGGATGAAGTCTGCAGAGGTCTTCCTTATACCCTGTACTGTATTAAGTAGAGTGTAATAATAATGCTGCAGAACCCCCGACCATGCACCACCGCTGAAGAAAACCCGACACATGCACACACCGCTGCAGAACGCCCCGACACATTGCACAACCCGCTGCAGAACCCCTCGACCATGCAACACACCGCTGCATTACCCCCGAACAAGACATGCAACACGCCGCTGCAAGGACCCCCCAATAACCGTGAGCCAAACTGCCGAGGAACCCCTCAACACACAGCCAGCTGCTGCGCAGAACCTCCCTATTTACACTTAAGCTTTGTCAGAAACATTATAATACACACAATCAGACAGAATCATGCCTACCTAAAGGGGCTGTTACTCTTTAGCTGAAACGTGCGCCCACATTTAGTCACTGACTGCATCAAATTATTTAACTGACTGCTACATTTATTATGAACCGCAACACATTTATTAACTGACCCGCATCACATTTATTACTTGACTGTCATCACATTTATTACTGACTGCTCCACATTTAGAATAGTGGACTGCTCCACATTTATTACGACACGCTCCACATTTATTACTGTGCATCACAGTTATCACTGACTGCTCCAATTTACTTACTGACTACGTCACATTTATCAATGACCGCACACCACAATTTACACGACTGCATCACATCTATCACGACATGCTGCCTCCACATTTATTACTGACTACGTACATTATCCACTGACCGCACCACATTATCACTGACGCAACACATATTACTGTGACTAGCTCACATTATATCACTGAACGCACCACATTTATCACTGACCGCAACAAGCATTATTATGGAACCGCATCACATTTATTACTGACTGCAATCACATTATATACTGACTGCACACATTATTATGAATGCATCCATTTATTACTGACCGCATCACATTATTACTGACTGCTTCAATTATTACTGACTGATCACCTTTATTACGACTGCATTCACATTTATATCTGCCGAACACATTTTATACTGACCAGCAAACACATTTATTACTGACCGCAAACACTTTATTACTGACTGCTCCACATTTATCCGACTGCTGACGTGATCATGCAACATTTTATCACTGACTGCACTCACATTTATTACTGACCGCAACACATTTATTCTGACCGCACACTTATTTACTGACCGCAACACATTTATTACTGACTGCTCCACATTTATCATGACTGCATCACATTTATCACTGCTGACACATTTATCAATGCTGCATCAATTTATTACTGACCGCGAACACATTTTTAATGACCGCATTCCACATTTATTAAAGAGAGACAGTAGGGGGGCATCCATTATTGCCGATGCTATGGATTGCAACTTCAGGTCTCAAGCATGGCGGCGACGAAATGCGGGACGAGTTCCATTATGGATATGGGGTGTGGCATGAAAACAACCCGAATAAGTTCTGCCTGACAACAGCCTCGTTTGTGATAAGGGGCATGATGTATCGGAGGCCAAGAGAGTGTAAGTAGGAGGAGACGAAACGGGGCGGGGAGGAAAGGGGAGGGGGGGTAAGGCCTGGGGAGGGGGGAAGGTGCCTAGGGAACAGAAGAGAGCGGACCCTTTAGGGGGAATGTATACATTTGGCTTAAGGTGAGCATGACGTAGTCGTGCGTAGGCTTGCAGCTGTACATGTAGCCCCTTTGTCTCTTGTCTCGCGCTCCTCCCCAACACAAAGATTGGGCCTGTGGGCCAGAAGCGGTTACTTTTGAAAAAAGTATAATTTTCAAAGCAAGGGGGGCTAAAGGGGCTTACATAAACAGCACTTCAAGAACCTTTGTACTTAACAGAGCAAGACGTATGTCACAGTTCTTATAGGTAAATTGGGCTTGGGTTATTTATTACTGACTACATCACATTTATTACTGACTGCATCACATTTATTACTGACTGCATCACATTTATTACTGACTGCACCACATTTATTACTTGCCGTCAACACATTATTACTGACCGCGAACACATCTTATTACTGACCAGGCAACCAACATTTTATACTGACGCACACACATTTATACTGACCGCCCACATTTATCAGACGGCGTCACATTTACGCATCTGACTGCATCACATTTATCACTGACGCATGCACCACATTTATATTACTGACCGCAAACACATTTATTACTGACCGCACACTTATTTACTGACTGCTCCACATTTATCACTGACTGTATCACATTTATCACGACTGCATCATCACATTTATCACTGACTGCCATTTTTACTGACCGCAAACACATTTATTACTGACCGCCCACATTTATTCTGACCGCAACACATTTATTACTGCCGCAACATTATTACTGACCGCAACACATTTATTCCGACTGCATCACATTTTTACTGACTGTCATCACTTTATTACTGACTGCATCACCTTTTATATACTTATTGTAATCACAGTTTATTACTGATTGTATCACAACAGCTGCTGCAGAACATCATATTAATATAGAAATGCAGTGGTGGGGGAAGATATAAGGGGATGATGCAGAGGGGTCTGTAAGGGACACTCAGGAGCTTCTTAGCTGCTCCTGCACACAGGACACTAAGGGGTTAAGGCAGAGTGTGAGGAGACACTGGGGGGAGGGAGCACTTAGCTTTAGCTGATTCCCGGCTGCTATGGGGAGGCTGCTGCTTCTCTTCAGGTGCCGACAACTCTCTCAAGTTGAGTCTCCCGCGCTGCTGACATCCCGAGCAGGGATTGGCTGCCGACAGTCTCCTCCCCTCCCTCTCTCCCTCCTGATATCAAGATCCTCCGTGCAGACTGCATGGAGCAGGAGGATGGTACCCGCCCCTATATCCAGCCCTGTATCTCTGCGGTATCGCTGTGCTGCCCATTACAGGGGCGTAACTACAGCCAGTGGCCGAGTACGGGCCCCTGATCCTGCCGGGCCCCGTAGCAATTGCTACGTCTGCTACGGCTGTAGTTACGCCCCTGGTCTCATTGGCCACTTGGGGAATCCTGGAATTCTGGATAATTTTTAGTGATAGTGCTCACCCCTAAAGATGAGCGAGTTGATGACGTTTGGGTTTGACTGGTTGGTCTCTGTGTTAAAAGAAGCAATAGGAAACCACAAACCCTTCCTCTCACTGCGGTTAAAGACCATCTGGGTGTTCAGACCCAGATAGTCATTCTCTCTGTGTTAAAAGAAGCCATGGTAAACCACAAATACTTCCTCTAACAGAGATCAAAGGCTCTCAGGGTGTTCAGATCCAGTTATTCTAATGCATAATGGAACATTTTTTGAATTAGAAGTTCTTTTTTCCAGGATTGATAAATTGTAAGTTGACGTTCCAGGAATGCGGAACTGAAAAAATGAAAAGCGATGATCCAGAAATGTGGAACTTATTCTGACACTGACAAAACTAGGTTGTGTGGGATCCATACTTTGCTCTTCTTAATAAATGTTAGGATGTCCACATTGCTTGTAGAGAGGTGATCCTCTTTTTGGTGATGACACCACCGGCATTGCTGAACACGTGCTCTGACAGCACACTAGCCACAGGGCAGAACAGCACTTGCACAGCATAGAGGGCAAGATCATGCCACTTTCGGTGAACTACAGCGGAAATTTAAGTAAAAGTGCCCCATAGTGTTTCACCACACTTTGAATATAAACCTGCAAAAAATCCACAGGGTATAAGGTTTTTTGGTATCAATAAGGTTAAAGGGGTATTCCGCGAATATAAACGTCTGATACAAAACCCCATAATGCTATAAATAAATGAATATAACAAAACTCAATGTCATTAGACACAAAATTGAGCTTAAATAGTTTGATTTTATGATTCACAAAATGTTATGGCCTCTCTAAAGTAGGCAGAGATATCAACAAGATGGCCGCCCCTGGAAACTACAGGTCCCTTGATCCTATAAGTCTCAGTAAATCGTCCTACCTCTTATGTTCTGCCCCCACTGATGATGTAACAGAGTGTCCTGCTCTGTTACCATAGTAATGATGTGTAACTGCCATCGCCAACGGACTGATCAAACGACCAGTAGCATTTTAATTCTTCACTACAGTGTATGTCTACTGCATTTTTTGCTAAGGGGAGCAAAATTTAAAAAATAAATATATATGAATGTATATGAATTATGCTGAATCATGGAATACCCCTTTAACCCCTTAACGCTGAAGCCACTTTTCACCTTCCTGACACGGCCCATTTTTTCAAATCTGCCCTGTGTCACTATAAGTGGTTATAACTTTGGAACGCTTTAACATATCCAGTTGATTTTGAAATTGTTTTTTCGTGACACATTGTACTTCATGTTGGTTGAGAAATTTAATCAATATGTTTAGTATTTATTAATGAAATAAATGGAAATTTGGCAAAAATTTTGAAATTCAAAATTTTCTACTTTTTGGAAAGTTGGTCATATCACTAAAATAACTTGATAACTAACATTTTCCATATGTCTGCTTTAACTTGGCATCATTTTTCAAACATCTTTTCCTTTATTTAGGATGTTAGGAGGCGTATAACTTTAGGTCACTGTACCCTGCTGTAACCGCAAAGTGCCAATATTGCAGTCTAAGCAGTAACTTATTGCTACCTGCTCTTCAACATCTATCAATTGTATCGGCCCCTTGAGGTCACTAATACAGTTGAAAGAAGGAGGACACATTTAGACTATCATTGTAGCTTCTCACTAGGGTCTCTCTGTACAGTAAGAATATAGGGTCCAGTGGGATGATCTACAAAGATACTGCAGTTCTATCAACACTTTCTCACTTTTCCCGCAGTTCCAAGCAGCCAATGAAGTGTCATTTTAAAATAGCGCTAAGAGCAGCATCTCTTAAATTGCCTGGGTCTGTAGGAAGATTTGGTGAATTTGGTCCTGTTTGGTGAGCTCTGTCTTGGGGTCAATGGCCGGAGTGCCCACAGAAAGGGCTCTGAGTGCCACCTCTGGCACCAGTGCCATAAGGCATGGCACATGTGTCAGTCTGCCGAGTTGCAGAGCCGCCACCAGGTTACGGCCGTTGTCACACACCACCATGCCTGGCTTCAGGTTCAGCGGTGCCAGCCACAGATCAGTCTGCGCCGTGATGCCCTGTAATAGAGGAAGACTGACTGGTGGACAAATGGCTAGAAGCATTGTCCGCAATCCACGACATCACCTGTTCGCACTGTTCTGGCCTCAACAGTGCTCTACCACGAGTCCCAGTAACTTGAGACATGAACCTGCAATGGCTATGGCTATGCAATGGCTAGTTTCTAACCTACACTGACAGCACACAACAGGATTTTGTGCTGTGCCTGTGATGACTTTCAGTTTTGAAAAAAATAAATAAATCGCAGACTGTGCCTAATTCAATCAAACCCCTAATAAATTGTCCCACTTAGGTGTTTGAGATGGATATGTGTGTCACTAAGAGCTAAATAGAATGTTCGCAAGTCTCCCTGCAAATTCGTCAAAATATGGTACTAGCT
>CM033642.1:151304351-151454661 GCA_019512145.1 Engystomops pustulosus
GCACATTGGAACAGCCGTAAGAGTTGTACCCACCATAATCTGTACAATGTAACACGGCCAGCAGACTTTTTTGTACAAAATCGTCGGTTTTTCGTAACGGGAATTATCGCCAAGTGTTGCTCTTATTCACCCCTACTAGCGCTTGCCCCATTGTGACGAAAAAAATTGCGGCTTTTGGCTGGACCAAATCGAACCCAGCCAAATTAGCGGCAAAAACCCTGGGACAGAAGGGGGGCCCAACAAAAAAACCCATTTCTGGACCGCCAAGGCAAAAAAATGGTGGCTCCATGTCTAGGAACACAAGCCGCCACCCCTGCCCCCGAGCACCGTTATCTTTCTAAAGACATGTGATGGGTGCATTACTGACGTTCATAACATAAGTAAGTTTAAATTCGTGCTATTGGTGGTCTTGGATTTGATGACCAGTAGCAGTAAGTTATAGTTAGCAGCGATTCTTGTGTGGGGGGGACGTAAACCCTTTGTTTCCATTGGCAGGATGGGATGGACGTCAGGAACAGCCGCCATCTTGCCCGAATCACTGTATGAAACCGTTTTAGCAAGTAACTAACCCGCCGGCACCGTTCTACAAACAAACGCGCGTGGGAATAGGCTAGACAATCTTTATTTTATTTTTAAGCAAATTAGACACATAAGGGGGCTTTCTTATTTTTTGCGAGAATGACGATTGCACTGTAAAAAAAAAAAACTTAAATTTAGTGGGTTTTTTTTTTAGCTTGTTTTAGCTTAATTGAAGCACATTTTATAACTTGTTACGTGTGAGGGGAAAATAAAAAATCCCTCATTCTTGTTTTGGATTTTTAGGCATTTTTTTTGTGGGGGGGGGTGTTCACTGTAGCCGGGGCCGGGCATAAACAATAATTATTATCTTATTCTCGGATCACTGACGATTAACGGTGTGATACTCATTTATATAAGTTTATTTTATATTTGTCCCAATTTTTTTTATTGAAATGGAAACTAGGAATAGAAAAAATTGATTTTTATTGTTTTGTATTTCATTTTATAGCCAGCAATTACTATTAGTATTTTTGGTTGACGAGTGGTTGTTATGTTAAGGCTTTTATTTTTGCGGAGACAGTGTTCTTTTCACTGGTATCATTTTTGGTGCTTGTACAACTTTTGTTTTCGGACACTTTTTTAGAAACATTTTTGGTAAAGCAAATTTGTTGTTAAAAAGTTTTAAATTTGGCAACGTTTTCTGGGGGTTTTTTTTTTTTTTGTTTTGGGTTTTTTTTTACACGTCCACCGAGAGGGGGGGGGTCCCAAGTATGTTAGGATTTATTGTACAGATGTTACGGATGCAGGCGATACCAACCTAAGGGGGGTTCGGTTTTTTTGTGATTTAATGTTTTTATAACTTTATTACTTGTGTACAGGGGAAATGTGGTGGTTTGGGGGGGGACTTTTCTTTTACTTTTGCTTTTATTATTTATTTTATTTAAAAAAGCCTTTTATTTATTTCTTTTACTTTTTTTTACAGTTAATCGATTACATTCTAAGCTTGAACAAAGTGATCTTCTGGGGCAGTTCCGGGCTGCGGGATCGGAGGGGCGGGACCCCCCGGTAGGCGCACGCCGGGGGGGTCCGATCAATTTTACTAGGCTTTTTTAAATTGCCCTAACACGCCGCGGTCCAGGCACGCGCGGGGTGATCTTTTGCGGCGTGTTAGGGGTGTAACAACCGCGATCGGAGGAATCTCGATCGGAAGGGTGTTGGTTGGTTAGAGGGAAGGTGTCGGCTATAATATATAGATGGACACCCGCAGGCTTCTGGCCCCGGCTCCGTTCAGGAGCTGGGGCCAGAAAGCTTGACGTATAATTAATCATTGTGCGGGGGAACGAACTCCCGCACCTGGCGAGTTACTATTACGATCAAAGTCGGGAAGGGGTTAGTTTGGTTTAAGGGGACAAAACTTGGGATGGAGAGGATGGGCAGGGATTGAGAGGGAAAAAAACCACCAAAGAGGAAAAAACCTTTTATGATCAGAAATCATGATTATGCACCAGCTTTTTGTGACGTAGGTTGCTGCTCTACTTTTCTAGAGATGACGGGCAGAGCACTTAAAATTGGCTCGGGGCTCGTTATTCGGAGACAAACTGTTTCCGATTGGCTCGAGTGCTCGTTGCGAAGAAATAAGCGAAACACCAATTGACGTCAATTGGGAGGACTCAAGCATTTTTCCCAAGGGGACCAAGGGTCTCTGCACAGGGGAAGCGTGGCCAAACACCGAAAAAAACCTCAGAAAAAAAATGATGGAAAACACCACTTGGAATGGAAAGGGAAATGGACAGAAAAGGAAACAGCAGGTGCGCATGCATGGATGCCTATGAGGGCTTCGCATACATCATCGCAACCATATGCCACAATTATGGGCCAAACAGCACATGGACCATACTTGACCTGAACACTATATTAGAACAAGACGGCATGCAGAGGCGCGGCACGCCGCGGCAGGGCTAGAGAGTGGCCATGGGCGACATTACTCAAAGGATCAGGATTTCAAACCAATAAAAAAAAACATTTCCTTTACGGTGAGCTGGGATAACGTGTTTTTTCGGAAAATATGGTTCCATGAATTAAGAGCGATCAGTATGGGGGTCCTTCCATATTTGCGCTGCTATTAGTTGGCAAACTCAGTCTGCCAGTCCAACATTGGCGGCGACAGGATGGGGCCGAGTTCCATTATGTAGCTGGTGAAACACCCGAAAAGTTCTGCTGCACAGCTTGTTTTGATAAGGGGATGATGTATGGAGGCAAGTAAAAGTAGTAGGTAGGATAAAAGGTGCTGCAGTTTTTTTTAAAACTATGTTAGGTTTGGATCTTTGGGATGGAGCTGGCGGTGTCCGCCCTGCAGGCGAGCTTTTCGCCGCCAAGCCCTGCCTCCGGCTCCTCCCACCCCAAAAATGGGGCCTGGGGGCCAGAAGAAGCGTTTAATTTGAAAAAATTAAATTTTCAAAAGAAAGGGGGGGTACATAAAACAGACTCTCTAACGAAACCTTTTGTATAGATCAAGTTGTAGTACGGTTCTTATAGGTAATTGGGCTTGGTTATTATGGCGGTTTATCAGGTTGACGCTTCTTTCAACCGGGTGGAGACTGGAAAATCCTGAGAAATCCAGGGCTTTATTTCATTCTTGATAAGGCATCAGGCCTGTCAGTTGCTGTCAGTCGACAGGCGGGTTGTAACCCTTATTGGTGATGATTGCCACCAGCTGCACTTTTGAAAAAACCCGCTCTCGGGACAACACAGCTGGCTAGCGCGAAGCAGGCAAAGACAACTCCAAGGGGTACACTGCGCCAGTTCGTGTGCCACATGTTCCAAGGCTTGAAAACTAAGTAGGTTGTAGGGAAGCTGGTGCTCATTTTTTAGGACGATGGTATGGTCCAGCTACATACTCCCTCACCATTCTTTCTGTAACAGGATCAGCCCTACTTCTGCCGAGACCTGGGGACCGGTGACCAGTTGTCTTGGCTGGGCGGGTGACATTAAACCTGGCAAAAAGGGGGGCCCTTGTTAAACGCGTGTACCCCGGGCCCAGTGCTGGAAGAAAAAAGCTGATGCTCGGCCCTCCTACCTCGACTTGTTCCCGCAGAAAGTATGCCTTGCCGCAGCGGCTTTGTCAGGAAGGGAAATTACAATACTGTTCAGGGCTTGTGCAACCAGGGCTGCTGGGTATGTCATGACATTCTCAGACTCCTTTTTGGTTTTGCTTTCCTTGCCCAGGCATGAGAGTAGAAAAAGAATTGCTTGTAACTGGGTGGTCCTCCCAGGCGCGTGGAATCCAGTAGTAATCAGTGGCTGGGAATAAAATTCTTTGAAAACGCGGGGGTAGGGTCACGGGATTAGGAGGGCCCATAGCAGTGAAATCTGCCATATGCGCAAAGAGGTCCCAACTCGCAAGAATCACTCCCCTCACTGGACTTGACTCTTACCATTCCTCCTCCTCCAAACTCTCCAACTTCCTCTTCTTTATGCCCAATAACACGGCTGACAGTCGAAGGACCTGGAGCAATGCTCCCTTTCTTCTTGGACCAACATTTCTCCTTCTATTCCTCTCCGTCACCTCGGGGGGGGGCTCCGATAAATATGCGGGAAGATGTGAGGTGATGGATGGCGGGCCATTCGCCACTGAACCATCTGTGTTGACTCCTCAAAAAGTTACTCAGCACCTGAAGCTATCAGACAATTCCCCGTCCACTCCTCATTGGAGGCAACTTGAGGAGGCTGTGAGACTGGACTGATATACCAGTTCTTGGGGAAGTTGAATCTGGCAGTCTACAATCCGGCCTCGGCGGCTTGCTGGTTTAAAACTCGGTTTTACATGGTAATGTTGAAATTCACATCTCGTAGGGGCACGTCACAACAAACAGTCGGTTGAGTGTGGGCAGTGAGGCGGCGCTGCGCTGCCTGAGAGTGCAAGGCCATCTGTGCTGGGGACTTCCTGAAAATGCGCACAGGGATGCGGCGCACCCCTTTGTGAGCAAATCAACAGATTGGGGTATGGTCTGAAGACACCGCTGGAAATGAACTATGAGATTTTAACACCACAATGGGCCCAGGCATGGCACATGTGTCAGTCTGCCGAGTTGCAAAGCCGCCACCAGGTTCCGGGGCCATTGCCACACACACCATGACGGCTTTCAAGGTTCAGCGTGGCCGAGCACGATGATCCAGTCTGCGCCGTGACTGCCTGTAAATTAGCTCCTCTTGGGCAGGTGTGGTCCTTTTATTCCTAGAGTCAGCAGATTTGGCACCGCATTGCGTCGTTAGCGACGGCACTGTGCTGTGGCCTAGAGCTTACCGACTGGTGCTGGCGGCCAAAAGCCACGGCGATGGGATTGGTAATTCGGAGGAGGAGGTGGAGGGAAGGGGTGGGAGGGAGGAGGATGGCCATACAACATTAGTAGGGCCTGAGAGTACCTGGACCGAGGTAGGGGCCCCGCAATCCCTCGGCGTTGGCCAGTATATGACCAGCCCCAGGGGGCCACTTCAATCCCAGCCTCCACAAGTTAACCTAATGTGCCGTCAGCAATATTACAAGTGGCCTGACGGGCAGCACTGTCCACGTGTCCGTTGGTCAGGTGGCACTTGTCCAGGAAACGGCGTGGTTGGTCAGGCCCGGATGATGTTGTCTGACACGTACTGGTGCAGGCTGGGACGGCCACATCAGGGAAAAAGTAGCCGTGGCAGCTAAGGACCCAATACCCTATGGGCGGGCTTGCACGGCCATTGAGGGTTGCACAATGTAAAATTGCCTTGTCTCTACCAGCCATATGGGCAGGAATCTCCAGGGCTGAGTAAGTTCAAGTAGTAAGTAAGTGAGGTAAATTGGAGATGTTGGACGTTGAGGGCTTGGGCGTGTTGGGTGGGTTGCACTGTATTTCATTTCTTGTGCTCCAGGTCTGGGGGGTTTTATCGACAGCCTGGAACGGCTGCGCCATGGAGGGGACATTTGGTGGGATGCTGTTGTGGAGGGATTTCGTGGGGAGAGGAAGGTGTGGTTTTTAGCACACTGGGAGGTGTTTGGGCCGGGGTTATGGCAGGGGGCTGACTAGCAGAGGCAAGGCAGATGACACAAGAGGATGACAACAGGGAGAAGGAGCAGCCTCAGTGGCCTGAGGGTTAGTGGGTGGGCTGTTGAGAGTGGGTGCCGGCCGGAGGGGGAACAGGCCTTGGTTCCATTGTGCACCATATGGGCCTGCGCATACTGGTCGGGTGGTAGTAAAGGCTGGTTAGTGATGGACCCCCCTGCTGATCCTGTCTTGTGTGAGTACAGATTGCACCAACACAGGTCGTGGGGTCCAATCCGGTGTTTCGGACTTCACGAAAATCTAGCCCTCCCCACTTGAGAGCTTGACTACGTGAAAAAATTTTGGCTGGCTTTTGATGCACCAGCTCTGGGCCTGGCCTCTCATTCTGGCCCCAAACCCACTGCCTCTTCCAACCTGTTCTCGTCGAGAGACTCGCCTCCGGTTTCTCAGAAGAAGGCACTGTGTTCACCCCGGGGCCTATCACCCAGCTTGGGTCGGTCACCTATCAACTCCTCCGATTCCCTCAGTCTGCTTCCCCCTCGGGGACTTCCTGCCCTGAACAACAAACTTCACACTTGTCTGACAAACGTGTACTCCTCATCGTAGACACCTTCTTTACACATTCTTCACTACGGTGTCAACAATGTCATTCTATCACCCCACAGGACTGCGACACCGGTGGGGGAGAAAAAAAACCTGGGCATTTCGGGGGAAACGGAAAAAGAGCTAAAGCAAGCAATCGGACATAGTTGTTTGTTGACACTGGGAAGGGGCTCCAGAAAAACAGTTTTCTGGAGTTTAGTTAAGTATGCCAGTTTCAAATGGCCAAATTTTCCTGGGGATGGGGGCAGACTGGGGGGGAAAGGGAAGGAGGTGATATGGATGGAGCTGGGCAAAAGGTAGTTGCTGTTTTCGGTGAAACACATGGGTGGAACTGGTGGAAGGTACTGACTGGTGGACAAATGGCTGGAAGGCATTGTCGCATATCCACGCGTACATTTCTCTCTTCGCACGGTTTCTTGCCTCAAATCAGTGCCTACCACGGGTCACAGTTGAACTGTGAGCCATGAAACTTAGGGAAGTGTGTAGCTGTTCTGCGGCGGTACCCTGCTCCCTCATCAGCAGCGGGTTGTAGTTGTCTCACCCGCGCCAGGGACCCAGGGCCTCCTCTGACCCCTGCAGTAGTGGGCACCCACCCACCTCGTGTCCTCTTAGGGTACCCCTTAGCCATCAGGTTCACATGTTTCAAAAATTAAAGTGTGAACTGTAAATTTTTTTGTGGTTTTTTTTTTTTTTTTTGTGTGTTGGGTTTTTTTATTTTTTGTGTTTTTTTTGTGTTTTTTTTTTTAAATAAATTTTTAAACGAATTCAGAAGAAATAGAAATCACACAGCAAACCACAGAAGTGTGATTCTTTCTGGATGCTATTGGCTAGTTTCTAACTAAACTGACAGCATACAACAGGATTGTTTGTGCTGTGGCTGTGATTAGGACTTTCAGGTTTTGAAAAAAAAATAAAATAAAATTAAAAAAAAAATCAGCAGGACTGTGCCTATTTCAATTATCAAACCCCTAATAAATTGTCCCACTTAGGTGTTTGAGATGGATATATGTGTTACTAAGAGCTAAATAGAACGTTCGCAAGTCTCCCTGCAAATTCGTCACAATATGGTACTAGCTGCACTATTAGTGCCAGCAAGGCCAACCACAAGCAAATTAAAAAATATATATATATAACGCTATTGTAGTCCTAAGAAGGCCGGTTCTTGTATGGCTAGTTTCTAATCTACACTGACAGCACACAACTGAATTTTGTGCTGTGCCTATGACTTTAAGTTTTGGAAAAAAAAAAAAAAAGACTGTGCCGAATTCAATCAAACCCCTGATAAATTGTCCCACTTAGGTGTTTGAGATGGATATGTGTGTCACTAAGAGCTAAATAGAACTTTCGCAAGTCTCCCTGCAAATTCGTCACAATATGGTAATAGCTGCACTATTAGTGCCAGCAAGGCCAGCCACAAGCAAAGAAAAAAAAAAATTCTTGCCCTAACAAGGGCTGTTGGGTAAACTAATATAACACCCTAACACTATCCCTGCAGCAGCAGCTCTCTCCCTAACGGCATCCAGACAGAGAATGATGGGAGCAGCGTGGGCAGGGGCTAGTCTATTCCAGGGTCACCTGATCAGGCCAGCCCAACCACTGCTATCGATGTGTAAGTGTACCACGTGATGCTGGGTGGAGTGCAGAGTCTCCTGGCTTGTGATTGGCTCTCTTTCTGGCCGCCAAAAATGAAAACGGCGGGAGATGCCATTTTCTCGAGTGGACGAGTGTGTTCGCTCATCTCTACTTACTTCCCTTTTCTCACCCTATTGTGTGATGGAGTTAACATATTCCTTAATAGGGAGTGGAAAATGTTGGAAGAAACAAACCTGTTTTAATTAATGGATTAGTCCTGCCTTCTTAAGTTGTATATGGATCGTGCAGTCCGTTATATATAATATTTTTTTTACTTAGTTTTGTAATGGGCCGCCTCCTGTGTTTGGCACTACCTCCTGCTTGTTGGTTGGATGAGGGACAAGCACAGTGGGGCACATTTACCAAGGATCCAAATCGCGTTTTTCCGTCGGGTCTTCCAAAATTTTCTGTTTTGCCCCGAAATGCCCCGGGTTTTTGGTGCACGTGATCAGATTGCGTCACATCGGCGCTGGGTTTCACATGACGGAAATCGGGGGGCGTGACCATTGGAAAACCCACCGAATTCGGAAAAATCACGCTATTTAAAAAAAAAAAAAGGATCGCTTGACCCACACTTACATGCACCAGGAAAAGGAAGGTGAAGTCTGGCGGACCTCAGCGCAGCAGCGACACCTAGTGGAAATTAGGCGCACGGACCGGGTAAGTAAATGTGTTCCCCATGAGTTAGAACGCGAGTAGATACAATAAACAATGTTTTAAAAGTTATCTATTTGCACTGTCCATTCTAACATCGATTATACAGTAGAATGTGAGGCTGTAAGCTAGAATGTGAGGCTGCTGATGGACGCTTTCCTTTTCCTATTGAGCATACTGCACCTGTGTCGGATTCGGATGTGGTGAGATATAGCCAAGATTTTGATTTTCAAATAGGAGTTGAGCAACTTTTGTTTTTAGATTAGCCTCCCATGGACAATGCCTTTCCTCAGAGCTCCTATACAGTTCACATACAGTTTTAAATGGAGGCAGCACCAAGCCCAGTGCCACAACTTGAAGTGGATCCTTAACCCACCCCCAGATCTCGACTTCAATCCCTGAGGACCAAAAGATTCTGTAAATAGGCCAACAGAACTCTTTTGTCAAGGAGCTTTCACAACATGCTCCTGATCTCCTACATTCCCAGACCCCGCCAACTAATTACTGTCACGGGTGGACCCACGACCCACATCGAGGGCTCACCGATGCCTCTCGCTCCCCGCAGGTGCCGCGCCAGCGCGTCTCACCTCTCCCCGCTCCCGATTCCCGGCCTCGCTCCGTGTGCGCATGGCCCCGCGCCTTAGGGCGCGTGCGCGGCAGTTTTAGAAAATTTAAAGGGCCAGAGCGTCATTGATTGGCGCTGGTCATTTCCCATGAGGCTATTTATATCTGCCTCTCCCATCTAACCCTTCCGGATCTTTGTGCCTCACAGCCTTAGAGAAAGCTCTGTTGCGAATGGCCTGCGTTCCAGTGTCTCCTGGGTACCGGGTACCACTTAGACTCCGGTCCCAGGTAGTGGCTTGAGTCATCGTCTGCAGTGGTCCAGATGATCCACATCCCGTAGCCTGACAGTAAGATCCGGCCATGGATCCCGCTGAGGTTCCACCTCCCAGTAAGCCTGATCTCGCTACCATCGTGATCCACCAATCTCGACAGATTGCTGCACAACGAGATCAGTTGGAACAAGTTACCGCCATGCTGCAGCAATTACTTGCTAACCAGCAACAGCAACAGATTCCTGAGGCTATCCCTGCAGCTTCTATTGCTCCGGCTTGTCTTCCCGCTGCTGAACCAAGACTACGGCTGTCCATGCCCAGCAAGTACGATGGCGTCTCCAAGATGTGCAGAAGCTTTATTACTCAGTGCTCCCTGCACATAGAACTTATGCCGTCCCAGTTCATCACGGAGCGATCTCATCACCTTGGCACCCGGATAGACGTACGTTTTAGGGAGCGTGCTGAGGAGTCACGCCTCGAGCAACCTCACGTTCGTCCTAGACGCCTGCCTCACCTGGCCCCAGCCTTCCAAAGGCCACTCCAGCCTCTGGTCGTACCTTCTGCAGAGGAGCTTATGGAGGTGGATAGAGCTAGACTCTCTTCTCAGGAACGCCTCAGAAGACACCAGGGCAACCTTTGCCTTTATTGTGCTAGTTCGGAGCACTTCATCGGGTCCTGTCCTATCCGTCCTCAGCGTCCGGGAAACGCTAGCACCTAGGGTTCTTGGGAGCTTCTCCACGTCTGATGATTCCGGTGCATTGGCGCAAGGCCCCAGATCCAATTCTCTGCTTTCTTGGACTCCGGTTCTGCAGGGAATTTCGTGGATGCAGGCATCACATCCCAGTGGTTCACCTCAAGAAGCCGTTGGTCATCTCCTCTGTAAGTGGCCAAATCCTCTATGACCCAGTCCTGTACCGCACCAAGCCTCTGTTCTTGTAGGTCGGAGTGTTGCACAAGGAGAGACTGTCCTTTTACGTGCTACCTCGGTCCACATCCCCTATCCTGTTGCATCTTCCGTGGCTGCAGCTCCATGCACCTGTTCTCAATTGGATGACAGGGGAGATCCTTCATTGGGGTCCAGAGTGCCGGTACCGCTGTATGGGGGCCTCTCTGCCTGTACCTGTATTGGCCTCCTCCGTGTCTACGAAGCCTTTGGAGGGTTTACCCATGTGCTACCAGGACTTCTCTGACGTCTTCTCTAAAAAGCAGGCTGAGCAGGCTGAGCCACCGCATCGATCCTACGATTGCCCTATTGAGTTATTGTCGGGTACTTCTCCTCCCAGTGGCCACTGCCATGTCGGAGTATATCCAGGAGAACTTGCAAAGAGGTTTCATATGTAAGTCCTCCTCTCCTGCGGGTGCAGGATTCTTCTTTGTTACCAAGAAGGATGGCTCCCTGCGTCCTTGTATTGATTATCGTGGACTTAATAAGTGCACGGTTAAAAACCGCTAACCTCTGCCACTGATCACAGAACTGTTTGACCGCCTGCGCGGTTTCAAGATTTTCTCTAAGTTGGATATTCGTGGGGCCTACAATCTTATTCGTATCCGCAAGGGAGCCAGCAGCTGAAGAGGCCTTTGCAAAGTTAAAGTCCGCTTTTGCCAAAGCTCCGGTCCTCTCTAGAACTGATACAGAGAAGCCTTTTATCCTGGAGGTGGACGCATCTTCTGTCAATGCAGGGTCTGTGCTTACCCAGAAGGGACCCAGGGGCTGAACGCTTACGTGCGGCTTCTTTTCTAAAACTTTTTCTCCTGCGGAGAACTACTATTGGTGACAAGGAACTTTTGGCTATCAAACTTGCCCTGGAAGAATGGCAATATCTTTTGGAGGGTGCTCACTATCTGTGTTTACACAGATCATAAGAACCTTTCGTACCTCCAGACAACCCAACGTCTCAATCCCAGGCAAGCCTGTTAGTCACTATTCTTCTCCCGCTTCAACTTGATGATCCACTTCCGACCAGCAGAGAAGAATATCAAGGCTGATGCCCTTTCCCGTGCCTCAGATGTTGTTGGAGGACAGCCGGTTCCTCAGTATATCATCTTTCCGGAACAGTTGGTTGCAGCCGCTCCTGTGGATCTTCGGCAGCTTCCCACTGGCAAGACGTATGTCTGACCTGTTCTGCGGAAGAGGATTTTGTTTTGGGGACATTCTTCCCGCCTGGCTGGGCACCCTGGGGTGCAACGCTCCGTGGCCCTCATTTCCCGCTACTACTGGGGACTTTGTGGGATCCTGCAAATCCTGTGCTCGAAATAAGCCTTCTCATCTAAATCCGGCTGGTCTCTTGCTTCCGTTGCCGATACCCAGTCGCCCATGGTCACATGTGGCTATGGACTTTGTCACAAATCTTCCATCTTCCTCGGGCAATACCGTCATCTGGGTGGTGACAGACCCGTTTTTGAAGATGTCTCATTTCGTTCCTCTTCCAGGTCTACCATCTGCTCCACGTCTTGCCAGCCTCTTCTTCCAACATATATTCCAGCTACATGGTCTCCCTCTGCATGGTCTTCCGCTGTTGGCGCTCACTCTGCAGCCAACTGCAGGTGAAGTTGGACTTTTCTTCAGCTTACCACCCTCAGTCCAATGGTCAAGTGGAGAGGGTCAACCAGACTCTGGGCTGCTACCTTTGTCATTTTGTCTCTGCCCGTCAGGACAACTGGTCCACTTTGTTGCCCTGGGCAGAGTTCTCCTACAACTCTCTGGATTCAGAATCTGCTGGTGCAGCTCCATTCTTTATTGTCTATGGAAGAATTCCACGCCCACCACTCCCTTTCTCAGTTTACTCGGATGTTCCTGCGGTGGAAGAATTGGTGCAGGACCTCATTCTGTCTGGAGACAGACTCGTTTAGCTCTACTTTGGGCGTCTGCTCGCACTAAAATCCAGGCCGACAAGAGATGCAGACCTCCTCCCGTCTTCTCTCCTGGGGACAAGGTCTGGTTATCTTACAGGTACATCCGGCTGAAGATACCCGGGTACAAGCTCGGTTCTCGATTCTTGGGTCCTTTTGAGGTCCTGGCCCGTATTAATCCAGTATCCTACAAGTTGCGCCTTCCTCCCACCATGCACATCCCGAACTCCTTCCATGTCTCCCTGCTCAAGCCTGTCATCCTGAACCGCTTCTCCCGGCAAGTACCTCCTCCTACCCCTGTGGCTGACTCCACCGACACCTATGAGGTAAAGGACATCCTTGTTATGAAGATGGTAAGGGGGAAGCGGTTCTTCCTAGTCGACTGGAAGGGGTTCGGTCCGGAAGAGAGGTCTTGGGAGCCGGAGGACAATATCCTGGACCGTGATCGTCTGCAGAGATTTTTCCAGCCTAAGAAGAGGGGGAGGCCGAAGGGGGAGGTGGACGGTCATGATGTGGGTCGCGGGCTCTCCCGTGCCTCCCGCTGCCCGCAGATGCCGACAGCTTTAGAAAATTTAAAGGGCCAGCGCGTCATTGATTGGCGCTGGTCATTTCCCATGAGGCTATTTATATCTGCCTCTCCCATCTAACCCTGGAGGATCTTTGTCACTCACAGCCTTAGAGAAAGCTCTGTTGCCTGCGTTCCAGTGTCTCCTGCGTTCCAGTGTCTCCTGCGTTCCTGACTCCCTCCGTGTTCCCGTGTAACCTGAGTCCCTCCATGTTCCCGTGTACCAGTGTTCCTCCGTGTTGCTGTCCTGTGTGCTGTGTTCCCGCACCCCTCTGCTTGGACCTCCTGTTGCTGACCCCGGATTGGACTCTGACGTTGCATCTCTGCCGCCTGCCCTGACCTTGTGCTTGGACTGTGACCTCGAGTTTGACTGCTGTTTCTGTACCTCAACCTTGGCCGCCACTGTAGACAAGTCACGCCTGAGGAACGACCTGGTGGTACCACGCTGCAGCTTGTCTAACCCACCTTGCGGCGGGCTCTGGTGAAAACCGGGTACCACTTAGACTACGGTCCCAGGTGAGACGCAGACCTCCTCCCGTCTTCTCTCCTGGGGACAAGGTCTGGTTATCTTCCAGGTATATCCGGCTGAAGATACCCGGGTACAAGCTCGGTTCTCGATTCTTGGGTCCTTTCGAGGTCCTGGCCCGTATTAATCCAGTATCCTACAAGTTGCGCCTTCCTCCCACCATGCGCATCCCGAACTCCTTCCATGTCTCCCTGCTCAAGCCTGTCATCCTGAACCGCTTCTCCCGGCAAGTACCTCCTCCTACCCCTGTGGCTGACTCCACCGACACCTATAAGGTAAAGGACATCCTTGTTATGAAGATGGTAAGGGGGAAGCGGTTCTTCCTAGTCGACTGGAAGGGGTTAGAGAGGTCTTGGGAGCCGGAGGACAATATCCTGGACCGTGATCGTCTGCAGAGATTTTTCCAGCCTAAGAAGAGGGGGAGGCCAAAGGGGGGAGGGGGACTATCACGATGTGGGTCGCGGGCTCACCCCTGCCTCTCGCTCCCCGCAGATGCCGACAGCTTTAGAAAATTTAAATGGCCAGCGCATCATTGATTGGCGCTGGTCATTTCCCATGAGGCTATTTATATCTGCCTCTCCCATCTAACCCTGGCGGATCTTTGTCACTCACAGCCTTAGAGAAAGCTCTGTTGCGAATTGCCTGCGTTCCAGTGTCTCCTGCGTTCCAGTGTCTCCTGCGTTCCTGACTCCCTCCGTGTTCCCGTGTAACCTGAGTCCCTCCGTGTTCCCGTGTACCAGTGTTCCTCCGTGTTGCTGTCCTGTGTGCTGTGTTCCCGCACCCCTCTGCTTGGACCTCCTGTTGCTGACCCCGGATTGGACTCTGACGTTGCATCTCTGCCGCCTGCCCTGACCTTGTGCTTGGACTGTGACCTCGAGTTTGACTGCTGTTTCTGTACCGCAACCTTGGCCGCCACTGCAGACAAGTCACGCCTGAGGAACGACCTGGTGGTACTACGCTGCAGCTTGTCTAACCCGCCTTGCGGCGGGCTCTGGTGAAAACCGGGTACCACTTAGACTCCGGTCCCAGGTAGTGGCTTGAGTCATCGTCTGCAGTGGTCCAGAGGAACCACATCCCATAGCCTGACAATTACCTTTAGAACCTGGGTAGCATTAGCCTGAAGATGCTTATGCGGTGTGCAGAGATCCTTCACTTTCCCTCATGTCTCCCATTCCTGGAAGTAAGGAGCCCTGTCTTTCCAGAGGTTTGATCTTAAAGGAAACCTACCAACAGAAATCTACCTATTAAGGTCAATTTAATGATAGGTGGCTAGTAACATACTAAACCCTAATCTATTTTTATCTATAATACTATAATTTTTTATCTATAATACTTTATAAACTAAACTACACTTTATCTAACTAATATTCTAATTAACAGCAGAGGCTACTGGGGCGTGGATTAGCTTCTGCAGGTAGTAGGAGCAATGGCTAATCAACGCCCCGGTAGCCTCTGCTGATAATTAGCATATTAGCTAGATATAGTGCAGCTTAGTTTACGAAAATTTTAGTGTTCGCTCATCTCTAATTAGGACTGTTAGAATGTTACTAGCCACCTACCATCAGATCTAGTTCAATAGGTAGATTTCTGATGGTAGTTTTCCTTTAAAGTGAACCTGTCATCTTCAAACCCCACAATAAACCTCAAAAAGTACGTTATAGGTAACTGTAATTGTAGTGTAAGGGTACCTGTGTGGCTCCTCTGCACTCCCCTCCACATGCCCCCTGTCATAACCCCCCAGCTCCATGTCCCTACAACTTGGTTCGAAAATTCTGTGTATGCAAAAACTGCCTGGCATACTGTCACCAGGCGGCAGCATACCATGGGGAGGATTTTACCAGCCAGGGCGGGTGTGTGAAGGTGGGGGAGCATGACTGTATCCAAGAGCTTCTGCACCCTCCTTAACTGGATCTCAAAAGAAAATAATGGGCACTTGAAGTCTTTTTTGCACCAAAGCACCAATGCAGAGGAGCCACACTGGTGCCATTTTACCACAATTACAGGCAACTATACGGTTCTCTTCTGGGATTTATTGTGCGGTTTAGAGGTGACAGGTTCCCTTTAAGGAAGGTATTCACTAGGATTACCACAGCCTTGACCATACAAAACCCTCCTTTTCGCCCTTGTATGGTAAGTAAGCTCCCTCTTCACTAGCTTCAGCCTATTCCCCCATTACAGCTGGAAGACCAGCCCAAACACTGGTTCACCTTCTGATCAGCAATCTTAAGCCTGTTGTCCCAGATTTGCATGGGGCCAGGAGAATCTCACATTTATCCCAGTTGATCCAAGTCACCCTTAACCTCCAACATCACCCACTGTACCTCCCCTCATAAGAACACAAAAACGGTGACCACTTCTGGCACCACTTGGTGTATCCCCTTGGTCTAAACATTCCTTGGAATTATCCATCTCTGATTAGCATGTATAGATTATTATGACGAAAGCCTTGGGTGGGGGATACTATGTCTACACCACATCAAGGGTTGGTTGCTAACAAACAATGCTGAAATTAAGTCAGCATTTTTGGGTAAGAGTGCTTCAGGCCCTCAACTCCACCTTGAGCTCCTTCAACAAGTGCATAATTTGGTCTTGCTCTTACATGCTAGATCTCAATAGAGCTGTTTTCTAGTTCCAAAACAATTAGTGAAGTGTTTTGCTCCCAGGTACCATGTCTTATAACAATATATAACATATTACAGATATTCAGAATTTTAAGTGTGCTTGTTCTAGTATACAGTGGGTTGCAAAAGTATTCTTACTTCTTTAACCTTTCCTGATGTTTAAATGTTACAGCCATACACTTAAAGGGAACCTGTCACCACATGACTGTTTTTTAAGTAGTTCTCACAGACACAGTAAAGCTTAGTGTAAAACTGTTTTTAGATTAAACTTTACCTGGCTACCTCCTATAGCACCATGTAACAGACTTGGGACATTTGTGGCCAACTAAGCACTTCTTACTTTATCAGGGTACAGGGTTTATATACACTTTCATTTACCTTCTGAACATTCATGCCACGGGTTTTCCCGCGACCCATATCGCGGGCTCACCCATGCTCCTCGCTTCCCGCGGGCGCAGCGCCAGCGTCACTCACCTGTCTCCGTTCCGGATCCTCGTCCGCGGCCCATGCGTCTCCTAGGTTGTGTGCACGCTGGCTTCAGGAAATTTAAAGGGCCAGCGCACCATTAGTTGGCGCTGGCCATTTTCCTAGAAGGCTATTTAACCCTGCCTCTTCCATCACACCCTGCCGGATCTTTGTGTTTACGCCATTGAGAAAGCTTCCCTGCAACATTCCTCAGAATTCTTGCATTCCTGTGTGTTCTTGCTCCTGAGTCTCTGTTCCTGTATTCCTGCGCTCCTGTGTTCCTGCGTTCCTACAATCCTGTGTTCCTGTGTCCAGTTTGCCTGTGTTGCTGACCCCGAATTGGACTTGACCCTGCATCTCTGCCGCCTGCCCTAACCCTGTGCTTGAAACTGACCACGGGACTGTCTTCTGCTAAGGTACCACGACCTCGGCTGCCACAACGGGCTAGTCGCACCTGTGGAACGACCTACTGGTACCGTGCTGCAGCAAGACCACCCCGCTTTGCGGCGGGCTCTGGTGAAGACCAGGTGCCACTTAGATTTTGGTCCCAGGTGTCGGCTAGTACCACCTCCAGCAGTGGTCCAGAGGATCCACTGACCCCGAAGCCTGACAATTCACTAGTATATGACACATAGAAAGAGAAATGAGACAGGTCAGAGATGATGAGATCCATTCACACAATGACAGTCAGCTCTCCTACATCTCTACTGTTCCACTACACACTAGATCTGCTGTGCCTTCCTGCTGTGCCTGCCCAGATAAAGAATGTATCTGTCTGTAGCTTCACATTCCTTACGCTGCTGTCGACAGGAACTCATTGGGGGTCATTTACTAAGGGCCCGATTCGCGTTTTCCCGACGTGTTACCCGAATATTTCAGATTTTCACCGATTGTACCTGAATTGCCCCGGGATTGTGGCGCACGCGATCGGATTGAGGCGCATCGGCGCCAGAATGCGCGCGACGGAAATCGGGGGGCGTGGCCGAACGAAAACCCGACGTATTCGGAAAAACCGCCGCATTTAAAAAACGAAAAAGTGTTGCTTGGGGAGCGCTTACCTTCACCTGGTCCGAGGTGGTGCATTCCGGCACAATGAGATGACTTTCAGCGCAGCAGAGGAACTACCTTCATGAATCCCGGCTGGACCCGAATCATGTGCAGAGAACGCGCCGCTGGATCGCGAATGGGCGAGGTAAGTAAATCTGCCCCATTGTCTGTGTCAGTGAGAGCTCTGGGAGCAGCTAGAGTGAAGAGAGCAGAGAGAGAGAGACAGAAATCTCAGCTCCATAGCTGTCAAACAGAAAACCAAATGGCTTTCCCGACCCTAAGTTAGAAGTTACAAGGTTGTGTCTAGGGGCAACTGAAATTGTGTACACCAGGACTGATAGAGACAGGTTGGAATTATATATGTGAAATGCTGTATTTTTGTTAAAAACAGTGAAATAGAGAATGAGTTATTTTGTTATCTTGAGTACACTTAAGAAACTTGTCTTTGTGGGAATACCCCATACATTGAGAGGCATATCTGACTGTGTATCTTTAACTAAAGAGAACCCAACAATTTTCCAGCTATAGTAGAGATTGTTTTGCAGAAGAAAACAGACTTGTTTACCAGAAAAGCAGACAGGCCGACCTTTATAATGACAGTTGTTTACACTTTAGAGACTTGTTGCAATAGAATATTATGGGGGCTCAATGTAAGTCTATGGGAAAATGCTTTGTCATTGTTTTTGTGCTGTAATGTAACCACTCCTCCCCTGGTAGAAGGTATATTAGGAGTCTAGTGTCTTGCAGTTAGGGAACATAGCTTGTAGGAGAAAACTGCTAGTCTGTCTGAGTAACCAGAAAAAGTTAAGACGAGGAGACTCTGCCATAGACCCAGGCTTCTGAGAAAGAGATGGACAGCTAGCCCAGGTCTTTCCTAAGCATAGATCCCTTCTTCTGTCAGGGAGGAGATTTGAGAAGTCAGCCCTTTGATTTGCTTCTATTACTTTGCACATGAATTTCTTCAGTAAAAAATTTAACTGTTGACTGCAGACCCTGACTCTCTGGACTTATTTCCCTTTGGAGCTGGTAGAGTGCCAATATTTCATATGGTACACATAATGAATCTTTATTCATCACATCAGTCATACACAATGACCAGAAAAAAAGTATTTAGCCCCTTCCCGACTTGGGCTGTACTAGTACATCGTAAGCTGGGTCCCGGTGCATGTAGAGGGCTTGCGGGCCGAGCCCTCTCCATAGCTGGTAAGTCTTTGCTGCATATTGCAGCAAAGGCTTACCAGTCACACTCGCTGTCACCAGGAGACCCATTTTTAGAACTCCCCCAGTCCCCACAGAGCATAGTACATACTCTGCCAAAGTGTTTTTGTATTAAAAATTGGTTTTACAGAAAATTAGATATGTTATATTGTACCTTTCATTAGCATCTGCTGTGTGACTAGGCAGTTGCCTTTTGGGAGGGTCTGGAAAGGAGCAGTTCCCCCCCCCCACCCTTGGGGAACAGCTTTTCCATGTGACCTTTTCAAATATATGAAAAAAACCCATCACTTGGCATAGCGACGCCCCCTGCTCCTCTACAGCCAATTCTGAGAGTGGGGAGTTATTCATATATTTGAAAAGGTCACATGTTTCCCAAGGGTGGGGGGGATCTGCTCCTTTCCAGCCCCTCCCAATTGGCAACTGCCTAGTCACACAGCAGATGCTAATGAAAGCTACAATATAATATATCTTTTTTTTCTGTAAAACCTATTTTTTATACAAAAATACTTTGGCAGTGTATGTACTATGCTCTGTGGGGACTGGGGGAGTGCTAAAAATGGGTCTCCTGGTGACAGGTTCCCTTTAAGTGTAAGCAGCTGTGAAAATGTTTACACAGCTGCTTACACTTCCAGCAATGAAGAATAAGGCTGTCATAGTAACCAAACACATAATAACATTTGAAAACGCATGTGTCCTGATACATGTGTTCTGACGCAACCAAAACGCCATTTGTGAACGTAACTTCACAGAGATTTAAAATAAAAAAAACACAGCCAAAAACAGGCCTTACTTACTGTGAAAACCAGTTCAGTTAAGGATGAAGCAAAGTCCAGGAAACACTGGGAATATATTATTTTATATAGAACCACAGCATCATTGCTAGCGATGTATTAAAGAAAATCTACCATCAAAATCAAGCATAATAAACTAGGGATACTTACTCAAAGATTTACTTCTTCTAAAATCAACTTTTTAAATTATGCTTATGATCCAGAAGGGCCTTAGGGAGCTGTTACCAGAGGCCCTCCTTGTTGTAGCTTCACAGGCTGTTACACTGCAGTGAGGTACTTCCACCACTTCCACCCTCCCGACGTGTGGAAATTCACGACAGAGAATGGGTGGATAGTGCTATGGGAAGCAGTGGTAGCGGGGGGAGGGACCTTTCCTAGTGTACAGCCTGTGTGAAAATTACAGCTCCGGAGGCCTATGGGTCCTTAGCATATTGTTAAGTTTGATTTCAGCACGGTAAAGAATGCCAATGGCGATAACAAACTATGACCTGACTTCCACGTCACCGATGACTACATGTTATGAGTTAAGTTCCCCTGGGTTACATGCTTGATTGGAGGTAGATTCCTATAATAACTGACGGATGGTACCTCTGTACTGCCTCTAAAGCCAACCCCTGTATCAGGTCTTTCAGGGGTTGTACCCTTTCACAAAAGTTAGCATGATGCTATTAGGGACTGATATATAACCCTGTCATTGTGTATTTTATAAACAGTCCAAAATAGTTTTGGGTCATAGGGAACAAATCTGATGGCTACAAATGCATGTCACCATTAGCTTGTGGCAGTTAGACACGAATTATTAATCTATAGATCTTTCCACCTCCTTCTTTAAACAAACGCGTGCATTCTTCAAGATTAACTGCACAGGCCCGGTCATTCCTTACATATGCACTTTAGCTGAAGTAATGGGGGAAGAGTTGTGTTTGGGACAAAAAGAGATGTTACAGCCACGGATGAGTTAATGACTTGCAAATTGGTTCTCTCAAAACATCACTAGATTGTAATAGGACGTTATATGCGAGTGTTCAGACCCCTTCTGTTTCCAATTCTATAAGTATTAAGATGATGTTCTTTCTGAATGGTTATCTATAAGTATTTCTAGCCAAGTATTAATATCAAGGGAATTACTGTAGAAGTGGTACATTTGCACAACACAGGCCTAAAGTGTGAAGTTTAAGGGAACCTACCACTACAACTACCTATAACGTAGAAAGGTTATTAGGTGCATGGATTGGACGTGAGGATAACCCTTTTTAGCCCTAATCCTTACGTTCCCGCTATCTTTTTCTAATTTCAATTTGCCATGCTCTTCTGGTAACAACTGGGAAGTGTATTCGACAGTCTATAGGCGCAGGAGGCTTGTTGAGAGGGGGCTGGTAGACCCCATTCTTGCGTCACAAGCAGTATGACTCATTCAATTGTTCGGTCGTTCCAATTACAAACAAGCTGTCCTGCCATCATTTGAAAAGTAGCTATTGTGATGGGCAAGGGTCCTCATTAGTACAGCAATTAGCGATCAAGCATGAACGAATCGCATTTTTCCAGATCGGAGCGACATTACAAACTTGCTGCCAGCTTGTCATGCCCGCCTAGAGCTGAGGCCCAACCTGGATGTGTCACACCCATTCAGGGATAAAGCTGATCTGATTAATGTTAATTACCCAGTATATCTCTCAGGGATAGGAGAAGCCAGGCAGAAGTAGTTTATCAGTGGAATTGTCATCAAGCTTCTCTCCAGCTCGCTGTGACTCAAAGCTACGTATTGTCTTTAAATTTAAGCATTTGAATTGGTGTTCACATTTCATTTATTGTATGTATTACATAAAAGATGTTACAATTTTCCAAAACACTTTCTATATCATTCCCTGTTCTATCCTGGGGATAGAAATCTGTCCTTAAGTATGTGATATCACACAGGTGCACCAGCTCCATTATATACAGTGCTCATGATTACTCTCTGTGGATACAATCATGCTGTGCACCTGCTGGAACCCTCTGATCAGGACAGATTTCATCCCCTGGAAGTAAACCTTGGAAACTTTATAGAAGGACAGGCAACAGTGGAGGGATTGTAAAGGTAAGAAAGTATTTTGGAAAAATTCAGGCAAGATATGCAACTATGAGATGTATAAAAATTCTCACTAGATGGGAAGAGATTGTTGTGTGCCATCCTGATTTTACCATTTTAGTTTTAACCCCTTTAGGGACCATGGCTTTAGATGTTTATGCCATTTCCCATTTCTCCCTCCAGTATTCTGCAACCCATTCTTTTATTTAGAGAGATTCTAAGGACTTGTTATCAGCGGGACAAGTTTGTACTTTCTAGTGGATTGCCATTCTATATTCTGTGCAATCTACTGGGAAGCTGACAAAACATTCCAAAGCGGTGGCTATTAAAAAAAAAAAATCAGTTTGTGCCATTGGTGTCATGCTTGCATTTACAGCCTTACATACTGACATTCCAGATAAGACCGTCCCCTCTTCTTTCATTAATAAGATTGCAATTTGTACATTGGCATTAACCATATTTAAATAGTTTTTGTTTAAATTACTTCTAAAAAAAATACAAAACATTATCATAAACAAATAATTGCCTTTTCGATTAGCTATTTTCGACAAAGCAGGAATTTATTAGAGTTTTGATTGGCAGCCACAGTATGTCACATAGGCCTGTCAACGACCCCAATCAGCAAACTGTACCATATGGCCAAGCACCTACTGTTGTGCACTGGTGTTTAGGATGAAATGGTCATTTCACCATTGCACCTAAAACACTGAAAGGGAACCTGTCCATAGAACATTGCCTAAATTAAACCACAACTGTATGTTCAAAATGCCAGCAGCTTAATCCCTTGCAGATCATGTTTCTTTCATGGCTCGGCAGTTTGGTTCCATCATGCAGAAAATCACTTTGAAGTGAGATTAAAGCGTGTGACTAAAAGCTCCTGACTTGATTTATTTTATTGAGAAAAAAGGGCAAAGCGGGTGGCTCGACTCCTCCAGGCCTGGAGCTAGTGTGATAAAATTACTGCTCCACTATATATTTAAAGATATTTATTTATGAAGAAGTAGTAGGGCAACAGTGCAGCAAAGCTTGTCTAATTATCATATGCGGAAACCACTGGCTTGGTTTACTAACCTGTTTTTAACTACATACTAGTGATATTTGCATAATAGTGTACCTGTACACTTCTCAAGTATTTTGCACTCTTTCAACTCAAAGTAATTATTTTTCTTGTGTTGGCATGACCAGACCAGTATCCGTTTGTTGGATTTTCCAGTTTGTCTGCCTAAATAATGGCATGTAAATGGAGTACGTGCTGATCAAATCCCAGCCAAACAGCTAACAACATTCCCTGGCACATTGCACTATCACTGGCCATGATGTATTGTGTCCTACTGCTTGACATCTATTTTATTTTGTTATGGTTTTCCTAGCCAAGTTCAAAGGCGCCAGCTCACTTTTGTTTGCAAATGACATCACCTGCCTGTCCCCAACCATTCCTTGGCAGTGACTTAAGTAAAGAAGCTGCAACTTTTATACATCTAGGAACAAAAAAAAAAGAAGTGTGACGTAAAGGGGTCTATTTACAAAAGGGTCATACAGGCATTAGCGTTATCAAGTAAAGGAAAATGTGATACGTTGCATATAATGGCCATACTCACATTAACTTACTGTACTTTATGTGACTACAGCAACACAAAGTCTTTTCGTAGAAGCTTCTCTGTGTGGTTCCCTTAACATAGCAATACAACTTGGTGGCAATTGAGGAATATCAAGATTTACTGCAATGAATATTGGTGCAGAACAAAACAGGTATACTGTACCGAAGAGGCACTGCTAAAGGGTAATCGTATGGGTAGTATATATAAGTTGTCATAAAGTAATAAATACAATTCATGATGTTACCATTTGAGAATCATGTTATTTTTTATAACCTGGAATTTGAGCAACCAATAATCTCATTAAAGGGTTATCCCATCTTGGGCATAATCATATATTGAATATCATTTTCCGCACATGTTAACGGTAATTTCTCTAAATGATCCCATTTTCTCGACTTGAAACCGATATACTTCCTCCGATAGACCACCTCACATTTTGTGCAGCAGTGGCCAGACATCGCTTATGGGCCTTGCTTGACTTCATGGTTCATCGATCATTAGCCACAGACGGCTGTGGGACATGCAGTTAGGCCCCTTTCACACTTGCATTTTTTACGACACGGTTTTTGCGCGTCGCTCTTTGTACCGCGCAGACTTGGCATTGGCACTTGACCCTTTGTAACCATGGCGTCTTTCAGACTTGCAAATTTTTTCACACACACACACCCATTTTTTTTTAACACGCATCTTAAATCTCGACATGCTTCTACTTTGCAAGTCACACCGCGCATGAAAACGCACCATACAATGTCTAATGGAGGCGCATCAAAAAAACGCATTGCACTGTGAGGACACTTGCAAGTGCAATGCAGTGTACATTGGCGTTTTCGCATCCAAATTGCCATAGAAAAATAGAGCTCAGTCCTGAGCAATTTCACGCGCATTTTTCTTGCGTTGGTGAAAAAACGCATGTGAAATTGGCATTTACCGTATCATTGCCGGCGTATAAGACGACCTGGTGTCATCAGGACGACACCCCCTATGTTCCTGTTTAAAAAATATAGAGTTTAGATCGTTCGCCCGTTATAAAATACCCCTTTCCAACGCATTTACAAACAAACACCGGTAACAAATTAGACACACCAACAGCATTTGCATTTAGACCTGGTCCTTTTTTAATGTAAAATCTTATGACATGCAGGTATATAGCAGGAAAAACTGTTGCTTTTTCATAAAACTAAGGTCTCTACAACAACAACATGACCATTCGTCCATTTATCTGTAATTTTACCATCCTACTACTTAAATTTTATTATTTATTAAATTTGCCATGCCATTGTACTCAGAAGAGCTGAGAAAAAATATTCCCAAATGCACATGAAAAATGGTGACAAAAACGCATGTGTGAGCCATTTTCTTGTTGGGCTGGACTACTTACGTCGTCTTTCACTGAGCGCACCAATGACTGTATGTCTACTTTATATTTTGGGTCGGTGAGCGGTTAAGGGGCCATAACCTAAATTTGTATAAGGTTTTATAATGTGTTTCATAATTTACAAAAATGAAAACCTCCTGTACAACAAGGTATTTTTTTTGTTTTGCCACACTTCTGGGTCGCGTAATAAATTTTTACTACTTTGTGTTTTGAAGAGCTGGATGTGGTGTGTGTCATTTTTGATAAAATTTATTATCATTTTCATGCAAATCATTTTTAGGAGCTGTAACAACCTTTAGTCACTTTTTACTAGTTTTTTATATATTTTTCAAAATGGCAAAAAGTGGCATTTTCGACTTTGGGGCGACTATTTTCTCCGTTACGGCGGTTAACGCATTGAAAAAAAAACCGTTATCATTATTTTGATAGACTCGGGCTTTTACGGATTGCGTCGCTACCTGGTTTATGTCTTTTTTTACATGTTTGTTTAATTTTATGCTCACGTTTCTAGGGAAAGGGGGTGGTGGCTCATTTGGAAATTTTAGGATTTTTTATTATAAGGTTTTTTTTGAAAACTTTTTTTTATTTTTATTTGTACTATTTTTTCAGACTCCCTAGGGTACTTTACCTAGGTTTGTCTGACGTCCCTATCATATACGCCACTACACAGTATGGCAGTATATGGGGATTTTCCTCCTCTTCATTACACTGTGCTATCAAGCACATTGTAATGAAGGGGTTTAAACGGAAATAGACCTTCGGAAGACCCGAGGGTCTACATGGTAGACGGATCGCCGCCCCCCGATGACGTGTCCACGGGTAGCGGCGATCCCAGAGTGGTAGATGGCGGCACCCATGCGGCCGCTATCTTTTTGGGGCTTGCGGCAGACTTTTGCGCGAAGCCATTCGCTGTGTAAACACCTGCTAGCACCGATCGAGGGTGTTACCGGTAAGCTTTGGCTGCAATATGCAGATTCAAGACGTAGCTACCGGCATGGAGCAGGGCTTCCCATGCGCTGCGACCCCAACGCCGCCGTGAAGTACACGGCGGCTTGTAGGGGCGTCGGGATTTCACCCGGCGTATAAAGGCGACCCCAGAGAAGACAGAGAAGATTTTTTCTGTCTTCGAAAGTCGCTATACGCCGAATATACGGTAAATTGCATTGAACGCTTCGTGTGAAAAAACTGAGACATAAAACAACGTCTGACTGAAAACTGATTGCACTCTGGATTAAAAATGTGCGTTTTTCATTCCTGACCAAACCCTGATCGCACCCTGATCATAACTCTGACGTGATCTGCAACTCAGTGTGTAAGGGGCTTAACTCCCAGACATTTCATATACAAAACAACAACTGCAGAGGTGCCGTAACCAAGGAGTCAGTCCTGTTTACTATGGACTCATATGACATTTTTATGAGAAATTAGCTTCACCCAGGTACACTTTTTTTTAATAACATCTAATTGAAGAATGCTTATATATGGCAGATTAATGTAATCTGGATTGTGAATGCCCAGACGAGAATAACCACCCCTTTAAAACTCATCCACTCCCATTTTAGACGTCAGGAGGCACTACTGCGCTCGTACGAGAGTTTATCTAAAACGCATACTCCAACGACAACTGCTATTCTGACCTAAGTTGTCTCCTAATTTGTAATTGGCACTTTGTGTTTTTTTCTTAAAGGTTACTGCAAGGCTGATTTCCACTGTGGTATAATCAGCTCTGAAGAGAGAACCTATAATCTAGATCCCAGCATTTCAACCTACGTTGTAGTTATAATCAGTCCCGTGTCATATATAATCTGGTAATTTATGTTTCAAAGTCAGCCAGGTGTGGTTGGATACTAGAGAAATCATGGAAGCACACACCCCGTGTTTCCCTGGTTAATCTCTCAACTGTTACTTCCTCTGGCACTTTCCATGATTGTTGCGGTCACGTTTTTATGCATTTTTGGCGCTTTCCAAGGCTTCAGCCCTTGATCACATCTGAGATACAATTACGTTTAAGCAGATGCAGTGGAAATGCCATGTACCCTCAGAAGCATGTGGATCCAAGGCTAGCTTCTCTCATGCCTTTATTGTGCTAGTTCGGAGCACTTATCGGGTCCTGTCCATCACGTCCTCAGCGTCCGAAGCGAAACGCTAGCACCTAGGGTTTTGGGAGAAGCGTCCCTAGTGTCTGCGTCATGCCAAGCTCTCCACGTTTTCTGATGATCCGGTGCACTGGCGCGAGGCCCCAGGTATCAATCTTTTCTCCGCTTTACTTGGGCACTTCCGGTATCTGCACGGGAATTCGTGGATGCAGGCAATCACATCCAGTGGTTCGCCTCAAGAAGCCGTGGTCTCTCCTCTGTAATGGCCAAATCCTCTATGACCCAGTCCTGGTACCGCACCAACCTCTGTTCTTGTAGGTCGGAGTGGTTGCACAAGGGACGAGACTGTCCCTTTTACGTCGACGTACTCGGTCCACATCCCTATCTGTTGCGTCTTCCGTGGCTGCAGCTCTGCACCTTCCAATTGGATGACAGGGTGAGATCCTTCATTGGGGTCCAGGCCGTCCCGCTGTATGGGGGGGCCTCTCTGCCTGTACCTGTATTAGGCCTCTCTGTGTCTACGAAGCCCTTTGGAGGGCTTTACCCATGTGCTACACAGGACTTCTCTGACGTTCTTCATCAAAGCAGGCTGAGACTTTGCCCACCGCATCGACCCTACGATTTGCCCTATTGAGTTATTGTCGGGTACTTCTGCTCCCAGAGGCCTGGTGTTCCACTCTCCATACTGATACCACGCCTGTGGTGTCGGATAACCAGGAGAACTTCAAAGAGGTTCATATGTAAGTCCTCCTACTCCTGCCGGGGTGCAGGATTCTTGTTTGTTCCAGACAGACGGCTACCTTGCGTCCTTGTATTGATTATCGTGGACTTAATAACATCACGTAAAAAACGCTCACCCTCTGCCACTGATCACGAATGTTTTTGAACCCGCCTGCGCGGTTTCAAGATTTCTCTAGTTGGATCTCGTGGGGCCTACAATCTATTCGATAAGGCCGAGAAGGTTTTTCTTTTTCTTGAGGTACGAATGGAATGAAGAGAAAAAAAATTTCACATTTTTTTTTACATACACCCGAGAATGTTCATTTCCGAGTACCTTGTGATGCCATTTGGTATTTTATGCAATGCTCCAGCGTCTTCCAAGTTTTGGTCATTGACTCATCTTCAGCGACACCTTCGTATGTGTTATGTATGGTTTTGGTGGTTGTATGGTTTGCTTTAGGTACCTAGATGGCATCATCGTGTGTTGGTGTTTTCGTGTCTCCAGATCTTCACGTACTCCAAGTTCCTTGGCCGCCCTTGTCGAGCCAATTGTTACGACTTCTTCTTTTTTTCTACGCAAGCTCGGAAAAGAAATGTTTCCTCTTCCATCAACGGATGGTTCTACCTTTCTTGGCTACATCATCTCCCGACCCAGGGGTCTCCAGATGGATTACCTACCAAATTGTCTGCCGTTCCTGCGTGGAAGGTTGCCTGCCACGGCCCAGAGTGGGGCTTGGCCATTCAGCGGGTTTCCTGGTGCTGCTTCGGAAACTACTAACCGGCCAGTTCATTCCATATTTTTCTACTCGTTGTTCTCCCATCTGGTGGGCACTTTCTCACCAGATATGAAGGGCGATTATATCGCCACGCCACTTTGGCTCTCCCAGAAGCCTGGAAGAGGCTTGTCTTTTCGGTGTGAGGAGCGGAGAGAGCATTGTGCAAGTTTAGAAGTACCCGTCTTTTTCCAAAGTACGGTCCTTCTCTAGACCCGATACGAGAAGCCTTTTATCCTGAGCGGTGGAGGAGCACGCATTCAATTCTGTCATGCAGGAGGGGTCTAGTGCTTAACCAGAAGGGTCCAGGCCCGGGGCCTTGAACCTACGTGGGGCTCTTTTCTAAAAATCTTTCTCCTGCGGGTAGACTGTTTACTCTTGGTGACAAGAAACTTTGGCTATCAAACTTGCCCCCTGAGGAATGGCAATATCTTTTGGGAGGGTTGCTCATATCCATTGTGTTTCACGAATCATAAAAGAACTTTTCGTACCTCCAGAACAGCCCTAATGTCTAATCCAGGCGAGAGCCGGTGTTGGCACTATTCTTCTCCCCGCTTCAACTTAATGTCCCCTTCGACCAGCGAGAAGATATCAAGGCTGATTGCCCTTCCCGGTGCCTGCTCAGAGGTTGTCTGGAGGACAAGCATTGTGGTCTTCATATATCACTCTCCCAGAAACAGTTGGTTGCAGCCGCTCCTTGTGGGATGCTTCGAGAGTTCCCCCTGGCAAGACGTTTTCCGACACGCATCTGCTGCGGAAAGAGGATTTTGTTTCTTGGGGACATTCTTCCCGCTGGCGGGCACACTGGGTGCAATTTGCAACTGGCCGTCGTGCCTCTACATTTGCCTGCTGCCTACTATGTGGCATGTCAGAACGATGTTCGGGATGTTGTTGGATGATACCTGCACACATCACTGCTGTGCTCAAATAAGCCTTCTCTCGTAAAATGCCGAGCGGTCTCTTGCTCTTGTTGCCGATACCCAGTCGCCCGAGGTTCACACTTGGGTCTTGGACTGTTTGTCACGTGGATCTTCCCATTTCCCTCGGGCAATACCATACATCGGGTGTGACAGACCGTTTTCGCGAAGATGTCTACATTTCGGTCCTTCCACAGTCTACCATCTGCTCCCACGCCTTGGCCAGCCTCTTCTTTCCAAGCATATATTCTGGCACGATTGTCCCCTCTGCAAACATGGTCTCTGAATCGTGGGGTTCAATTGGTCTTCCGCTGCTGGCGCCACTCTGTCAGCCAACTGCAGGGAAGTTGGGACTTTTCTTCAAGCTTACCACCACCTCAGTCCAATGGGTCAAGTGGAGAGGGGTCAAACCAGCTCTGGGCTGCTTACCATTCGTCATTTGTCTCTGACCCGTCAGGACAAACCTGGTCCACTTTGTTGCCCCTGGATGCAAGGAGTTCGCTACTACACTCTCTGGATTCAGAATCTGCTGGTGCAGCTCACATTCTTTATTGTCATATGTGAAGAATCGCACGCCCACACTCACCACTTCTCTCAGTTTACTCGATGTTCCTGCGGTGAGTTGAAATTGGTGAGGACCTCTGTCTGTGTACTGGAGACAGAACTCTTTTAGCTCTACCTTGGCGTCTGTGCTGCGCACTAAATCCAGGCCGACAGTGAGACGGAAGACCTCCCTCCCGGGTCTTGTCTATGGGACAATGGTCACTCTGGTATATCTCCTTCCAGGTATATCCGAAATTCTGAAGATACCGGGTACAAGGCTGGTTCTCGTTACTTGGGTCTCTTTCGAGCTGAGGTCCGTGCCCGTATTAATCCAGTATACTACAAGTTCGGCCTTCCCCCACCATGCGCATCTCCCGACTCCTTCCATGTATCCTGCTCAAGCATGTATCCTGAACCGCTCTTCTCCCGGCAAGTACCTCCTCCTACCCCTGTGGCGTTGACATCACGACCACCTATAAGGGTATAAAGGACATCCTTGTTATGAAGAGGTATAGGGGGAAAGCGTGGTTCTTCCTAGTCGATGGAAGGGTTAGAGAGAGTCTTGGGAGCCGGGAGACAATATACCTGGACCGTGATCGTTTGCAGAGATGTTCCAGCACTAAGAAGAGGGGGGGAGGCCAAGAGGGGGGAGGGGGGGACGGAAATCACGTTGGTCGGCGGGCTCACCCCCTGCTCTCGCTCCCGTCAGAGCCGACAGTCCACTTTAGAAAATTTAATATGGCCATCGCATACATTATTGGCGGACTGTGGTCATTCCCATGAGGCTATTTAATCTGACCGCTCCATCTAACCTGGCGATCTTTGTCTCATCAGCCTTTAGAAAAGACGCTCTGTTCGCGAATTGCCTGCGTTTCCAGTGTCTCACTGCGTTCCGTGTCTCCTGCGTTCCTGTACCCCTCAGGGTTCAGCTGGTACCTGAGTCCTCCTTGTTCCCCGTGGTAAGCAGTGTTCCCTCCGTTGGTTGCTGTCATGTGTGCTGTGTTCCCGCACCCCTCTGCTAGGACCTCCTGTTGCTGACCCGGATTGGACTCTGACGTGCATCTTGCCGACCTCCATGACCTTGTGCTTGGACTGTTTTGTGACCTCGAGTTGAACTGATGTTTTCTGTACCTCAACCTTGGGCCCACTGAGACAAGTCACGAACCGGGCACAGAACGACCTGGTGGTTACTACGCTGCGCTCTGTTCTAAACCCGCCTGTGCGGGCGGGGCTCTGGGGAAAACCGGGGGTACCACTTAAGAACTGATCGGTCCCAGGTATCAGTGGCTGAGTACATCGTCTTCAGTGGTCCCAGAGGAACCACACTCACCATAGCCTGACAATTACTTTAGAACCTGGTATAGCATTAGCCTGACGTGAGCTATTGCGGTGTGCAGGAGGATCAGTACCTTTCCACGTCATGTTACTATTCCGGAAGTAAGGAGCCCTGTCTTTCAAGGTTTGATCTTAAGGAACCTTACTAACAGAAATCTACCATAATTAGGTCAATTTAATGATAGGGTTGCTACGAACCATACTAAACACTAATCTATGTTAGATCTAATACGAAATTTTTTTATCTACATAATACTTTATAAACTAAACTACACGTTAGTAAATCATAATATGCTAATTAACAGCAAGGCTACTGGGGTGGATAGCTTCTGCAGTAAGTATTCGAGCAATGGCTTCACGCGTCCCGGTTACGCCCTATGCTGTTAAATTAGCATATATACTAGATATAGTGACAGCTTAGTTTACGCAAATTTTTTTAGAATTAAGTAAAAATAGATTAGGACTGTTAGAATGTACTGCCACTACCATCAAGATCTAGTTCAATAGGAGAATTCTCTGTATGGTTAGTTTTCTTTAAAGTGGAACCTGTCATCTTCAAAACCCACAAAAACCCTCAACACACAGTACGTTTCAGGTAACTGTAATTGGTGTGTAAGGTACCATGTGTGGTCTCTCGCACTCCCCTCCACAATGTCCCCTGTCATAACTCCCACCAGCTCCACTGTCCCTACAACTTTGAGTTCGAACCAATTCTGTGTATGCAAAAAATCTGCGCATACTGTCACCGGCTGGCTATGCATACCATGGGTAGGATTTACCAGCCATGGGAGGGTGGTAGGTGGAAGGGTGGGGCAATGATCCTGTATTCCAAAATGCTTGCAACCCTCCTAATGATCTCAAAGAAATAATGGGCATTGCTTGAAGTCTTTTTGCACCAAAGACCAATGCAGAGGAGCCACACTGTTGCCATTTTACCACATTACAGGCCACCTACTACCGGTTTTCTCTTTGGGATTTATTGTGGGGTTAGAGGTGACAGGTTCCCTTTAAGGAAAGGTTATTCAGTAGGATTACAACAGCCTTGACCATTCACAAACCCTCCTTTTTGTCCTTGTATGGTAACGTAAAGCTCCCCTCTCATAGCTCCAGCCTATTCCCCATTACAGCGGAAGACCCAGCCCAAACACTGGTTCACCTTACTGATATGCAATCTTAAGCCTGTTGTCCCAATGTGCATGGGGCCAGGGAAATCTCACATTTATCCGCAGTTGATCCAAGTCACCTTAACCTCAACATAAACCACACTGTACCTCCCTCATTAGAACACAAAACGTGACCACTTCTGGCACACTTGGGTGTATCCCCTTGGTCTAACTTCCTTGGAATTATCCATCTCTGATTGCAATGTATAGTCTATTATTGACGAAGACTGGGTGGGGGAGTCTATGTCTACACCACTCATAGGGTGGTTGCTAACAAACAATGCTGAAATTAAGCATGCATTTTTTGGTGTAGAGTGGCTTTCAGGCCCTCAACTCACCTTGGAGCTCTTCAGAAGGCATAATTTGGTCTGTGCTCATACATGCAGATCTCAATAGGCTGTGTTTCTAGTTCCAAAACAATTAGTGAAGTGTTTTTGTCCAGGTACTCATGTCTTATAACAATTATAACATATTACAGATCATTCAAATTTTAAGTGTGCTTGTTCTAGATACAGTGGGTTTTGCAAAAGTATTCGTACTTCTTCTTTAACCTTATCCTGTGTTAAATTTTCCAGCCATAACACTTAAAGGGAACCTGTCACCACATGAATGTTTTTAAGTAGTTCTCACAGACAGACAAACAGTAAAGCTTAGTGTAAAAAAAGTTTTAGATTAAACTTTACCTGGCGTACCTCCTATAGGACCATGTAACGACTTGGGACATTGTGCAACTAAAGCTCTTCTTAACTTTATCAGGGTACAGGGTTCTACAACTCCTTCATTTAACACTTCTGAAATTCATTGCCACGGGTTTTCCCCGCGAACCATATCGCGGGCCTCAACCCCATGCCCCTCCGCTTCCCGCGGGCGCAGCGGCCAGCCGTCACTCACCTGTCTCCGTTTCCGGATCCTCGTCCCGGCCCATGCGTCTCTAGGTTGTTGGCCCACCTGGCTTCAGGAAAATTTAAAGGGCCAGCGCACCCATTAGTGGTGCTTTGGCATTTCTAGAAGGCTATTTAAACCTGGAACTACCCTCGCCTCTTCTACAACCTCACTCCACACCCTGCCGCAGACCACCTGCTGCGTCTTGTTTTACGCCCCATTGGCGAAAGTCCATGGAACATTCCTCGAATTCTGCATTCCTTGGTGTTATCTTGAGTCATGAGTCTCTGTTCCTGTATTTCGTCGCTCCTGTTTATCTGCGTTCCACAACCGTGTTCGGTGTCCAGTTTTGCCTGTGTTTGCTGACTGACCCTCGAATTGGACTTGACGCCTCATTCGCCGCTGCCGAACCCTGGTGTGCTTGAAACTGACCACGGGACTCTTATGTTGCTAAGGTTCCACACCCTCGGCTGCCACAACGGGCTATCGCACCTGTGGAACGACCTACTCTGGTACCCAGTTGCTGCAGCAAGACCACCACCCCCCGCTTGCGGCGGGCTCTGGTGAGACCATGGTGCCACTTAGAGTTGCGTCCCAGGTGTCGGCTCTAGTACGCACCTCAGCAGTGGTCCATGAGGACCACTGACCCACCGAACCCTGAAATTCACTAGTATATGAACATAAAAAAAAGAAATGAGACAGGTCCAGAGATAGAATAGATCCATATCACAATGACAGTCAGTTCCAACTACACACTAGAATCTCTGCTGTGTCCTTCCTGCTGTGTGGCCCAGATAAAATGTATCTGTCTGTGTCTTTACACCCTTCACGCTGCTGTCGACAGGAAACTCATTGTCTGTGTCCAGTGAGAGCTCTGGGAGCAGAGTGAAGAGAGCAAGAGAAGAGAGAGACAGAAATCTCAGCTCCATAGCTGTCAAACAGAAAACCAATGGCCTTCCCGACCCTAAGTTAGAATTACAAGTTGTGGTAGGGGCAATCTAATTGTGTACATCAGGACTGATAGAGACAGGTTAGGAATTATAATGTTGAAATGCGTTGTTTTTGTTATACAGTGAAATAAGAATGAGTTATTTGGTTATCCTGAGTACACTTTAAGAAAAACTTTGGGTCCTTGTGTGGGAATACCCCATACATTGGAGGCATATCTGACGGTGTATCTTTAACAAAGAAACCCCACAATTTTCCACATAGTAGAGATTGTCTTTGCAGAAGAAAAAAGACTTGGTTTACAATAAAAAGCAGACAGGCGCCTTAATAAATGACGTTGTTTACACTTTAAGAGACTGTTGCAATAGATATAGTGAAATATGGGGCTCATGTAAGTCTATGGAAAAATGTCTTTGTCATTGTTTTGTGCTGTAAATGTACCCCTCCTCCCTGGTAGGAAGGTTATTAGGAGTCTAGTGTCATTGCCTAGGGAACATAGCTGTTAGGAGAAAACTGCTAGTCTGTCTGAGTAACCAGAAAAAGTTAAGACGAGGAGACTATGCCATAGACCCGCTACTGAGAAAGAGATGTACAGACTAGCCCGGTCCTTTCCTAACATAGATCCCTTTTCTGTCAGGGAGGAGGGATTTGAGAAGTCAGCCCTTGATTTGCTTCTATACTTTGCACTGAATTTCTTCGTAATAAAATAACTGTTGACTGCGGACGCCTTGAGCTCTGGACTTATTTCCTCCTTTGGAGCTGCGCTGGTAGAGTGCCGCAATATTCATATGGACACATAATGAATCTTTTATTCAATTCACATCATGTCAACATGGACCACGACGAAAAAAGTATTTAGCCCCTTTCCGACTTGGCTGTACTAGTACAATCAGTAAGCTGGGTCCCGGTGCATCGTAGAGGGCTTGCGGGCCCGAGCGCCTTCCAAGCTGAGTAGTCTTTGCTTGCATATTGCCAGCAAAGGCTTTACCAGTCACACTCGCCTTTGTCGCCATGACAGCCCGGGGTCTTCAGAAGACTGAGGCTGTCTGTTGTTTTAACCCATTCATACATGTGCTAATTGCACATTTAATGAAGAGGAGAAAAATCCCCATATACGCCATACTGTAGTATTGGCAGCAGATGTAGGATCGATAGACAGCCTAGGGTTAAAGTACCCTAGTGAGTCTGAATAAAATAGTAAAAGTAAAAATAGAAAAAAGTTTAAAAAAAATTATAATAAAAAACCTAAAATTCAAATCACTGAGAACTATTTAAAATTAATAAACAGTATCATCAATCAAAATCATAAACACATAGGTATCCGCCGCATCCCACTATCAAAATAAGATAGAATATGTGTCACTGATGTTTTAACCGCGTAACGGACATAGCACCAAGTCGAAAAAATGGCACTTTTAGCAATTTATAAAATCTAAAAAATCCATAAAAAGTAATCAAAAGGTTTTTCCCAGTCCTAAAAACGATAGCAATGAAATGCCATCAAAAGTTGCAAAAAATGACATCACCCACAGCTCCGTACATGAAAGTATGAAAAAGTTATTAGCGCCAGAAGATGGCAAAATAAAAAATAAATTTTTGTACACAAGGTTTTAATTTTTGTAAATGTATGCAAACATTATAACACCTGTACAAATTTGTTATCCTCATAATCGTACCAACCCAAAGAATAAAGTAGGCATGGTCATTTGGGGGCACAAACTGAAATCTGTAAAATCCAAGCCCACAAGAAAACGGCGCAATGCTTTTTTTACCATTATTCATTGCATTGTGGAAATTTTCCCCACTTCAGTACAGCATTGGCAGGAATATACAACTCTGTCACTCTTATGACAGTGCAATTTGTTTATGCAGAAATAGCCATACAGAGCTCTTATGTGAAAATAAAAAAGTTTATAGATTTTTGAAGGTGGGTGGAGTGAAAATGGAAGTGAAAAAACTAAAAGGGCCGGGGGTCGTTAAGGGGTTATATTAAAAACACGCCCCCATTAAAAAGATAACCACATAAAAAAACCACAACAGTGTGATGATATTGGGACTGGGTATCTCATATATCAAATCTGTAAACAAGGTCTGGTAACAAACTCATAAATATCACAAAAGCAAGCAAAAACATTTAGGAGAACACGAAGAAGGTTAAATGACACACAGGTCTATTAATACTCGATATCACCCCAAATTATTTTGAGCCAGCTATGACACAACCATAATACCAAACACCAAAGTCCATATTCCACAAGTCCAGTACCACACTGTTCGAACACCCCAACGTACACTACTTGGTCAGGGGGTCAAAAAATATTTTTTAGGTTAAATATTAGTTGAGTAGTCCTCTATTTAGCCCCTTACTATTTGTATTATCAATTCCTTGTGGTTGATATTTTTCTAGTGACTTATTTCCCTTTAAGGGTGCATCACATGACACATGACATGTGACACCTCAATGGTGCCTGTTGAAACCAGCATGGCATTGGGGTCAGTCATAATTTGGGCACTGCACTGCCAGCTTTCAGCTTTGATTCCCGGGGTGTGTGATCTAAGGAGCTGAGTCCCCTCCCCTCCAACTAAGATAAACGGAGTGGAGAGGAGTGTCCCTCCTCTCTCCCCCTTCTCCTACTCTCGCTGATCCTCTATATTGAAATTTAAATTCAGCATCCCTCCTCCTCCTCTCGCTCATCCTCCACAATCAAATTTGAATAGCGGTGACTTGTCTAAACTGCTCACCTTGCACAGCAATCTGCTGGGACTACTGGACAGTGGTAAGATCAGCCAGTTTACCAGTTTAGGTAGCAGAACCTTGGCGGGGTCCATGGCTGGATCTTTCTGTCAGGCTTCAGGGGTAGTGGACCCCCTGGACCACCGCGAGTGATGCTGGGGAAACAATGTGGCTTATTTACTAAGATTCCGCAGATCGAATTTTCCGTCGGACTTCCCAACGTTTTCGGCGATTGCACAGCTGGAACAGGTATTTAGAAGGGGAATGTGTCGCACGTGATCGGATTTTGGCACAATCGTGCCGGCTTTCATGCAACAGAAATAGGGGGCAGGCCGTTGGATGATTTGACGGATTCGGACTAAGCACGGGATTTAACTTTAAAATTGTGTCGCAAGACAATGCAGGTACATACACCGGTAAGAAGAAGGTGGAAGGTGGACCTGAGCGGGGAAGCGACAGATGCAGGATATCGGGCGGACGATCTTAGTGAATCGCGCCAGAGTGCATTAGAGATCAATATTGAACCCGCTTGATAAACACCATAGAAAAACCCTAAAAACCCACCAAAAATTATGATTTTTACCTATTTCATCCCACAAAAAATGCAATAAAAAGTGATAAAAAAACAATTGTAATCCAGAATGATACTGTTGCTAAGCACAACATGTCTAGCAAAAAACAAGCTGCTGCATAGCCAAAATAGTTACAATGTTATGCCATCCGGAAGACGGCGGTGCAAAAAATAACGATAACCATAAAGTATGGTATCCCAGTAATCTTATTGACCATAGAATAAAGATAACAGGATTATTAGGCTATAAGGAGAAACCCCCCCCCAAAAGTAAAAAATCTAGTACAGAAATGATGCTTTTCTATTCCTATTTTCAACAATAAGGGATAGCGATCCATAATGGTAACACTAGGAAAAGCATCTCACACCGCAAAAAAATGCTGTCCTATGGCCCCAATAACGAAAAAGCTAAAACTTTATAGCCTACAAAAGGGGCCGATGAGGAAACTAAAATCCTGGCAGCTGCAGGGCGCTCCTTCCCTTCTGCGCCTCAGTGTGCGCCCCTACAACAAGTAACGGCCACAAGTGGGGGTCTCTGAACTCGGGAGAAATTGCAGAACAAATTGTATGGTTGGTTTTCTCTTTTTCACTTTTGAAAATATGTCAATTTTAAGGCTAAATGAACGTATAACCGACAAAATTTGACCATTCTAAATTTCACCTCCTTTTTGATTGAATTATTATGAAGATCTCAAGGGGTTAACAATCTTCCTGAAAGCTGTTTCTGATAGTTGGTGCAAGTTTAAAATTGGGTTGATTATATAGGGTTTTTTTTATCCTTTTTAATAAATAATAACAAAACTTATCAGCCAAAATTTACCATTAAAGTGAAGTACAAGGAAAAAGGAAAAAAAACTATCTCATAATCTCTTGGATAAGTAACAGTGTTCAAAAGTTTTAACCACCCAAGTCAGAATACAAAATATCGGGCTGAGCCTTAAGCTATAGACTGGCTGCGTCCCTAAGGAGATAATAAATGGGCGGACCTTGTGCATTCATGAAGCAAAGTGGATATAGTACAGTTTGCCTCACTTTGAAAAATCTGGGACTTAGTGAGGACGCCCTAGGATGGCAGGGTCTGGAGTCAGTCATTTGTGGGGTTTGAAGTGTGTCCATATAATGAGCCGTAATCCCAGTGTCAGGATTCGGGATCAGTGGATCCTCTGGACCACCGTGGGAAGTGGTACTAGCTGACACCTGGGACCGGAATCTAAGTGGCACCTGGTCTTCACCAGAGCCCGCCACAAAGCAGGATGGTCTTGCTGCTGCGGGGTACCTCCAGGTCGCACCACAGGTGCGACTAGCCTGCGGTGGTATGCCAGGATTAAGCGCTTGCGGCGCGAAACTGGCCGTCGCCTCTTGTGGGCTCCTGCTTTATTCCTCTTTCCTGTAGCGAAGTTTTTAAAGCGATATGGAATAAAAGACTGATTTTACTTCAACAGCGGTGAGTGCCAGCTCTTTCTTTCCTCTTGAATGCATATATTTTTTGGAAGGGGAGCCCCATTCAGAAGCCTGCTATGGGGCCCTTCCTCTCCTAGTTATGTCTTGAAGTGCAAGGGGAATAATAGACACATGTGCAAGCTCCAAAGACACTTTTTTTTAATGCAAATATGAACAAAAAATCAATGCATACACGATAATATATCTTGGCCAATGCATTTATTTTTTGTTTGCAGAAAGTGTCATCCGATGTAGAAAATAAAGTTTGCAGCATGTTAATTTACTGCTGTGGATCTGCTTGGATGAAAATAGCATAACATAACATGCACATAAAATGCATTGAAAACGCGCGTGAAAAACTGAGACACTGAACAAACTGTGACTGAAAACTGATTGAACTCTGATGAGAAATGTTCAAACCCTGATCGCACCCTGATCAGACCCTGACGTGATCTGCCAGTGTGAAAGGGGGCTTAGACCTTCCTTTGCCCTGGTAAAAGCACATTTCTTTCAGGCAAAAATAACAGAATGCAGAATATCAATAGATTACAGAAAATCAATAGATTCCATCAGCATTTTTAGGATCTGATTGGGTTTAGCTACTATTATGCACTGAAATCATAATGCTTACATGTACATTGGTAATATTTGGCTTTTGACATCTCAAATCTATTAACAGAACTAAATAGGAAAGGGATAAAATATTTGTTCACATACTGAGGATGATGGTCATGCTATTTGCTTGACCATGTAAAACAAGTTTTAATCCCCAATGGGTTGTTGCAGGCTTCCATTACTGCTAGTGTCCTCGGCTTTGTATAGGGAGCTCTCCCCAGACCCATACAACAGGAGATAACCATTTTACATGTTTACCATGCGTTTGGCTGGTTTGAATCTGTTTTTCTTCTTTTGTGGAAGTTTAAATGGCTGTGAAAATGTTATGTACAGGATTTAAACCAGCCAAACGCATGGTAAACATGCAAAAACTCATGGGTTTTCAGTGAGTTTAAAAATGCACCAAGAACTGACTAAGAACGCACTGTGTGACATTTAAAGGCTTAATTTCACCGAAAGTGAATGTAAAGTAACCTGTGTGAAGATGATTTCCTTTAAATGTAACTATTTTGTCCCCTAGAAACATGATAGGTGTCCCTGGACACGACCAACATGCACTCTTGCAGGGGTGGCCGAACATGAACTACTGAGTTGCCTGACCACCTGGTTTCAGCATTCAATACCAAAGAATGGCTGTGGGTCATGCAGTAACTACCAGCCAGTGAATTTAAAGTAACTACCTGTGTAAAGATGATTTCCTATAAATAAGAGAAAACAAAAGGCAGATGTATATGGGTGAAAAAATATCAAATTTTATTTAGAAAATATGTGAAATTTAAAAACAGTTAAAAAACCCTATACAAGAGGGTGACAACACAAACATTCTCCCCAGCATAACGGAATCCATTGTCTAATCCTAAAGACATGAGTGTTGAAAAAATATATATACATGCAAGTACGTAGACTATTAGGTACAACAGGATAGTCAACAAAAAGGACACTGAAATGGGAGGTGGGAGACTCGCGATGTTAGAACAATCACAGTAGTGTCCACACTGGGTAAAAGTAGAATCAGAGGAAATAGTATTACCGTATGAAGAATGTAGAGCTGGGGAGAGCAGGGATGCCCCACACGTATCGCCCGGTACACGGGCTTCGTCAGGGGAAATTTGATATTTTTTCACCCATATACATCTGCCTTTTGTTTTCTCTTGCTCATACTTGATTCAGATGTGGGTTACATTTTCTGATTATATTTTGCCCCAAACCAATATATACCTGATTTCCTATAAATGTAACTATTTTTTAATAGCCTGTGATATTTTTTATCTCCAGAAAGGCATCCAGGCCTCTCTTAAACATGTACATAGAGTCCGCCATAACAACCTCCTGTGGTAGAGAGTTCCTTAGTCTCATTGTTCTCTCATTGATAATACATGCCCTGCTGTGGCAAGCTTCAGTAGATATAGAGTAAAAATGCCATATACTGAAATACAATAGTATTTCAATATATGGTATGAGCAATCAGAAGATTTAATGTTCAAGTCGCGCTTAAAGGGGCTATTAAAACAGTAAAAACAATGTAAAAATCTATAACAATATAAAATAACCTAAAAGTTTAAATATCCCCTTCTTTCTCTAAAATGAATTTAAAAATAAACAAAAAAGGATACAATAAATCATATAGGAGAGCAAGTCATAAAGAAAATTTAAGAGGACCTGTCAACAGATTTTGACCACCCTGACTAACAATGCCTGGTGATAACAGCTTACAAGTCCTCCCCATATCACCTAAAATTAGCTGATGGGGCACTTTGCCTTAACTACACATATGGATTTTTCTGATATGGAAATGAGCTTTTGTGACTCATGACTCACTCCTCTCTCTCAGGCTGGCAGTGAACTACTGGCATTATTCTGACTGACATCTCTGTGTCTCTTCAAATCCCTGCTCTGCCTCCTTGTACTGAGGGACTGTCTGATAATATTCAACTACAGACATACAAAGCTCTATGTACAGATGGGAAATATTTTGTCAATTTTTTTACATGGTGCCTTGTGTTACATTCATGACATGACCAGTGACATCATCGCAGGTCCTTCAGCCTTCTAAGAATAGCAAACTGTATACCATGTATGTGGTTACATGAGATCACAGCAGCCTCCATGGAGGATAGAGAGGAGTAAAAGTCCATGGAGGCAGCTGTGACTTCATGTGGTCAGATATATGCATGGGGTACAGTTTGCTATTATTAAGAGGCTAAAGTACCTGAGATGATGTCACTCTGGTCACATGACATGAACTGTGACCAGTAAGGAGGCATAAGGCATGGGCAGGAGTAGATAGGAGGGTTTGGCTGAGCGGGACATGCCCCCTCTGATTCCAGTTAATATAAGATAAAAGGTGATTTTTGTGCATGTAGGCAAAACTATTTTTAGCTAAAAAACTTGTCTGTTAATAGAGCTCTATAGGTACCTGTCAATGGCTGTATATGTGCAAATGTGATGACAGGTTTCCTGTAAAAAAAGAGGAAAAGAAGACATGGATCTTCACAGCGTGCACCAAACACAGACCAGTTATAACATACCTCTATAATTAGTTAAGCGTAAATATAGACTATCAATTAAATATAATAAATACCTAAAAAGATGTGTTAAAGAGGACCTGTCACCCATAACAAAAGCACTAGGAGCTGCTTACTAAAGTAAGTAAAGCTGCTCCTAGTGCTATCTCCGATACAGCAGTGTTACATTGCTAGTGTTATCGGAACCCTCCGATAATGCTAGCAAACACTGATGCAAAGTACAATAGAAATGCTGGACCACGCTCAAAATGGTCCGGCGTATTCATGAGGGGGTGGTCCAAGGCGCTGCCTCTTCCCCTGACCACCCTGCACACTCCCTAGGCCGGCGGTAACAACCGAGCTTCATGCGGCAGTCACCACCCCTAGCCCGAACCCCTCATGAATATGCAGGACCGCTTTCTATTGTACTTCGCAGCAGTGTTTGATAGCATTATCCGAGGGTTCCGATAACGCTAGCAGGGTAAGACTGCTGCATCGGAGATAGTGCTAGGAGGTGCTTACTTTAGTAAGCTCCTAGTGCTTTTGTTATGGGTGACATTTCCTCTTTAAATGGAACCTGTCACCAGGGACCCCATTTTTACAAAAAAAAAAAAAATGTTGCTGAAGCCCTTTACATCAGCATTGCAAAGATGTCTATTTTCCTTCACTGGGCATTTGTGTTACAATATAATTGTGTGTTTTAACTTACTTCGCTTTCTTTCAGAATCCTGTTTTCAGTACTGAGGTTTGCTGTGGTTTGGTTGCAATTAAAAAAAAACATGTGCCTTATTTGTACTGCTCAATCACTCCTCAGCTCTCAGCCCCATCTTTCCGCTTGTGTACCACTCTTCCCTCCCCCTCTAATGTCAGCTCACCATGCTGTGTGCTCTGTTCCTGTGTAAGTGAAGGAGGAGAAAGGAAGAGTTGTACAGGAGCAGGAAGGTGAGAGCTGAGGAGTGATTGAGCAGCACAGACAAAAGGGTGTTTTTTATAAATATATCCAAACCAAGGCATGCCCTGGTACTCACCAGAGGATTCTGTTAGGAAGCCAGCTAAGTAAAAACACATAATTACATTGTAATGCAAATGCTCTGAGAAGTCAGAAGGGCATATTTTCAATGCAGGTGTGATGGGCTCTTGCAACTTGTCTTTAGAGAAAATGAAGTCCCTGGTGACAGGTTTCCATTAAGAGCTGCCCCTTTATGGGCTGGAAATAGTCATATAAATTCACACAAATACATGTATTAAGTGTCAAATGCCAACGATTAATTAGTCGATTGCAATACCAACAGCACCAAAGTGTACATAAATATATAAAATAGTAAATAAATAAATAGGCTTAGTGCTATTATTGCAACGAGCCAAAGCCCAGAAAGATTAATGAGAAATGTTCCATCACCTGTGCAAGCATTTCCAAAAGTTTGACCCAGAAAAAATTCAATCTCCACAAAGAAATAATAAATAAAAATCTTTATTAGTATATACTGTATTTTCTGGACTATAAGACGCACTTTTTCCCACAGAAAATGGGGAAAAAACAGTGGTGCGTCTTATAGTCCGGATGTAGCCTATGCAGGAGGGAATGGAGGGCACCCGGCTGCGCTCTGCCAGCTAATGATGGCAGTAAGCGCAGCACTTCACAGTGAAGCGCAACGGCTCTGCGCTTTGCTCCTCTCCTCCTCTCAGCCCTCCACTGCTGGAGGGTATGGAGGACGGCAGCCCGCTGCGCACTGCCGCTTGCAGTTCTCAAGGGCACCGATTTACAAAGGCTGGTGCCAGGAGCAGGAGCGCAGTAGCAGTGGAGAGAGAGGGGGGGAGGAGAAAGGCACTGACTCTGGCCAATCCCCGCTCAGCTTGTAAGTAGCCCGGGAGGCTTAGAGTGACGACAGAAGGTGAAGGCTGCTGGCAGTGTGAGAAGACGAGCCTGTACAGCGCTGCAGTGTCTGACCTGTAACTTCTCTCCCGGCAGGATCAAATAAGTGATTAGTGGTCCTTTCCCCCAGGTCTCTGCTCTCACACTCTTAACCACTTGTTGCCTGGTATGTAGTGGCTGCTGTCTTGTAAAGGTACCTTACCCCACAGACCAAGCTCTTGTGGCCATTGTACAAGGACTATCATCTCCTGTGTCCTCTCCTCCTCATAGATTGTAAGCTCTTGTGGCCATTGTACAAGCACTGACATCTCCTCTGTCCCCCTCCTCCTCATAGATTGTAAGCAATTGTGACCATTGTACAAGCACTGTCACCTCCTGTGTCATCTCCTCCAGCCCTGGTAACTCTTGAGACCCAATGACTAAGTGTATAATTCTATCTAAAGATATACAGCGGTGTCCGGAAGAGGAGGAGGGGGTGACCGCTGCTCGCCCCTGCACCTCTCCAAAGAGGAACATGGCTGCACTGCACCGCCCAGTTATTTTACTGTTACTTTATCTAATATTTTAGCATACTATTTGGGGAAAAAAACATTTTTTCTTACTTTTCCTCCTCTAAAGCCTTGGTGTGTCTTATGATCCAGTGGGTCTTATAGTCAGAAAAAACACACAAGTATCCCAATGTGGCAAAGTAGTATAAAGACAGAATTAAAAACCTGTGTCCAAATTTCAGAAGGCAAAAAATACATAAAAGTTGGCTAAAACATCCCCCTACAATCTGTTATTCAACCAATCAAACCGATGATAGGCATATATGGTAGACATATATAATTTTGCCACTAAAAATATGAATGAAATGTAAACAAATACAATTAGAGCATAGGTAAGAGCATTAAGGGATACAGCTATACCATACCAAGAGCTGTAGCACACACTAAGCACACACTAAGCAGCCCCGACATATGTTTCGCTATGGAACTTGGAGTGGGGGGTGGGGGGAGGTTGTCCCCAGTCGGTCTACATCTTCAGCTTGAGCAGCTGCCAAGATCCAATTTACATGTTCTAACACCCATACTTTGAGTGCATGTGTGGTCCTGCCAACATAAATATCCACAAGGATATTTTGCAAGATAGATGACCCCAACTGTAATATGTGTGATATTATGTACAATTTTGAATTCTCTGTCTCTCGCTACATTAGAAAAGGTACTAGATATTTCTATATATCTACAAGAAGCACAGTTCCCACATGTATAAAATAAATGTTTTGGGGCCATATAGTGACTCACTGTCAAAATGTCCCCCAGATTTTAGCATCATGCTATGTTACCATTGTGGATAATGATAGGTGAACTGAAAGTAGTAATAAAATTTACTTGCGTGCCCTGAAGTTTCTGTCCACATGTGGATGTTTTAGATGCTATCTAGCCTCATTCGGTCACTCTGTCATGGCCATGCTGTTGCCCATAATTTTGGCATAATGGTGCGATTAAGCAGCCTCAGAGGCATCCATGCATGCTGCCCCTGCTGTTTCCTGTCCATTTCCGTGGTGTTTCCATCCTTTTCTGAGGTTCCCAGGTGTTTGGCCAAGCTTCCCTGTGCAGAGCCTTGGTCCCCTTGAAAAATGCTCGAGTCTCCCATTGACTTCAATGGGGCTCGTTATTCGAGACGAGCACTAGAGCATCGGGAAAAGTTCGTCTCGAATAACGAGTACCCGAGCATTTTAGTGCTCGCTCATCTCTAGTTAGGTCCTTTTTGAACATAATACACATCGTAAAAAGCAAAGTACTGAATACAGTCATAACCAGATTTGCACATTGACGGTGCTACATGTGAAAAGAGGACATCTGATGATACACTGCTGGCCTTCAAAGAGGTTCAGTCCACGGGGTGTAAGATTGTTGTCTGATTTTCTTGGTTTTCTGAGAACAAGTTCAAGTATAATGAGGAGACTTAATTAATGTGAACAACTCAAGCAGGACCTGTCAGGAGACAGATTCAGGGGGAGAGATGGGTGATATGCAGTTACTATGTGGGTCTTGGTTTCTGATTATAGAAAGTGCTTTTAATGATTGAAGAAGGTGTTAAAATGGAGTGTTCTGCTATATGAGCTAAAGAGAAATACTTGGGAAATCTACCCAGAGATTGATGGAGGAGGATGTAAATGACACAGAGCACAAAAGATAGATAAATGATAGTGTAAGCTGAAGTATAAAGGAAGCGAGACATTGGAAGATAATGTGATAAAGAGACAGAATATTTAAGGGCAAGAAGGAGAGATCATAGTATAAAAGGGTAAAAGGAATCTGAGTGAAGGGTGGGTGAAGTCTGTGAAGGAATGATTCTGAGAAAAAATTGGAAGCAAATCCTGGAGAGCAGCGAGACATAAGAGATGAGAGGGAGGAGTGTGAGAGATGTGACAGGGGGAGTAGGGAGGGGGCGATGAAAGTGCTGGGGGGTGAAGACTGCTGATTAGAGATTGGCTGCGCAATGTGCTGATTGATTCTTTGGAGCTGAGGCTCAGAGAGTCTGTGGCACTCAACTTTCATGTACAGAGATGTGTATCTCTAACATGACAACCCACAGCCAGCTGTATAGCAGCCACTCACATAATTCCCATTATTTCAGACAGAAAATAGTATAGTAATTTCAGAGTGACATTTTCTGTAATATATATGAGTTATGTATAGAGTCTGGGTGTGGCTTATTTCTCAATTACAACCTCTGCTTCCTCAGGGATTTACATCCATATCATAATCATATATTAATATGATTTATAATACAATATCACATAACTATGCATTCTTACTAGAAACCTGTTAAAATGAATTAAAACTGAACACTCTGTATATATCTACCTAATGAGTAAATCGCCACTCTACAGCATACGGATACATATGTATAGCTTGTCTGCTAGTAATTGACCTGTGCAGCATGCACAGACACAAGCCGCAAATGTTGGCACTTACAGCTTCATCATTTATATACAAGAAGGCTCTGTTTATTATAAAAATCACCTTTTCTCACCAAATTTCTAAGGCTCTGTGGGTAGTTGATCTCCCTTTGTATTGCAGGCATTTGGGGGTTAAGCAGATAGGGATTCAAGCTCGAAGTGATAAAATATTTAGGATGAATATTAATGCTCCTCGTTTCTGACCTTCACCGCTCCCAGACCTTGCTTACAGCTAGTCTGCAGTCTGCATCCTAATGAGGATGGGAGGAGGGGATGTATACAGTAGATAACCCCAAGTGATAAAGACATATTGGGTCAAAGTTCAGATGGACATATGAAAAGATGGTTTCCAAACTAGTAAGTCTCTCCTTTCTTTGATCCTCATGCTGCAGAGACTTATTAAGTTCAAGAAGGATGTTGATTAGTGATATTCAGAACTTGGGAATACATTCTCTTCCTGCTTTATTTTTACCAGTAACATTCTTAAAGTCTTAATTTTCAGCTACCTAGTCTTACTCTCCATGTAATACTGTAACTGCAATGCCTCTTAAACTTGACTCTTGCTTTCCCCAAAGGCTTGTTAACTGGAATGATGAGTCTCATGAGTCGATTTTATGGTTTCATATGGGAGAGTTCACATGAATAAATGTCAGCAAGTACTTCCACCCAGATAACAGTAAGCTGCAGTGTGCACACAATTTTGTATAATCATCTCCATTTTTATTATTAGTGAATAGTGATGGGTCATAACTAGTGTCCTGTGAAGGTTATTCCTTTGGAAATTAGCTATTCTCGCTTGTAGACTGTATACATACAGTGTGCACAGGCAGAGTGCACAGACCTGTCTCTGCCTGCACTACTACGCTGGACACCGTGGGGGAGAAGAGCAAGCATGGGAGGTGAACACAGAGTTTATTTTTTAATTATACAGTGAGGGGCACTGTGACTGCTAATGGACAATTTATTAGTGAATAGAGGCTGCTTCCGGGGATTTTATTAAGTGGAGGGTTCTGCTAGACATTTTATTGAGTGGAGGCTGCTACTGGACATCTTATTAATAAGGCGAGGCTGCTGCTGAACATTCTATTGAATGGAAGCTGCTGCTGGTCATTTAATTGAGTGGAAACAGGCGGTCTAAAAGTCACGTGATCAGTGGTAGTGGATAGCAATTCTTCACCTTGACCTTGTTAAGAATGCAATAGTCAATACACGCTTGCTTTTCCGAGAAGACATCAGCATAGTCCATACTGGAAGCGAGGAGTCCCACCAGAGGCTTGGAGAACACTGAAGAAGACATGGTGGACACCGTGTGGAGAGCCATGAAAAAGCAATGCAGAATCTCCCCAGCCTGCTAGTTGAGCAGAGGTGCGTGTTGCTGCAACCATGAGAGGCCTAATAACATGGAAGTTGTGGACCGGGGAAGCTCTCTCTCTCTTTGTGCAAAGCCCCAACTTGCAGAGATAGAAGCGCAGTGCGGTAATGGACCAGATCACAGAGGATCTGCCCACTGACGGACAAGATGACCAGCGTCTTCTCTAGGTGGACCACATTAAGGTGATACTGAGAGACCAGGGCAGTTTCCTGCAGAGCCAGAATCCAAGAAGGCCGAAACTTGAAACTGGCTACCTGTCACAGAGCTGAGTAGAACAGGTATGTTTAGACGTGGAGAAGCTTTGCCCTTATCTAGTAACGCTTCGTCCAAGAACGATAGGTGCGTTTCCTGGACGCTGAGGATGGACTGGATAAGTCTGAAGAAAGTGTTCCAGGCTGCCACAGTAGATGTTCTCCTATATAAGTAGTTTTTCAGTGACACTTATTTCAAACAGAGAAAATATAAAATATTGTGGTCACAAAAAGGATTTGTTACAGACTTTAATTATATAAAACCACAATATACAAAAATAATGATTAGCATAATAACTATTTCTATACAGGTAATATTTAGTACAACTACCATATAGCACATAAAGTATTTGATTATTAGATATACTCAGATGTTGATTATTTTTCTAATTGGTAGTTGTACTTTGCACTTTGTAGTGAAAAACTTCATACGCATGAACAGAGAAAAAAATATAAATGTTATAAAAAAGTTTAAAAAATAAATTCATAAAAATAAAAAAGTGTATACACAATGAATTGATGTCCAGGAGGCTCTTGCTGTCAGAATATAGGGCTCTACACTCACCGGCCACTTTATTAGGTACACCTGTCCAACTGCTCATTAACACTTAATTTCTAATCAGCCAATCACATGGCGGCAATTCAGTGCATTTAGGCATGTAGACATGGTCAAGACAATCTCCTGAAGTTCAAACCGAGCATCAGTATGGGGAAGAAAGGTGAATTGAGTGCCTTTGAACGTGGCATGGTTGTTGGTGCCAGAAGGGCTGGTCTGAGTATTTCAGAAACTGCTGATCTACTGGGATTTTCACGCACAACCATCTCTAGGGTTTACAGAGATGGTCCAAAAAAGAAAAAACATCCAGTGAACAGCAGTTCTGTGGGCAGAAATGCCTTGTTGATGCCAGAGGTCAGAGGAGAATGGGCAGACTGGATCGAGCTGATAGAAAGGCAACAGTGACTCAAATCGCCACCCGTTACAACCAAGGTAGGCAGAAGAGCATCTCTGAACGCACAGTAAGTCGAACTTTGAGGCAGATGGGCTACAGCAGCAGAAGACCACACTGGGTGCCACTCCTTTCAGCTAAGAACAGGAAACTGAGGCTACAATTTGCACAAGCTCATCGAAATTGGACAGTAGAAGATTGGAAAAATGTTGCCTGGTCTGATAGTCCATCCTGCCTTGTATCAACGTTTCAGGCTGGTGGTGGTGGTGTCATGGTGTGGGGAATATTTTCTTGGCACTCTTTGGGCCCCTTGGTACCAATTGAGCATCGTTGCAACGCCACAGCCTACCTGAGTATTGTTGCTGACCTTGTCCATCCCTTTATGACCACAATGTACCCAACATCTGATGGCTACTTTCACCAGGATAATGCGCCATGTCATAAAGCTGGAATCATCTCAGACTGGTTTCTTGAACATGACAATGAGTTCACTGTACTCAAATGGCCTCCACAGTCACCAGATCTCAATCCAATAGAGCAGTGGTGGCGAACCTATGACACGGGTGCCAGAGGTGGCACTCAGAGACCTTTCTGTGGGCACTCGGGCCATAGCCCAAGCAGCACACCAGACAGGACTCAAAGAATCTTCCTGCAGTTCCAAGCAACTTAAAAGATGCTGATTTCAGTCATATATTTAAGTGATACTTACTTTGCTACTTGGGTATGTAGGAAGAGGGAGAATGAGTAGACAGGGCCAAATTATCTTGAAGGACCTTCTGCTGGCCCCATGATTCTCTGTGTACAGAGGGACACTGGCAAGAAGCTAAAATGATGCAAATTTTCCATCTTGTCCTCAGGAGTCCAATATGATCGAACGTTGTTGAAGAATAGAGAGCAATAAGTTACTGCTTTAATTTTTGGTTGGCACCTCGCTATAAATGAGGGGGGTTTGGGGTTGCAGTTTGGGCACTTGGCTGCTAAAAGGTTCGCCATCACTGCAATAGAGCATCTTTGGGATGTGGTGGAACGGAAGATTTGCATCATGGATGTGCAGCCGACAAATCTGCGGCAACTGTGTGATGCCATCATGTCAATATGGACCAAAATCTCTGAGGAATGCTTCCAGAGATGTTGAATCTATGCCACGAAGAATTGAGTCAGTTCTGAAGACAAAAGGGGGTCAAACCCGTTACTAGCATGGTGTACCTAATAAAGTGTATATCTGCAGCATACAACTTATGAAAATAGTTTGTTGAGCAGTTTAATTTATATAGAACCCAATACTGTGTAAACATAACTGTGTGATCAGGCACTCACGGTTAGCTGGATTAAAATTGGAGCTATAGTTTGTCCTGCGTGGTAAACGTGGTAAACGTCGTGTGGAGCATTTGTAGACTGCTCTGATGGTTTTCCACTGGTGTTGGTTTGTTTTGCGTAATGGTGTTATGAAATGCAAGCTGAGATGTTGAAGTTCCGTTTAACAGTTTCCTTCCCGTGCAGTCTGAATTTTATGGCTTTGGTCTTTGCAGTACTCGGAGCACATATATAGTACAACCAGGTTGACATTCGCAAAGGTAATACGTTTACAAATCCTTATTTGGAGTTCTGTATATAAAAGATGTGCCTGTATCTTTCTCACCCAACAGTTTATCTTTCTTTGGGGGGATTCTTTTTCTTATGGGAGAAGTCGTCAGTCCCGTTTTCTCAGTAAAATGGGTTCAGTAATGCGGTACCACTGCTCACTCACTTTAGCCAGACGCATTTCGAAGCACAATATTGAGCCTCCTTCTGTCTTTCCTTTATTTTATATCTGTTTTGGTTCTTGCAGAAGCCTGGCCTGGATCAATTCATCTAGTATCTTATAAACTCTGCAATGGAATTGACATTACCTTTGTCAAAAAAGGGATTTTTATATTAAACAATGGTGGTATGTATCACAAATTTATACAATAAAATTCCTAACAACCAAAACTTGTCTAAAATTTGATTACCTTTATCATGATAGGGGTACATTAACAATATGTGTATATATATTTTATATGTTATACAAATATATGTACATCATCCTATAAATACAAAAAAGAGATTTTAGACAGATTACAGAAACTGTAAAAATTATAAAGATATATTAATATTGTTTCTATTGGTGCAATTTATGTTAAAAATATTTGTTCTTTCTTTAAATACGAGCTATTTTCTTTGTATGTAGACAGTTATTAAATGTGAATTTAGACATTCAACATATTATTTAGAGGTTAGTGAATATTTTAGAGGTGAATGGGGGGAACTGAAAGGCAGCCACAAGTGCTGGTACACAGCCTGACTATCGTGGCTAGCGTCTCGGTGCACCCCATTCACATAAAGCCAAAAATTTCTAGTAAAGGTAATGTTATCCGTGAGGCTATTAACAAACATTGGAACATACTCCGTCAGAAAAGCTGGCTGATATTACAGCTTGCAGACCACTTGTTACCTTTAGACGCAGCCCCACATTGAGAACTAAGCTAGTCCGGAGTAGATACTCCGTTCCTAGACAGAATTGGTTCAGTAAGGGTGCTCCTAGAGGAAACCACAAGTGTGGGCACTGCAACTTCTGTAAGTACAACATGCAGGCTAAAACCCTACACTTAGGAGGTGTAAAAGTGGATGTAAAAAATTTCATTACGTGTAGAACCACATTTGTGGTATACGTCCTTTTCTGCTCCTACAATAAATTTTATATTGGTAAAACAAGAATAAACATCTTTATAAGGTTTAGGGAACATTTAAACTCGATCTCTTCTGGGAACGGTTGTCCCAGGCTGATTGAGCACATAAGGATGCGTCACTCTAATGAATCGACCCCAATTCGCTTTGCTGGCATAGAAAGGGAAGATAGAAATCCTAGAGCCGGGGATCGCCAGAAGGATCTATTGCGCCGCGAAGATAGGTGGATTCTTAGATGTGACGCCTTGGGTGCTCTGGGCCTGAACGACCGTAACGACCTTAGCGTCTTTTTGTAATTTATTGTATATGGGATAGAGATATGTTATTTTTTTCTCTTTTTTTTATTAGTCCTTTATTTCAGCGAAGCGTACTATAAGTTAATGTATGCTCCATTGATGTGCATGATCATCGTTTTTTCACTACATTCCCTTGTTTGCCCTTGCTTTTAACATATTATTGTTTGTTTAGCTACACAATGTAATTATTGTATGCTTGACACTTATATGTACACTTGTTTGTGTTTGTAAGAATGTTGCTATGTATCTATGACAACTTTCCAGCGCCCAAAGTGCACATGCTCCGGGAGGATGAAGTCAGAGGCTAGAGGAAGCGCTTTCTGGCGCAAAACAGCCCGTCACCTTGCCGCATGCCGTCGTCCTGTATAGTCTGTGTTTCCATCAATACATTTTGAAGAGTTCCCGGGTGAGTGCTGCCTCATCTTTCTACTTGCCTACACGCTACTAAATAGACTGTTAGCTGGTCATAATACAAATTCTATCAGTCTATTCAGTAGGACTATCAGCTGTGTATCCGCCTGACTTCTGCACTACCCAACTGATGGCCCCAGCCCCATTTATAAGGCAAGAAATCCCACTTATTACACCTGACAGGGCACATCTGTGATGTGAAAATCTTTTCTGGTGACTACCTTTGAATGAGAAGGTATTTCCAAACTTTTGGTCTGTACTGTAAACATACATAAATGCATATACTGAAACAGAAACACAGACACACATCATACACTTACAGTTTACACATATATACATACACCCATCATTCACATCCGATAGAATTAAAGTTGATAAACAGCTGCTGCAGATATTAAGAGAAGGGGGAGACAAGATCACTGTGCAAACAGGGTTGTACACATAGGGGCTCATTTACTAAGGGTCCTCGGACCGCACAATTGTTGGATTACGACAATTACTGTTTTGCGACGCATTTAAAAGGGAATTGTGGCGCACGCGTATGGATTTTGGCGCAAAAGTGGCGGCTTTCATGCAACACAAATCGGGGGGTGGGCAGTCGGATGGTACAATGGATTTGGATAAGTCGTGGGATTTAACATTTGAGTGGTTAAGCGACACAAGCAGGAAATTGGGCACACGATCTTAGTGAATTGCGCTGGAGTCCATCATCGTCTGGCAATGCACAGCGGGGATTGCGCAAGATACGGGTAAGTAAATGTGCCCCATAGCTCCTTGCTCCTGACTTACATGTCACTGGGTCTGTATTGTGAACATTCCCCCTTCAGCAGGAATCAACTGCAGCAGGGAGAAGTTCGACAGCCATTTGTTATAACATATCTGCTTGTCTTTGCTCCATATAGCAGCAGCAGGAAAATTATTTAGCTACATAAGTGGTTTGTATGGCCATGGGCTCCCCGGAACATGGCAGCTGCCCATACTGCTCTAATGGGGATTTGCCATTGTCTACATTCATTGTTTATTGTGGTAAGACCTGAATATGCTGAGATGTAAAAAATATATTCTGTAATACGCTACACTACTAGTGCACTACAATAATATTGCTTCTTTAACTAATTAGAACTGTTAAATGGTCAGATCAATTTGGGAATCTAAACCAACTACAGATCCTTATTGCAGTGTCCCACACTAGATTTCTGCCTGTAATCGCTACAAAAATTTTTTTTATATGTACCTACAGATTAGTCTGATAAGGTGCATTCAACTCCTGCATGGTGAATCAAAAAGGTGAAAGTAAATTCTCACATTTCAATTCCATAGTGATGTTTACACAATAAAGATAATTTTTAACCTAATTTTACTCAGCTGTTAAAGCTCCTATCACTCCCTAGGCTGGTCAGTGTAAAATTCCAGAGTGTAGGCAGAGACTCTCTAAGCAGACACTTTATGACGCCTCTTGTGCTGAATTACAGTGTGCTGAAAATGTGGTTAGTTTATCAGGGTACAGGTTTAAATACAGTTTCATTTAACTTCTGAGAGCATTGTACTAGTATCTGACACGTAGAAAGAGAGATGAGACAGATCAGAGATGAGGTGACAAGACACACTGTCAGATCAGATCTGATTTACTCCCTCCCCTGGATAAAGACCTTATCTTTACTGTCCGACAGGAATTCTAAGTGTGTGTGAGCTTGAACTGGAATGCAAGGGTGGGGACTAGAGGCAGGGAGCAACTCATGGCAGTGTCAGACAGGAGAACTTAAATGTCTGCCGACCTTAATATCAGAGGATCCAGGGTCGGGTCTAGAGGCAACCAAAATTGTGTTCACCAGGACTGATAGAGACAGGTTGGAAGTATATCTTTGAAGTGCTGTATTTTTCTTTAATAAGATTGAATTAGAGAATGTGTTATTTGTTATACTGAGTATATTTAAGAATCTATTGTTCGTGTGAATACCCCTTTAATGCAGCCGGCATAGTACACCATAGATTCATTGGGTTACCAACAGTACATATGCAGTGAAAACAAGATTTACTATACTGAATCACTGACATCCATATTTAGTTATTCTATTAGTGCAATAGCCTTGCCTCCTTCATCTCACTCAGTTCCCTGCATACTAGACTGGCAGGCAACTTTCCTTCAACACAGCCCTGCTAGGTAACACTTTAGGTTTTTCTATTGTTTTCATGAAATCAATAAATATTAGCAATGTTTTTATGCTTTAAACCACAACAGCTATAAATAAAAAGTAAATTAACATTCCTTGAACCATAAGAGAAAATATTGCCAATACTGTTAAGATTATATTTCAGTTCTGCATTCCTCCAGCAATGTGGTATCTCTGTATGACTATCCCATACAGCATAGTAATGTCTATAACCGATGTAACTGCACAGTCACTGTCTCCCCATCTTCTCTCTCAGGCTTGCTCTTTCTTTCTCTTTCCTCATTCCATTAATTCACTGTGTCACCACTGTGTCACCACTGTGTCACTCCCGCTTGGCCCCGAGACATACAGCAGAGTAGATTAATCAATTCCTGGATAGCTATTGATCTCTGTTGCTCTCTCTCTCATCAAGATCTGACCCCCGTATAAAAAATGGAAACTCGCTGCCGTGCAAATTCATCTCTTTTGACAAAAGGAAGGGGAGGAGAGAATTTGGTGGAGAGTTATAAAAAAATAGCTACAGGGTGAAACCTCAGAAGAGTGATTAGAGGCAGACTGAGATAAGTCTCTTCTGCCTGCTTCTATCTGTGGCTTCACCTCTCTCACACTTTCATTATCTATTGGTTTGTTGAAGATCGTATATGAATCCAGTGTTTCCCTTCCTATTAATATTAGATTTGCACTCTCAATGTATTATTAGTGCATTCAGTCTTCAGATGCTACAGTACTTATCTAGACTATGACAGGTTTTGCGCTGTCGATTTTCTGAAGATCCTAGCCCAACTCCCCACCCCCTATCTATTTCATCTGCATTTCTTGGGACTTGAGTGTCTAGAAGAGATCTATGTATTGGAGAATGATTGAATTTTTCTGGTCTACCACCAGGGGGCAATGTTCATGAAGATATTTGGAGACTACTTCGATTGTCGTTTATATTTTCTTCACAAGGAACTATGCATATGCTGTAAAATATATGTATGTGTATTTAAGACCTAGGACGTCAGTCACATTTGAAAACTGGTTTCTCAGCAGAAGAAGGATTTTTTGGCAATTCACTGAAATTGTCATGGATATACAGTAAATAATATGTTAATATACTGGCCATGAATGCAAGTAATGGTTCTTTTTTATGTATTTAGGGTGTAGATGTTTCCAATTTCTATATTTAGAGAAAAAAATATACTAATTCACAACTTAAGAATATATATTTTTGACGTGTGTGAAAAGACAGTACATCAAAATGTGTAAAAAGAAGTCTGCTAATATACCCCATAAACATGAGAAAATATGAGAAAGCTAAAGATCCACTGTTAGTTGCATAATTATATGTACTATTCCAGTTATCAAACTTCATAGCTTTGCATAATGACTTTAGTTTGAGGAGAAAATTCAGTCTTGATTACGCCGCATAAAATTATCATTAATAAATTGCAATAAAAGACTGGTCTCAAAGTTAAAGTGGTATTATGTATTATGAACCATAGTTTGAAAAGTCTGAACTTATCCTTACTTTAATGGCACCTGAGCTGCAGTAACATGGCGTGGCCATTAAGAAGTAGCCATATGTTTCCTGTCCCATACACAGTGGGGCACTTTCTGACTAGAAAGTTGGAAACCGCACTAAAAGTGCTATTTTCGTGTATAATGCTTTGTGCAGCAATTCACTAAGATTGTGCACCAGAAATCATGAATCTGTCGCTTCCCCGCCCTGGCCCGACAGAGTTCACTTTTTGTGGTGCTCCTTTAACATAGGGCGTTCAACACAATTTGCAAGTTAAATATGGCGCTTGGTCAAAATCAGTCGGAGCGACCAATGGCACACACCCTAATTTGTGTCACATGAAGGCTAGCACAGCTGCTCCACAAAAAGGTCGGGTCACAATAGCGACACAATAGCAGCACAGACACTTCTTAAATACCTGTGCAAGCCATTTTATCCTAGAAGAACGTGCACAGTCTGACAAAAGCGTGGGAAAAGCCCTTAGTAAATGTGCCCCAGTATGGTACAGATTCAGCAATGGTCCACACAGCTGAAATGTTTGGGGGATAGTTAGATATCTGACAATGTTTCAGAAATATACAGCCTATACACAGGCAGAGCAAAAAACCTTTTTTGAAGGTGCTGGCTGCAATGACATGCAATGAACCATTTACATATGCACAGTTGGTGACAGTTATCATTAGGCAGGCTCCTTGGGACAGACATATAATTTATGCCCCCTGCCAGCCCCAGATAAAGAATAATGTCCCCCCGCCCCAGATAAAGATTTAATGTCCCAATTCTATAATTTAAACAAAAAAAATCCCATCATACTCACCTCTATGATGCAGGTTCGTCTCATCCCCGGTCTTCAGCAGCTTGGTGTAGAGGCGCGGGATAGTGACGTCACTGCTCCGCGCCTCTCACATCAAGCCACGGAGCTACATGGAGGCAGGCTGACATCTGGTAGGTGTCAGCGCTCCTCCACTGAGTGTATACACAGACGCAGAAGGAGCGGTGCTGCGCTGCGTCTGTGTACTAATCAATAGTACCTGCATCGTACGATGCAGGTACTATAGATTAGATGAAAAGTTGAAGGGAGGGAGTGCGGACCGGCCCTGGACGAGCTCCGGACCGGCCCCAGACCGGCCCAGAACCACCGGCCCGGGACGAGCTCCGGACCGCCCCCAGACCGGCCCAGAACCAACCGGCCCACCGGGAAAATTCCCGGTGGGTACTATGGCCAGTCCGCCCCTGGCGATGACAGAGTGACCGAATGAGGCTAGATAGCATCTAAAACATCCAATAATTGACCCTGACACAATAGAAGACGGCATGCAGAGGCAGCGGCAGCAGCGGCAGGCTAGAGAGTGTCATGGCGACATACCCTAAATGGACTCAGGCTTCAAACCAATGGGTGGCACAGAGGAACCAAAGGAGGTGAGCAAGAAGCGCTGAAATGATTTCCTATGTGAACAAAAGGTTGACGGTATATTTAGTCGATAACACAGCATGGTGGCGACATAGTGACCAAGTTCCATAACGTATCTGGTGAAACACCCGAAAAATGAGCCTGACACAGCTCTTTTGATAAGGGGACGACATGTGGAGGCAGCCATGGAGACGACTTCCATGATTAAGAGTGACAGTATGGGGCATCCATATTGCTTCTATAATTGAAACTTCAGGTCTCCAGCATGGTGGCAACAGATGCACCGAGTTCCATTATGTATCTGGTGAAACACCCGAAAATTCTGCCTGAAAATGGTTCAATGATTAAGAGCGACAGTATGGGGCATCCATATTGCGGTGCTATGATTGCAACTTCAGGTCTCCAGCATGGAGGCGACAAATGCGCCGAGTTCCATTATGTATCTGGTGAAACACCCGAAAATTCTGCCTGACAAAGCTCGTTTCATAAGGGGACGATGTATGGAGGCAGTAAGGTAGTTGGTTGGATCTTGGGATGGAGCTGCCAGACGAGCTTTCGCGTGTTCAAGCCCATGCCTCTCGGCTCCTCCCCAAACAGCACTTCTAAGAACCTTTTGTATAAGATCAAGTGTAGTAGTGTTCTTATAAGTTTGGGTTATGGCGGGTGAGGGGAAGGTAAACAGATGCGCAAGAAGCGCTGAAATAATATCGGTAAATGATAAAAGTTTGCCAGTATATTTTGTGGATAACACAGCAGGGTGGCGACAAAGTTAACAAGTTTGATGTGGAAACCATGAAAACAACACAAAATTCTGCCTGACACAGCTCATTTGCTAAGGGGACGATGTATGGAGGCAGCTATATGAACGACTTTGGGAGGCAGCTATGGAGATGATGTGTGGAGGTAGCAATGGAGACAACGTGTGGAGGCAGCTATAAAGACGGCGTGTGGAGGCTGATATGGAGACAATTAAATTTGGATAGTGCCTGTATCCCTCAGTCTGCTCCCCCCTCGGACTTCCTGCCCTGACAACAACTTCACCACTGTCTGACAACCGTGTCTCCTCATCGTCTGACACCTCTTTACACACTTCTTCCACTACGTCAATGTCATCATCACCCACAGACTGCGACCGGTGGAAAACCTGGGCATCGGAAAAGAGCTCAGCAGCAACCGGACAAGTGGTTTGTGACTCTGGGAAGGGTCCAGAAAACAGTTCCTCAGAGTATGCCGGTTCAAATGCTAAATTTTCCTGGGAGGGGGCAGACTGGGGGGAAGGAGGCTGAGGTGGAGGAGTGCTGATTTCAGTGACATGGGTGGACTGCGTGGAAGACTGACTGGTGGACAAATGGCTGCTCCCTCATCATCAGGTGGTGTCTCACCCCGCCCAGGACCACGGCCTCTGACCCCTGCAGTAGTGGGACGCCCACGCCCTCGTCCTCTACCCCTAGCCCTCGGGTTCAACATTTTCAAAATGAAAGTGTAAACTGTAATTTTTTTTGTGTTTTATTTTTTGTGTTTGTCTGTGTTTTTGTTTTTTTAAGAAAACGATGCTATCCTATTGCTATGGCTAGTTTCTAACCTACACTGACAGCACACAACAGGATTTTGTGCTGTGCCTGATGACTTTTAGTTTTGAAAAAAAAAAAAAGAAAAGAAAAAGCAGACTGTGCCTAATTCAATCAAACCCCTAATAAATTGTCCCACTTAGGTGTTTGAGATGGATATGTGTGTCACTAAGAGCTATAGAGAATGTTCGCAAGACTCCCTGCTAATTCGTCACAATATGGTACTAGCTGCACTACTAGTGCCAACAAGGCCAGCCACAAGGAAATAAAAAAAAATATATATATAACGCTATTGTAGGCCTAAGAAAGCCGGTTGGGTTCTTGTATGCCTAGTTTCTAACCTACACTGACAGCACACAACAGCTGGATTTTAAGTCACTCTAAGTTTAAAAAAAAAAAAAATATTTGTCAGACTCTGCCTAATTCAATCAAACCCCTAATACATTGTCCGACTTAGGTGTTTGAGATGGATATGTGTGTCACTAAGGGCTAAATATAGCTGCCATTTTCTCGAGCGGGCGAAGTATTCGTCTGAGCAACGAGCTGTTTCGAGTACGCTAATGCTCGAATGAGCATCAAGCTCGGACGAGTATGTTCGCTCATCTCTAATCTAGACCATTGAAGCACTGCCTAATGACCGGAGCGGACATACTCGGCGAGCTGTGCTCATGTCGACCTAGTGTACTCGTAACTGCTCTGCTCGGAAGATACTTTGCCACTCGAGAAAATGGAATCTCCCCGTTGTTGGATTGTTGGCACACGAAACCGAGTTCAATCACAAGCCAGGAGACTCTGCATCCACCCAGCATGAGTGGTACCCTTAACACGTCGATGCATGGTTGGCTGGCCCTGAAGCGTGACCTGGAATGACTAGCCCTGCCCTCGCGTCCGGATCATCCTCTGTCTGGATGCCGTTAGGGAGAGATAGTTGGCGCTGCTGCAGGGGATGCGTTAGGCTGTTTATAGCGTACTGTTCGGCAGGTGAGTCTACAAGACCAACACCAGCCCTTGTTAGTGGATAGAATAGCGTTATATTTTATTTATTTTTTTGTTTGCTTGTGGCTGGCCTGGCTGGCAACGAGCTAGGATGCAGCTAGTACCATATTAAACGAATTGAAGGGAGACTTGCGAACGTTATATTTAGCTCTGTAGTTGACACACATATCCTCTCCAAACCCGAAGTGGGACAAGTTTATTCGGTGGTTTTATTGAATTAGTGCACCGTCCCTGATGATTTTTTTTTTCCAAACTTCAAGTGACTAACATCCAGTTGTTGTGTGCTGTCATTGGGTAGGTAGATATAGGATCCACAAGAACCCAACCGGCTTTCTTAGGCCTACATAGTGTTTATATTTATATATTTGTGTTGATTTGCTTGTGGCTGAGCTTGCTGCACTAGTAGTGTCAGCTAGTAACTATGGTGACGAATATGCAGGGAAGTATTCGAACGTTTGTATAGCTCTTAGTGACACACATATCCATTCTCAAACACCAAGTTGGACATTCTTAGGGTTTATTGAATTAGGCAAGATGCTTTTTCTGTGTGTTTTTTTGCAAAATAAAAGTCATCAGGCACGCACAAAATTGTCTGTGTTGCGGTCAGTGTATCTTGAACATAGCACATAGCAATAGGAATAGCATCGTTTTTAAAAAAACACAAACACACAAAAAAACACAAAAACAAATTACAGTTTACACTTTATTTGAAAAGTTGAACGCGGGCTAGTGGTAGAGGATGAGGGCGTGGCGTCCCACTACTTTGCAGGGGTAGAGCCGTGATCTGGGCGGGGTGAGACACCACCTGCTGATTGAGGGCCGGAGGGGAACGCCGCGAGAGCTACCTCCCTAGTTCAGTCTTAAGTTTAACTGGGACGTTATGTGGTAGACACGTGAGGCCAAGAACCGTGTGAACAGTGTATGTTGTGGATTGCGGAAAGCTTCTTAGCATTTGTCCACCATTCCCAACGCTCCAACGCTCACCATGTCACGATATCAGCCTATCCTCACCTAAGCTCTTCCCCAGTCTGCCCCACTCCCAGGAAAAATTGGGCTTTGAAAAACGGCACTACTCTGAGAACTTTTTCTGGAACCCTTCCCCATCAAAACACTTGTTCCGGTTGCTGCCTGAGCTCTTTTCGATGCCCAGGTTTTCCACTCGCCAGTCTGTGGGGTGATGATGCATTGTATGACGTAGTGGAAAAATGTTGTTAATTGCGGTGTCGGACGATGAGGAGGACACGTTGTCAGAACGGGTGAAGTTGTTGTCAGGGCATGAAGTCCCGAGGGGGGAGCAGACGAGGTCTCGAGAGATGAAGCTGGTTGATAGCCGGGTGAACACACGTGCTCTACGACGTGAGTGCCGAGTCCCGACGAGAACGGTTGGAGATGCAGTGGGGGGCCAGACGAGAGGCAGGCCAGAGCTGGTGCATCAGCGCAAAATGTTTCACGTATTGAAGATCTCGATGTTCTTTAAAGAAACACTGGATGACAGACGACGGTGCGGTGTGCAACCTGTGCCACCCCAGCGATCAGCAGGGGTCACAACACTACCAGCTAACCACCCAGTATGCGGGAAGGCATTCTGAATGCTTAAACACCCCAATCAATGGAACCAAGCCATCACCTCCGGCCGCGGGCACCCAAAACTCTTCCTTCCCCTGTGTCACCTGACTGCCTTGCTAGTTCAGCCCCTGCCAAGGACCACCGGCCCAAACACTCCACGTGTGACAACCCACTTCGCCTCCACATCCTTCACAGCATCACCAAGGTTCCCATGGCAGGTTCATTCTCCATTCCCCCTGACGCTGAGCGCAAAGAGGAAGCTACAGTGCCAACACACCCACACCCCAGATCCCTAACGTCCACATCCCCAAATGCTAGCCTGGAGATTGCCCTATAGGCTGGAGGAGATGAGCCTTCGCACCTCATGGCGGCGGCCGCTCCCTCGGTATCTTGGTCCCCGCGCCACATCTTTTGCCGAGTGCGTCCCACCCTGCACCAGTCAGTGTTCAGAAAACTTAATCCGTGCAGCTGACCAACGTAGTTGCTGACAAGGTTGTTCGCTCATCTCTAATCTAGACCATTGAAGCACTGCCTAATGACCTGGTATATTAAACATGACCTCCCTCTCCTACAGCCCTAGTCCTTCTGGTCCATTAGTATCATTTTAAAACTTCATTTTAGAAGGCAGGAGGCCGTGGATAACAAATATTACAACAGTCACAATATCTGGATCTATGATTAAGTGTCCCTGGTTTATCATAATTGCTTTTACCTTGATACATGAAAGTAGAAAAAAGTTTTCCTTGCAAAAAAGGTCATACCAAAAATGTTTTTCTTTCATGCATGATTTCTTTTTTTAGGGTAATAAAGCATGCAAGCTTTTATATGGCCCAGTTACTTGAAAATAAAAAGTTATGGTTTTTGGAAGGGGAGAGTAAAAACAGAAATGTAAAAATGAAAACATGTTGCAGCGTTAACTGGTTTGTGGCAGGTTTGGTGGCTAGAGGAGAAGCTACTGTAATTACAGCCATGTGTGCATGCACAGTTAAGTTGCCATTGACACTGACACTGCCATTGACACTGAGGCAGTATGAACAGTACCTTACACTGATAGTTTGGACAAACTTGACAGTACTTATTTTTGTTAGATTATATTTATTCACATAATCCTTAGGATTTGCATATGTTTTCTTAAAGACAATGAAAAATAATGAAATATAAACCTCTGCTAAGATATAATCTTACACCTTGACTAATATTCTATTCTAAGCAAAAGGTCTCCGTGTTGCTATTAATAGCATCTGAAATGTTACACCAAGCCACACGCATATATGACTTACATGACTTGAGCATGTTGCTCAACTGTATCTAAATATATTCAGACAGATCAAGTTCATGACTTGTTTGTGCAGATCTAGGTTTTGGCAGCCTTCAATTTTCAAACCTGCATTTCTAATGTCATTAATTAACAATTTTTATATAATAACAGAATTTTATTATAACTTTGAGAAAAGGGTACGTGTTTCAACTTGAACAGCAATTGTCATATGATGTAGACAAATAATTTTCATAAATAGTTTATCCTGAGCTATAGACTTCCCATTTAAAGTTTGGGTTCAGTCAGAACTTTCCACTTCAGTCTGCATCAGAGAGTCTGCAGAGATGGTTGGCCTGCAGATGCTGTCTTCCTTCAGCGGGATAATCCTCTGGCAGACCAGAGGTGCTGTGTGCTTACTCCACAGAGACTGTACCAGATTGCTGCCTAAGCTGCTATCCAGACCCAAGCTACAGGACCAGGGCCGAGACATCTTCCCGCACTATAGATCCAACCAACCTTCCTTGTGGAAGCCTGCAGAAAGGAACCTTTACCTCAGTCTGTTATCCACTACATTGGATTAAATGCCGAATAAAGAGACTGTGGGGGAGATTTATCAGAGGTGTCCGAGAGCAGAACTGTTGTGTAGAACTGCTTTCATGTTCTCACAGCTGTTTATAAAATGAAAGCTGAGATCGGATTTGTTTCCGTAAGCAACTAAAACAGTTTTAGCTCAGACTCTTCCCCCTGTGTGTTTATGTCTGTCATCCCTGTAAATGTGTGATCCCAGGCTGCCACTGCTAACATCATGGGCCTTCCCTTCACCATTTGCCTGGGGAGCCTACACTACACATACACCATGAGTGCCTCAGGGGGAACTTTCCACCATATTGAGACCTCCCCGATTCCTTGCATCACCTCACTGGGGGTCATTTACTAAGGGCCCGATTCGCGTTTTCCCGACGTGTTACCTCTAATGGGCATGGATGTGACCTGTAACAAGTGCAACACCCCTGCCAACCCATGGGGAGGGTGTTATTTGCGAATAGCACCCTCTCCATTTCAGGATCTATCTGGTGAGCCTGTACAACTCACCCAGAAGATAATGTCAGGAGAACTTAATGTAAATTGCAGTTGTAGATTCGCCAGGAAAGGGCAAATAGTTACATTGGTATCCACAGCAACAGTTAAAGTTAATTATCCAATTATGGGTTATGGGTTGTTAATTGTTAGCTGGAGATGTGAGTGGAGAGGTGCCTACTACCTACTGAGGTGAGTACAAAAACCCATGTGCTGGGTGAGAGCACTTTCAGAAGCAGACCAGGTCTATCTCGATGTAAGCTTGTTCTATTCAGATGAAGAATGAGAAGAGAGACAGTGGTTGGACAGTACACCTTAGTGCTGACACCAGATTACCAACCCCAGAGCTGCAGCTTCCACATCTTTTGGTTGACACAGCTCCACCTCAACTTCCGCATGTTTACTTACTAATCAAGCTGTCCCACCATTCTCGGCCTCCCACGCACTCGTAGAACTTTTGTGTTGAATGCTCGGAGGCAAACTATGTCATGCTACCACTGCCTACCAGAATCTGTTACCTGTTGTGTTTGGGCTTTCCATGCGGCTCCCTCCATCCATCCCCAGGGACCTCATCCTACAACAACCCAGGGATACTTCCAGGGCAGAGAGAAACCAATAATTCATCCATTCCCTCCTTATTTCTTGCACACACACTGCTGGAGACCTGCAGGTTTTGGTAGCACAGCCACCCTGGCCCCCATAACAAGGCACCGTGACAAAGCCAGTGTCCTAGGGCGCAGGTAGCCCATCGCACTCTGGTCATTCAGGGCCCCCTGGCTGCCTCCAGGCCCCAAAAAAAAGGCTAGGCACCCAGTGGGGGATGTTGCCACATGACTCCTGGCCATAAGCTGCGTACATGCCAGCACTCAGGTTCTAGTGAGCGAAGTTAGGACAGAGTCCCAAACTACAACCACAAATCCCACTTATTACCAAAAGTGACGACATTTTAATAGCAAGTAACTTATTGCTACCTGTTCTTCAACATATTCAATTGTATCGCCCCCCCTGAGGCAACCAATCAGTTGAAAAGAAGAAGGGAAAAATTTCAACTCTGTTGTAGCTTCTTCTCCAGGGGTGTCTACTGTAGAGGAAAAAATGGTTTGGTGCCAGCAGAATTGACTCCCAAAGATATTATTGTGCAGTCTGTCAACACCTTTCTCACTTTTCCTTTGCAGTTCAAACAACCAATGAAATGTTCTTTTTTTTGTTCTTATTTAAAATAAGCGCTAGAGCAGCATCTCTTAGTTGCATGGGGACTTTGGTGGGATTTGGGCCCAATTTGATGAACTATGGTGCCTGGGGTCGTGGTCTCAGGCGGCCCACAAAAATGCTCAGGGTGCCCCCGACGTGCCATTGTTTGCCCACGTTCCAGCAAGGAATCAGAGCCAAGCCCACACTTTCAAAGCAGCCACCGGTGAGGGAACAGGTGTACAACAGGTCACCAGGTCCCTACCCCGAGTAAGCCCAGTACATGCATAAGCTGATGCAGGTAATCAGAGACCATGAATCAAATGAGATAAAAGTAGGAAACGGTCAACAAGCAAGGAGATAGAATCAGTCACACAGTCAGAGTTTGAATTGATAACATTTTCTGAGTATTGTGCTAATCACCACTTTAAAATAGCTTCAGGTCTGAGAGCGGAAAAATGTGTGTAATTTCTTCTACATAGGTAGATTCAGAGTTATTAGAATAACTCTAGAATATCATATAATAATGGTGCAGACATTTATTGTTATTGGATAGGGCATGAACCATCATTCTATCTTCAAGAGGTACTACTTGGCATATCACACAGTACGATTCTTTTCTCAACAGTTGCATTGTTTTCTCCAGTTAACACTGCATGTTGTCACAGTCAATAGTGGGAAAGGTCATTCTTATGACTTTTATAGACATTGTCACTGATCTGAGCTGGCAACCACGAAAAAAAACAGACATACACGTAAGATGCAGTGGTTCTGTATATGGGAATGGTTACTCATGCATGGGTTAACCCATTAAATGGATTGGAAACAGTAACAGTATGAAAGCATTAATCACAGGTGAAGATGCCACACACATACTGTATATGTAGTGTATATGGCTTATATCAAGTATAAGCCGTCCCGAGTGTAAGCCAAAACCCCTAATTTTAACACAAAAAAACTGGGAAAACCTATTACTTTAGGTTCGAGGTGGGGAATGCATTGTCACAGCCCCCCAGTATATAGACTTCCAGTCCTGTAGTATATACACGTGCAGTCCCTTTCCCCCAGTATATAGTACGCAGCCCCTGCCCCCCCAGTATATAGCCTGCTAGTCCCTGCCCCCCCAGTATATAGCCTGCTGGCCTTGCGCCCCAGTATATGCCACTTGACCTGCCCCCCCAATATATAACAGCAGCGCCTGCCTCCCCACAAGTATATAAAGCTGCAGCCCTGCCACCAAGTATATAGCCTGCAGCCCTGCCCACCCAGTAAATATCCTGCAGCCCCTGCTCTTCAGAATGAAGCCTGCACCGCCCTGCCCCCAATATAATGCCTGTAGGAAAAAAAACAAAAAGTCTAATCACCTGCCAATGTGCCCCTGGAAGGTTCTCTTCTATACATTGATGCTCGGCGGGCATCAGCTCAGTGCCCCTATACGCAGTCCATTGCAGCCACCATGGACGTGTCACCGCTCAGCTGACATCTATACAGCATGCCGATGGCGGGCATACACTAGAATGTCAGTGAGTGGTTGACTGCCATGATGCCTACGATTGGACAATACGTGGGGACACAAAGCTCCGGATGCGCGGAGTTATAGAAGAGGACCTGCTGGGGGGCGTTGGGAAGGGTAGAGATCACCTTTTTTTTTCTTGATGTCAAGTCGAGTTAGGGTTTTCAGCACATTTTTTTTGTGCTGAAAACTCTGCTTGTACACTTGAGTATATACGGTACATGCCATTAAATAAACACACACATTTTTCACCAAATAGCTGATGTCACCTGTGGGTGATCACCAGTAGCAACTGCAACTGATTTACATATTTGTTTCATGTTTGCATGATAAAAAGTGTTTTTGGAGCTCGCACATGTATTTATTATGTCCTTTTTATAGCAACCACAAATTGTGTTGGCATTCTGTCCGAAACTTTTTTTTAAAAACTGTACAGCACAAGGGGCATGGTGGTTTGTTTATAGTATATTTATTACTTAGATGCGCCACAATTCTGTTGCCACATCATGAAGCAGAGTGCATCAAGAAAAATTGACACAACTGTTTGCAAATCCTGAAAACCGGATCAACTAAGAGCATGCAACAGTATTACATATTACATGTGGTGCAACTTGCACACAGAAAGTGCAAACTAAAACTAGGCACACTGGGGCTTATTTACTAAGGGTCCTGCGGATTGCACTTTTGTCAGATTTTGGGTATTCATGCAAGGGAGTGGTCACACACAATGGGGATATTAATATTCAAATTTGTGGTGCATCCAATGCACTTACATACACCGGGAAGAAGATGGTGAACTCCAGTGGACCTGACTAGGGAAGCGACAGTTGCAGGAAATTGGGAGCACAATTTTTGTGAATCGCGCCGGAATGCATGATCGTCGGACATTCTGTATTTCGGGAACTCCTGTGGACGGGTAAGTAAATGTGCCCCATTGTGTTTATATATACAAGCAAATAAGTGTTGTCTATGCCAATCTGATGGCAGCCCTGGTATGCAGGACTTGACATTTCTTTTGAGTATTCAAGTATTGCACGCGCTTACTGAAATTTATTAAATACTTAGTACAAAAACCTTTTTTTGGTGATGACAGCTTCAAGAACTAGGCATATGCATTGCTCTGGTTGGATTTTGGCCCATTCTTCCAAACAGATACCCTTCAAATCCAGATAGCTCTGTTCCTGAACTGTGAGCTTTATTTCCTTCCATATATATTGTACTGTATTTGATTCAGGTCATGTGATTGCCTAGGCCATTCTAGCAGCTTTATGAAACCAACTGTAAGTTTCCTTGGGAGAGTGTCAGGGATCAATTGGAAAGATTGATTATGCCTTCTCCTCCAGAAAAGGAGAAGGCACACGAATCTCCATCTCCCTGCCAGTTTTGCTCTTTTCCCAACCTGCAAGGCCGCTTCTGCCATGAGGCGGGATGAAAATCCCGCCTCAGGCGGCATTTTGCAGCTCCGTTCAGAGGTGAAAAACGCATGTGTGTCCGATACATGTGTTCTGACGCAAACAAAACGCCATTTGGACGTACTTCACCAGAGAATTTAAAATAAAAAACACAGCCCAAAACAGGCACTTACTTAACTGGAAAACCAGGTCAGTTAAGGATGAAAGCCATATCGTCCAGGGAACACTGGGCAATATTATTTTATATAGAACCACAGCATCATTCCTAAGCAGATGGTATTTAAAGAAAATTCTACATCAACAATCAAGCATAATAAAACTAGGATACTTACTCAAAGATTGACTTCTTCTAAAATCAACTTTTGTTAATTATGCTTTGATCCAGAAGGGCATTAGGAGCGGTACCAGAGCCCTCCTTGTGTGCTTCACAGGCTGTTACACTGCAGTGAGGTAACTTCCAACCCTTCCACGCCCATGTGGAAATTACACGACGAGGAAATGGATGGATAGTGCTATGGGAAGCATGGGTACGGGAGGGGAGGGGACCTTCTCCTAGTGTACAGCCTGTGAAAATTACAGCTCGGAGGCCTATGGTCCTTGCATATTGTTAAAGTTTGATTTCAGCACGGTGCAAGAATGGCAATGGCTGATAACAAAATCTATGACCGATTTCCATCGTCACGATTGACTACATTATGAGTTAAGTTCCCCTGGGTTATCATTGCTTGAATTGGGACGGTAGATTCCTATAATAACTGAGGTTAGGTCCTCTGTACTGCCTCTAAAGCCCACCTGTATCAGTTTTCAGGGGTGTTACTTTCACAAAAAGTTAGCGATGTGCTATTAGGGATCTCATATATAACCCGTCATTGTGTATTTTTAAACAGTCCAAATAGTTTGGGCATAGAGGAACAATCTGATGGCTACAAATGATGTCACCATTAGCTTGTGGCAGTAGACTGAATATATTAAATCTATTAATCATTTCCACTCCGTCATTTAAACAAAACGCTGCATTCTTCATAGAATTAAACGCACAGGCTCGGTCATTCCCTTACCTATCACCTTTAGTGAAGTAATGGGGAGGAAGTTGTGTTTTGGGACAAACGAGAATGTATTACAGCCCACGGATGAGTTAAATGACTTGCAATCTGGTTCTCATCAAAAACATCACTAGATTGTAATAGGACGTTATATGAATGGTTCAGGACCCCTTCTGTCGTCCATTTCTACTAAGTATTAAGATTGTTATTTCTGAATGGTTATCTATAAGTATTTCAGCCAAGTATTATACAAGGGAATACTGTTTAGAAGTGTGTATTTCACAACACACGGCCTAAAGTGACTAAGGTTAAGGGAACCTACCATACAACTACCTATAATGTAGAAGGTTTATTACGTGCATGCGATTGGACGTGAGGATAACCCTTTTTAGCCCTAATCCTTACGTTCCGCTATCTTTTTCTCAATTTCAAATTTGCCATGCTCTTCGGTAACACTGGGAAGTGTATGAACACTATAGGCGACAGGAGGCTTGTTGAGAGGGGCTGTAACCATGTTGCCACAAGCATATGACTCATTCAATTGTTCAGGTCGTTCCAATTACAAAACAAGCTGTCCTGCCATCCTTTGAAAAGTATTATTGTGATGGGAAGGTCCTCATATAAGTAATTAGCGACAAGCAGGAATCGAATCGCATTCTTTCATATGGCGGACAATTACAAAACATTGCTGGTCCTAAGCTTGTCATTGGCCCCCTGAGCTGAGGTCCCAACCTGGATGTGTCCCACCCATATCAGGAAACTGATCTGATTAATCGTAATTTACCCAGTATATCTCTCAGGATAGGAGAAGCCAGAGCAGAATGTAGTTTATCATTGGAATGTCATCAAGCTTTCTCCCGCGCTGTGCTAAAGGCTACGTTTGCTTTAAATTTAAGCATTTGAATTGGTGTTCCCATTTCATTTATTGTATGTAATTACATAAAAGATTTACAATTTTCTCAAAACACTTTCTTACTCAATTCCCTGTTCTAATCCTGGGGATAGAAATCTGTCCTTAAGTACATGTGATATCACACAGGTGCACAGCTCCATTATATACAGTGCTCATGATACTCTCTGTGTGATAGAATCTGCTGTGCACCTGTGGACCCTCATGGATCAGGACCAGATTTCACATCCCCTGGAAGTAACCTATGGAAACTGTTATAAGAAGGACAGCAACAGTGAGGGATTTATAAAGAAGAAAGTATTTTGGAAAAATTCAGGCAAGAATGCACATGAGATGTAGATAAAAATTCTATCTCAGATGGGAAGGAGATTGTGTGTGCACATCCTGATTTTACCATTTAGTTTTAACCCCTTTGTAGGACCAGGCTTTAGAGTTTATGCCATTCCATTTCTCCCTCCAGTATTCTGCAGAGCCATTCTTTTATTTAGGAGATTCTAAGGACTTGTTATCAGCGGGACAAGTTTGTACTTTCTAGTGGTGCCATTCTATTTCTGTGCATCTACTGGGGAAGCTGACAAAAATTCCAAAAGCGGTGGCATTAAAAACAGAAAAAATCAGTATGTGCCAAGTTGTTGTTGCTTTGGCATTTACAGCTTACATACTGCATACCAGATAAGACCTCCCCTACTTCTTTCGTTTAGATTGCAAATTTGTCATTGGCATTACCTATATTTAAATAGTTTTTGTTTAAAGTTTACTCTACAAAAAAATACAAAACATTATACTAAACAAATAATTGCCTTTTCGATTAGCTTATTTATGACAAAGCAGGATTTGATAGAGTTTTCATTGGCAACCACAGTCTGTCACGATAGGCCTGCTCAACGGAACCCCATCGCAAACTGTACCCATTATGGCAAGTCACCTACTGTTAGTGATCTGGTGTTTAGTGGAAAATGGTCATTTACACCATTGCACCCTAAACACTGAAAGGGAACCTGTCTCAGTAACAATTGGCCCTAAATTAAACACACAACTTATGTTGCAATGTCAGCAGCTAAAATCCCTTGCAGATCATGTCTTCTTTCATGGACTCGCAGTTGGTTTCCATCATGGCAGAAAATCACTTTGAAGTGAGATTAAAGCGTTTGACTAAACTCTCTGACGTTGATTTTATTTTTATTGAGAAAAAAGGGCAAAGCGGGGAGGCTCGTCTCCTCCAGGCCTGAGAGCTATGTGATAAAATTACTGCTCCACTATATATTAAAGATATCTATTTATGAAGAAGTAGAGGGCAACAGTGCAGCAAAGCTTGTTGGAATTATCATAGCGGAAACCACTGGCTGTTTACTACCTGTTTTAAAACACAATATAGTGATATTTGCATAATAGTGTACCTGTACTTCTCAGTATTTTGCACTCTTTCAACTCAAAGTATTATTTTTCTTGTTTGGAATACCGCACCCAGTATCGCTACTTGTTGGGATTTTTCCATTTGTCTGCCCTAATATGGCATGTAAATGGAGTAACGTGCTCCAAATCCCACAGCGCAAACAGCTAAAAACAACATTCCTGGCCATTGCAACTATACTGGCTGAGGTATTGGTGTCATACTGCTTGACATTCTTTTTTTATTTTGTTATGGCTTTTCCTAGCCATTTCAAAGGGCCCAGCACAGCTTTTGTTTGCAAATGACATCACCTGGCATGTCCCCAACATTCTTGGCAGTGACTTCAAGTAAAGAAGCTGCAACGTTTTATAATCTAGAGCCAAAAAAAAAAAAGAAGTGTGACGTTAAAGGGTCTATTTACAAAATGGGTCATACAGGCATTAGCGTTATTAAGTAAAGGAAAATGGTACTTGCCATATAGGCCATACTCACATTATAACTATGTACTTTATTAGTGATACAGCAACACCAAAGTTCTTTTCGTAGAGCTTCTCTGGTGTTTCCCTTAACAAGGCACATACAACTTGGTGGCAATGACAGGAAAATATCAAGATTACTGCAATGAATATTGGGTGCAGAACAAACAGGTATCACTGTCGAAGAGGCACTCTAAAGGGTAAACGATCGGGTATGTATATAAAGTTGCAATTAAACGTATAAATACCAATTCATGATTACCCATTGAGAGCATGGTATTTTTTTTAGTACCTTGAATTTGAGCAACCAATAATTCATTAAAGGGGTTCTCCATTCTGGGCAATATAATTTAATTGAATATCATTTTCCGCACATGTTAACACGGTAATTTCTCTAAATGATCCATGTTTCTCGCTTGAAACATATAGTCTTCCTCGAATAGACCACCTCACATTTTGTGCAGCAGTAGGCCAGACATTCGCTTAGGGCCTTGCTTTGACTTCACTGGTTCATCGATCATTACCACAGGACGGCTGTGGGACATGCAGTACGGCCCCTTTCACACTTGCCATTTTTTCACGACGTTTTCTGCGCGTCGCCTTTGATTTGCCGCGCAGACATTGCATTTGGCACTCTGACCCCTTGGTAACCAATGGGTCTTTCAGACTTGCAGATTTTTTTCACAACACACACACCCTATTTTATTTTTAACACGCAATTAAATCTCGACTGCTTCTACTTTTGAAGTCCACCGCGCATGAAAACGCACGCTACAAGTCTATGGAGGCGCATCAAGAAAAAGCATTGCACTGTGAGGGACAATTGCAAGTGCAATTGCAGTGTAATGACGTCTGTTTCAGCATCCCAATTGCCATAGAAAAATAGAGCTCAGTCCTGAGCAATTTACACGCGCATTTTCTGCGTTTGGAAAACGCATGGAAATTGGCATTTACCGTATATCCGGCGTATAAGACGTACCTGGTGTATCAGAGACGACCACCCCCTACTGTTCCTGTTTCAAAATATAGAGTTTACGAATCTCGCGCCGTTATAAATACTACCCCTTTCCAACGCATTTACAAACAAACACCGGTAACAAATTGAGAAACAAACAGGCATTTGAATTTAGACCATGGTTCTTTTTTTAATGAAATCTTATGACATGCAGGTATATAGCGAAAACTGTTGCTTTTCATAAACTAGAGGCTTTACAACAACAACATGACCAGTGTCCATTTCTTTGTAATATGTTACCATCCTGAGCTACTAAACTTTTATTTTTATTAAATTGCCATCCATTGTACTCAGAAGATGGAGAAAAAACTATTCCAAATCGCAATGAAAAATGGTGACAAAAGACAGCCATGTTGGCCTTTTCTTGTGGGCTGGACTACTTACGACGTCTTTCACTGAGCGCACCAAATTGATGTCATGTCTACTTTATGTTTGGGTCGGGGTAGACGGTTAAGGGGATACGCCCAATTTGTATAGGTTTTATAATGTTTTCATACATTTACAAAAATGAAAAAACCTCCTGTACAAAAGTATTTTTTTTGATTTTGCCAACTTCTGGACGCGCTAATAAATTTTTATACTTTGTGTTTTTTGGAGGACTAGCTGTGGTGTGTGTGTCATTTTGTTGTAAAATTTTAATATTTTCATGCAAATCATTTTTAGGACTGTAACAACCTTTTGTCACTTTTTAGATTTTTTTACTTTTTCAAAATGGCAAAAAGTGGCATTTTCGACTTTGGGCGTATTTTCTCCGTTACGGGGTTAACGCATTGAAAAAAACCGTTATCCATTATTTTGATAGCTCGGGCATTTTACGGATTGCGTCGCTACCTGGTGTTATGCTTGTTTTACATGTTTGTTTAGTATTTATATGCTCAGTTTCTGGGAAAGGGGGTGGGGTGCTCATTTGGATAATTTTAGGAGTTTTTTATTAATAAGGGTTTTTTTTTGAAAACGTTTTTTTTATTTTTATTGTACTATTTTTCAGATTCAGACTCCCTAGGGTACTTTAACCCTAGGTTGTCTGATCGATCCTATCATATACTGCCATACTACAGTATGGCAGTATATGGGGATTTTCCTCCTCATTCATTACAATGTGCTATCAGCACATTGTAATGAAGGGGTTAAAACGAAAAGACCCGAGGCTACCATGGAGACGGATCGCCGCCCCCGATGACGTCACGGGGAGCGGCGATCCCAGGTAAGATGGCGGCACCCATGCGCCGCTATCTTTTTGAGGCTGCCGGCAGCTTTGCCGGCAGCCATCGCTGTGAAAACACCTGCTAGCACCGATCGCGGGTGTTACCGGTAAGCCTTTGCTGCAATATGCAGCAAAGACTTACCGGCTATGGAGAGGGCTCTCCATGCAGCGCGACCCAAACGCCGCCGTGAATACACGGCGGGCGGTCGGGATTACCGGCGTATAAGGCGACCCCAGAGAAGACAGAAGATTTTTCTGTCTTCAAAAGTCGTCTTATACGCCGGAATATACGGTAAATTGCATTGAAAACGCGCGTGAAAAACTGAGACACTGAACAAACTCTGACTGAAAACTGATTGCACTCTGATGAAAAATGTGCGTTTTTCACTGACCAAACCCTGATCGCACCCTGATCAAACTCTGACGTGATCTGCAACGCAAGTGTGGAAGGGGCCTAACTCCCAGACATTTCATATACAAAAACAAAAACTGCAGAGGTGGCCGTAACCAAGGAGTCAGTCTGGTTTCTAAGGGACCATATGACTATTTTTATGAGAAATTATCTTCACCCAGGTACATTTTTTTTAATAACATCTAATTGAAGAAATGTTTATATATGGCAGATTAATGAATCTGGATGTGAATGCCCAGACGAGAATACCCCTTTAACTCATCCAATCCCATGTTAGACGTCAGGAGACACTGCAGCTCAGTACGGAGTTATCTAAAACTGTAACTCACGACAACTGCTATTCATGACCTAGTTGTTCAGAATTGTATTGCACTTTGTGTTTTTTCTTAAGGTTACTGCAAGGCTGATTCCACTGTGGTATAATCAGCTCTGAAGAGAGAACACTATAATCTAGATCCCAGCATTCAACCTAAGTTGTAGTTATAATCAGTCCCCTTGTCATATATAATATGGTACAGTATGTTCAAGTCAGCCCAGGTGTGGTTGGTTAGAGAAATAAGGGAATCACACAGCCTGTGTTTCCCTGGTTAATCTCTAACACTGTTACTTCCTCAGGGCACTTTCACATGATGTGTTGCGTCACGTTTTTTATGCATTTTTGGCGCTTTCCAAAGGCTTCAGCCTTGATCACATGCTGAGGATACATTACGTTTTAGCAGATGCAGTGGAAATGCAATGTAACCTCAGCATGTGATCAAGGCTAAAGCCTTTAGAATGCATCAAAAACACATCAAAAAGCGTGATGCAACGCATCGTGTGAACATTCCCCTAAGGGTGCATTCAGAAGTGGCGTTAACACATGCATTTTCAAATGCAGTACAACAGTTGAGAAGAGGAGATTTCCCTATATACATTGCTGTCAACTTTGCGTTTACAAAATGCATGCATTAACACAATGTTAAAACATGCATTAACATTGTGTCAACGCACCACATTAACATTTTGTGTTGTAAATGCAATGTTGACAACAATGTGATTAGGCAAATCTCCTCTTCTCAGATAAGAGGAGGTAGCAGACCTGAGAGTGTCATTGGGGCAGATTTACTTACCCGGTCCATTCGAGTTCCAGCGGCGCGTTCTCTGCGGTGGATTCGGGTCTTCCGGCGATTCACTAAGGTAGTTCCTCCGCCGTCCACCAGATGTCGCTGCTGCGCTGAAGTTCCCCGAGGTCCGCCGGAATGCACAAGCCTATACCTGGTGAAGGTAAGTGCAAGTTTCGCGACACATTTTTTTTTTTACCCTCCTTGTTGTAGCTTCACAGGCTGTTACACTGCAGTGAGGTACTTCCACCCTCCAGCTGTGTGAAATTACAACTGACAGAGGAAAGGGGATAGTGCTATGGGAGCAGGGGCGGGGGGAGGGGTGACCTTCTCCTAGTGTAACAGCCTGTGAAGCTACAGCTCGGAGGCCTTATGGCTCCTTAGCATAATTGTTAAAGTTGATTCAGAAGGAATAATGCCATGGATAACAAATATATGACGATTTCCACAGTCACGATGCTACATTTATGAGTAAGTTCCCCTGGTTTATCATGCTTGATTGGGACGGTAGATTTCCTATAAGAACTGAAGGATTGGTCCTCTGTACTGCCTCTAAAGGCCAACACTGTATCAGGTTTTCAGGGGGTGTTACTTTCACAAAAATGTTAGCTATGTGATATTAGGGACTCGATATATAACCATATTGTCATTGTGTATTTTTAACAGTCAAATAGTTTGGGCATAGAGGAAACAAGCTGATTGGCCACAAATGATGTCACCATAGCTTGTGGCAGTTAGACAAATATTAATACTAATTAATCTTTCCACCTCCTTCTTTAAACAAATGCTGCATTCTTCAGAGATTAAACGCACAGGCCGGTCATTCTTACATATGCACTTTATGAAGTAATGGGGGAAGTTGTGTTTGGACAAAAGAGATTTAAGCACAGGGATGAGTTAAATGAATTAGCAATTGGTTCTACTAAATAACATCACTAGATTGTAATAGGACTTATATGGAGATGTTCAGACACCCTTCTGTTAGTCAATATTTACTAAGTATTAAGATGTGTTATTTTCTGAATGTTATCTATAAGTATTTCTAGCCAAGTATTAATAAAGGGAATTAACTGTTATGAAATGTGGTCATTTGTCACACACAGGCCTAAAGTGATAAGTTAAAGGGAACCTACCACTACGAATCTACCTATAACGGTAGAATAGGTATTAGGTGCATGTATTGGACGTGAGGATAACCCTTTTTAGACCTAATCCTTACGTCCCGCTATCTTTTTTCTAATTTCCATTTGCCATGCTTCTTGGTAACAATGGGAAAGTGTATAGAACAGCTATAGGCGACAGGAGGCTTGTTGAGAGGGGCTGTAGACATTTTGTCACAAGCATATGACTCATCATATTGTTCAGGTCGTCCAATTACAAACAAGCTGTCCTGCATCATTTGAAAGTACTTATTGTGATGGCAAGGTCCGTCAGTAATATCACAAGCATTGGAATCATCGCATTTTTCAGATCGGCCAATTACAAACTTGCTGTCCTAGCTTGGCTCATTGCCCTGAGCTGAGGTCCCAACCTGGATGTGTCCACCCATATCAGGAAAAGCTGAATCTGAATCTAATGTTAAATTTACCAGATATATCTCAGGATAGGAAGAAGCCAGCAGAATGATATGTTTATCATTGGAATTGTCATCAAAGGCTCTCTCCAGCTGTGCTAAAGCTACAGTTATGCTTTAAATTTAAGCATTTGAATGGGTGTTCCCATTTCATTTTATTGTATGTATTATAAAAAGATTTACAATTTTCCAAAACACTTTCTATATCAATTCCCTGTTCTATCCTGGGGATAGAAATCTGTCCTTAGTCATGTGATATCACACAGGTGCACAGCTCATTATAATACAGTGCTATGATTACTCTCTGTGATAAATCGAGCTGTGCACCTGTGTGACATCATATGATCATGGACAGATTTCCATCCCCTGGAAGTAAACATGGAAACTTTTTATAGAATGACAGCAACAGTGAGGAATTGATAAAGAAAGTATTTTGGAAAATTCAGGCAGAATAGCACCTGAGATGTAGAAAAAATTCTCAGATGGAAGGAGATTGTTGTGCACATCCTGATTTTACCATTTAGTTTAACCCCTTTAGGACCAGGCTTTAGATTTTGCATTTCCATTTCTCCCTTCCAGTATTCTGAAAGCCATTTTTTATTTAGAGAGATTTATAAGGACTTGTTATCAGCGGGACAAGTTGTACTTTCTAGTGGTGCCATTCTATATTCTGTGCAATCTACTGGGAAGCTGACAAAAATTCCAAAAGCGGTGGCATTAAAAAAAAAAAAAATCAGTTGTGCCATTTGTTGTATGCTTTGCATTTACAGCTTACATATGCATTCCAGATAAGACCTCCCCTTTATTCTTTAGATTGAAATTGTAATGGGCATACCAAATTTAAATAGTTTTGTTTAAATAACTCTAAAAAAATAAAAACAAATAATTGCCTTTGCATCAGCATATTCTGACAGCAGGATTTGATAGAGTTTTAATTGGCAGCCACAGTCTGTCCCATAGGCTGTCAAAGTAACCAATCAGCAAACTGTACCAGTATGGCAGCACCTACTGTATGTGAAGCTGGTGTTTAGGAGAAATGGTCATCTTTCACCATTGCACCTAACAACTTAAAGGGAACCTGTCATCAGAAATTGGCCTAATAAACCACAACTAGTATGTTGTCAAGCAGCTTAATCCCTTGCAGATCATGTTTCTTTCATGGCTCAGCGTTGTTCCATCATGCAGAAAATCAACTTTGAAGTGAGATGTAAAGCGTTTGGACTAAAGCTCCTGACTTTTATTTATTTTTATTGAGAAAAAAGGCAAGCGGGCCTCTACTCCAGGCCTGAGAGCTATGTGATAAATTCTGCTCACTATATATTAAAGATATCTATTTATGAAGAAGTAGGGCAACAGTGCAGCAAAGCTTTGTATTATCATATGCGGTAAACACTGGCTTGTTTTTACTACCTGTTTAAAACTACTATATAGTGATATTTGCTAATAGTGTACCTGTCACTTCTCAAGTATTTGCACTCTTTCAACTCAAAGTATTATTTTTCTTTGTTTGGCATACCGACCAGTCCGCTCTTGTTGGATTTTCCAGTTTGTCTGCCCTAATATGGCATGTAAATGGAGTACGTGCTCCAAATCCCAAAGCAAACAGCTAAACATCATTCCTGGCAATTGCAACTATACTGCCTGATGTATTGTGTCCTACTGCTTGACATTCTATTTTTATTTTGTTATGGATTTTACTTATGCCACGTTCAAAGGGCCAGCCCAGCTTTTGTTTGCAAATGACATCACGTGCATGTCCCCAACATTCCTTGGCAGTGACTTAAGTAAAGGAAGCTGCAACGTTTTATACATCTAGAAAAAAAAAAAGAAGTGTGACGTAAAGGAGTCTATTTACAAAAGGGTTACATACAGCATTGGTTACTAATAAAGGAAAATGTAGACGTGCATAATAATGCCATAACTCACATAGACTATGTACTTTAGTGATCAGCAACCACAAAGTTCTTTTCAGTAGAGCTTTCTCTGTGTGTTCCCTTACATAGGCAACATACAACTTGGTGGCAATTGAAGGAAATAGTCAAGATTACTGCAATGAATTATTGGTTGCAGAACAACCAGGTATACTGTACGAAGAGGCGCTGCTAAAGGGTAAATCGGGTATTGTATATATAAAGTTGATAAAACGTAATAAATACAATTCATGATTTACCATTGAGCAGCGTGTTTTTTTTTATACCTGGAATTTCTGCAACCAATAATTCATTAAAGGGGTATTCCCATCTAGGCATTTACATTTAATTGAATTCATTTTTCACATGTTAACATTTTGGGTGGTATTAAAAAAAATGTTCCTGTTTGAAGATACTGTAATTTCTCATAAATGTATCCATATTCTCCCTTAGAAACAAGATAGCTTCCTCAGATACGACCACCTCACATTTTGGCAGCAGTGGCCAGACATGCGCTATTGAGTCCTGCCTGACTTCCTGGATTCAGCGATCATTACCACAGGACGGCTGTAGGACCTGCAGTAACTCCCGGACATTTCATATACAAAAACTTTTTGTTTCTTTGTGCAATCCCTCCTGCAGAGGTGGCCGTAACCAACGAGTCAGTCTGGTTTCTAAGGGACCATATGACTATTTTTATGAAAAAGTATCTTCACCCAGGTACATTTTTTTTTAATAACATCTAATTGAAGAAATGTTTATATATGGCAGATTAATGAATCTGGATGTGAATGCCCAGACGAGAATACCCCTTTAACTCATCCAATCCCATGTTAGACGTCAGGAGACACTGCAGCTCAGTACGGAGTTATCTAAAATTGTAACTCACGACAACTGCTATTCATGACCTAGTTGTTCAGAATTGTATTGCACTTTGTGTTTTTTCTTAAGGTTACTGCAAGGCTGATTCCACTGTGGTATAATCAGCTCTGAAGAGATGAACACTATAACCTAGATCCCAGCATTCAACCTAAGTTGTAGTTATAATCAGTCCCCTTGTCATATATAATATGGTACAGTATGTTCAAGTCAGCCCAGGTGTGGTTGGTTAGAGAAATAAGGGAATCACACAGCCTGTGTTTCCTTGATTAATCTCTAACACTGTTACTTCCTCAGGGCGCTTTCACATGATGTGTTGCGTCATGTTTTTTATGCGTTTTTGGCGCTTTCCAAAAGGCTTCAGCCTTGATCACATGCTGAGGCTACATTGTGTTTTAGCAGTGGAAATGCAATGTAACCTCAGCATGTGATCAAGGCTGAAGCCTTTAGAATGCATCAAAAACACATCAAAAAGCGTGATGCAACGCATCGTGTGAACATTCCCCTAAGGGTGCATTCACATGTGGCATTAACACATGCATTTTCAAATACAGTACAACAGCTGAGAAGAGGAGATTTCCCTATATACATTGCTGTTAACTTTGCGTTTACAAAATGCATGCATTAACACAATGTTAAAACATGCATTAACATTGTGTCAACGCACCACATTAACATTTTGTGTTGTAAATGCAATGTTGACAACAATGTGATTAGGCACATCTCCTCTTCTCAGATAAGATGAGGTAGCAGACCTGAGAGTGTCATTGGGGCAGATTTACTTACCCGGCCCATTCGCGTTCCAGCGGCGCGTTCTCTGCGGTGGATTCGGGTCTTCCGGTGATTCACTAAGGTAGTTCCTCCGCCGTCCACCAGATGTCGCTGCTGCGCTGAAGTTCCCCGAGGCCGGAATGCACGAGCCTATACCTGGTGAAGGTAAGTGCAAATTTCGCAACACATTTTTTTAAAAAAATGCTGCGGTTTTTCCGTCGCGTGCATGCCGGTGCCGATGCGCCAAAAATCCAATCGCGTGCGCTAAAATCCCGGGCCAATAAAGGGAAAAATCAGCGCAAATCGGAAATATTCGGGTAACACGTCGGGAAAACGCGAATCGAGCCCTTAGTAAATGACCCCCATGGTGTTTTATATACATCTCATGGATCTCATAGTCTCTCATCTCTGATCTACCTCATCTCTCTTTTTCTATATGCCAGTAGAATTTCTAGAAGCTAAATAAAAGTGTAGATGAACCCTGTAACCTGATCATCTAAGGGCACATTGGGGCAGATTTACTTACTTTTTTAAAAAAGGGGGCGGTTCTTCCGAATGCGTCGGGTTATCGTTCGGCCATGCCCCCCGATTTCCGTCGCGTGCGCCAAAAACCCGGGGCAATACAGGGAAAATCGTCGCAAATCGGAAATATTCGGGTAACACGTTGGGAAAACGCGAATTGGGCCCTTAGTAAATGACCCCCATTGTCATTACAAAGCATCGCACAGCATTACATTACATAGCACAGCACATTTATCAAAAAAGAGGCAAACTTTACTTGGTGCAGTTTGCTTCACTAATCTGACACAACCCGCATGCTGCGATCATTATTAAACGGCACCATTTTTTTTATGCACTCAGTTTAAGGCTACATTCACACACATGTATGGGGGACGTATATACGGTCGACGTATATACGGCCGATGTACGTCCCCCATACACTTCTATGGGCTCACGGCCCTGTACAAACAAAATTGGCAAAAAAAACTACATAAGCACATGTGCAAGCATTTGGCACATGTTTTTATGGGAAAATGTCCCAGAAAACTGGCACAATCATGTATATATCTACAAAGTACCACAGAAAACTGGCACAACCAGTTCAATAAATGTGAACCTGTATCTCCAGAGGCACACCACTGAATCTAGGGCTGGATTAAAGGGAACTTGTCATCAGGAAATATTTTTCTTGCTCCCTCATGTCACCATAGAGAATAGTGTACACATTGCCAAAGAATTGTTATAGTAAAACTGGCCTTTTCCAGATAAAAGAGGATAAGATAGATCAAAGTTTACCTTTATGTATGCAGAGCTGCATCCCATGGGAGTGGCCAGTGAGGAATAGTCCCCCCCCCCACCTTTGGGAAACTGCTTCGTCATGCATTGATTCCAAATTTAAAAAACCTCCCATGTGGTGAAAGGAGATAGCTGGTGGAGTGGTTGCTTAAAGCCTCTATAATAGCTTTAGGTTGGGCTGGTAGAGATGGAGCCCAGTCCTAGTGGTGGACCTCTGCTCTAGCCTAGTTTCTTGTGACTGGCCCAGGTGTCAGGCAACTTGCCTTGTGAAACCTCTGCTTCCTGGGCTGTAACACGGACTCTGCAGCTCTGACTTGTACTGCACACTTCTCTGTGCTGAGAGTGACCATTGTCTGACTTCTCATTAAGACTGGATCATGTGCTCCCACCCAAAAAGGGTTTTATCAACTTCATCACCCTTATGATGTGGCAAGCTCTTGTCCAACCAGCACACCCCTTCCTTACAGTAATGACAGAGCATACCATTGGTTAGAAAAGTTAACTCATGACCTCCCAGGCAGAGGCTTACTGCTGCAGTTACTAAGTTTATCATGTTAGAGGCCTCTGAATGAGTTGCACAAGTTCACCAGACAGCTCCTGACAAGGAGAGGAACACTTTCCCAGCATCTACCCATCCCATGCATTGGCAGGGGTGTTGCATAAACATTAGTATATAATAAATAAATGTAAACTGTACAATACAATGTAATATCGTAAATGGCCACAAGGTGATGGCACTCCTAGCTCTGACAAATAGCGTCTGTCTTTGCCCAGAATAATAACTAGGGGTCCACTACAATAACATCACTCAAATATGGGCATGTTCACATGTTTAGATCTCCCCTGCAAAGGTTATGTTTCACAAAGCAAAAATCTTGAGATATGACTGGAATTTGTTTAACACAGTGAGATAGTAACTGTGGGAGATGAGACATAAATATGTCTACTCTCATATACCTTAAGGCAAATGATTTACCACTTCTCTAGTAATGTTGTTTATGACTAAGAAACTAAACACTCATTTAGTCTTTCATATCTGCTGATAGTTTCACTAAGTGTGTTACATCATAACAATTGCTTTAAGGAATTGCTTTCATTAGTACCTAATTTTTTCCCATAGCCGCTGTTGACACCCCAGCGTTCTGGGCTTACCTCCCTCCCTCAATTCACCATCTGTTACTCTCGATAACTCGTTTTAGATACTATCCACTTTTAATTATTCCACCATAACACCTACTTCATATCTCTTTCTTATGATCAAATCATTCCCATTATTCAGTCCCCTATGTTTCTTATTGTACCCCTCCTCCATCCATACACATATTTCTGGACTGAGATCCTTTTCAATTGAATGCGTGGGTGAATACACCAAATGTTTGTGAAACCATATGCTTGTGATACCTATAATTTTTGCATCATTGTACTATTAAGTTACTATATATTTGCTGAGCAACTAATTAATTAATAATTGATCATTTTATATTAGTTTGTTTTATTCTGTTACTATTTTTATCACCTTACATTGCTGCACCTAATGTAGAATCTCTACTAATTATAATGAGTTTTTATGAATTATGAATAATTAATTGATAATTATAAATAATGAATTTATATTTATTACCTATTAATATGTATTACTTATTATTATCATCTATTTATTATCTATCTTTTTACATTTTTTACTGATGTATTGATTCATCTATGGACTCAACAAATGAATTCAAATGCACTTAACCGACTAAGTGTCTATTTACCTGTCTATTCACCTGTTTTGTTTGACTATTTATCTATTTATTTATCCGTTTATATCTGTTTACAGAATGATTAACGGTCAACTATTCACTAACGTTTACTAGTTTAAAGTCGTTTATTGTCTTGTTTCCTCTTTTCCCTTCTCTTGCTACTTTCACTACAGTTGTTGTGCATTTGACCTGATGAAGATGTGTTGTCTTATAATATAAACCAATAAAGACTTTAATACTTCAATACTGAATCTCGTCTTGGATGTAGCGCATCATCACATGGTTACCCTATTTTTTCCTTTTATCCATTTGCAACATTTTCACTGGATCCTATCCAGACCGGGGTCCGACGTAGCAGTAACAACCCCATTTTTGTCTTTTTAATCTCTATATATATCCAACGTTTGTGCAAAACCCAAGGTGCCTGGCTCCAACAAATCTTTCTCAAAACCACTATAAATACCATATACCTTAAAGGAAATCTACCATTTGATTTGATGCATTATGAAGCAGACGAGGACGTCTAGAACACAAGGACGCGCACTGGAGTAGGAGCACGATGGGAGCAGGAGCGCATAGAAGATGAAGAGCAGGTGCGCCACGGAGTGTAGGTATTCAAGTAGGTAGCATTTTTGTTGCTACAATAAACAACTACTGCTTCAATATAACGCAGAGAACCTGTTTATAATTTGAATCCCAACTCTGGGTGCATAGTAGGGCCATGTTATAGCACAGTGGTGGCGAACCTATGGCACGGATGCCAGAGACGGCACTCTGAGCCCTTTCTGTGGGCACCCGGGCCATAGCCCCAGCACACCAGACAGGACTCAAAGTATCTTAAAGTGATACTTACTTCGCTACTTGAGACTGTAGGAAAAGGGAAAAAGGGTAGACCGGGCCAAATTTTTTTTGGAGGACCTCCTGGTGGCCCCACAATTCTCTGTGTGTAGAGGGACACTGGAAAGCTAGAATAATGCACATTTTCCATAGTTAATTATTAACAATTGGCTGGGCTGTACGCCAGGTAGCATGTTGAGCTATATTGTGTAAATTGTTATGAACACGGATTTGTATACACATGTAACACATTGGATGTTTGAACACACCCATATAGGGTTAAAATGTATATGTTTGATTGTATTGTTTCTCACTGATGATGTCACATCCTGCGGGGGATATAAACCCGCCTTGTATCATTGTTTGGTATACTTGAAAATGGCTACATAGAGATAGCTGAAACGTTGTATCTTTTTCCACTGGTGAAATAAATACCACTATTGAACTTGGAGTGCTGCTTCCCTGTTGTAGGATTTACATACGTAAGGGTCTTTTGAGCCAGATTCCGTGAAGCGTGCACCTACACGGATCTTAATACAATACACCATTGTGCTACTCCTTCAACTATTTCTCTACTTAGTGTTTTTAACCCATATATTATAGGCTGAATAACCAATTAAGACTGCTCGATGCGAGGATACAAGATGACATGTGGATCTTGCCTTGGTTATGTTCTGCTTCAAACTCAAACAATCTGCACACAATGGGGCAGATTTATCAAGCTGTCTGAAAGTCAGAATATTTCTAGTTGCCCATGGCAACCAATCACAGCTCCCCTTTAAAATATTCATGAGCACTGGTAAAATGAAAGCTGAACTGTGATTTGTTGCCATGGGCAACTAGAAATATTCTGACTTTCAGACAGCTTGATAAATCTTTCCCAGTGTGATTATCCGGTAGTTAGGGGTAAAAGAGCTGGCTTTGGGTTTTCTTATTTTTACTGAGGAGCCCTTCTTTCATTCCCATTGCTCTGGGCCCTCCAATAGATTTACTATCACTTCTTGATTTACAAATGAAAATCAACTGTTCACGGTAAGTTTCCCCTTTAGCAGGTATTATTAAAAAAGGAATGATAATAGGTGATGCCAGGTAATACTATAAACTGATTTTTTGAAAGACTTATTTCCAGATGAGGTGACACACGCTCTGAATTGCATGATGGTGCTATTAAATATCCACTGTCTCCAGCAGGAAGAAATTCTCAAGGCAATGCGGGCTTTAGACCTTGCTTTTATCAGCACAAATCACCATGGTTGCGTGTGTCCAAAGCAAAACATGTTGCTATTTTATCATCTATTTCATGTGCCTGTCATTTTAATGCATATAAAAAACTAAGACAAATGTAAAATGCTATTGTTAGTGCCAATATCGTGACATTTAATTTATTTAATCTTCAATAAATTCCAGTGTCATTATCATTAAAAGAAATAAAAGTAGGTGAACTTAAGTGCCAGTGTGCTGTCAGCACCATGTAAAATATAATACACTTGGATTAAAGGCCAATTTTTTTTTCCATCTCTAGCATCCATATTTACTGAGACTCACCTGGTATGAGTAGTTACAGTAAAACATGCCTCTGTATTTACATACTGTTCAGAACACAAGCAAGAATGGAAACAATGACAACTGACTGTGAACTCATGATCAAAATGAAATGAAATGTCCCTTTTTGTACCAAAATAATTAAAATATAGCATTTGCAGAGCTTGTTTATTATCCCAAAATAAAGTGCAGTTGCAGTTTAATAATGCCTAGTACGTGCATGTTGAGGAATTGCGACTTCTCTGAAAAGTGGGAATGTCAGGGTGGGTTTGGGGATGGGTGACTTATTTGCTGTTACTTGTGCCAGAAAACCGGCAGAGTCTACAGGTGAATTCTCCACCATGTTTGACCTAGTGATAATTTCATTCTGGAGAGCTTGCACTGTGCCAGATAACCCAGGAGGCTTGAGTGGTAGTGAATCTTTCATGTCATGAGCAGTCAGCGGAATGTTAGGCCTGCTGCATATTGCACCCACTGGTAACATGCACAGTCGATGCTGGCGCCAATTGCAGATGTAAATTGACCGTGTAAATGCTTCTGGCAAAGCTGGCAGGGCATTTAAATTCCAGCGGCGCGTGGGAACCACCATATTGGATTTGATCTCCGCCCCCTGTGAGGTCATCGGGGCGGGGCAGCGATTGGTTACTATGACAGCCTCAGGCCATACAAAGACCTGAAGCTGTCTGATTTTAGTCCATCTATTACAATGTGCGATTTACACATTGTAATAGATGATGTGTAAAATCCCCATATATTGCCATACTGTGGTATGGCAGTATGTAGTAGGATCAATCAGACAACCTAGGGTTAAAGTTCCCTAGGGGGTCTGAAAAATAGTAAAAATAAATATAATAAGAAAAGTTTTAAAAAAATAGTGAAAAAACCCATAAAAATTCAAATCACCCCCCCCCTTCCCTTGAACTTGTATAAATATAAATAAAAATCTATAATACATATAAGTGAAAATCATAAACATAAACTTGAAGAATTTATTTTCTTTGTACAAGAGGTTTTTAATTTTTGTGAATGTATGAAAACAGTATAAAACCTATATAAATTTGGTATCCCTGCTATAGAATAAAGTAGATATGTGATTTTGGGTGCACAAAAATGCATTTTTTCACCATTTTCATTTGCATTTTCCCGCTTCTCAATACAGGGCATGGAATATTAAATACCGTTACAGTGAAGTACAATTTGTTACGCTCAAAACAAGCTCTTTACATAAAAGATGTAATAAAAAATGGAAAGATGGAAAATAAAAAAGTTATGGATTTTTGAAGGTGGGGATTGAAAAAAGAAAACTCAAAAATGAAAAAGGGCCTGGTCGTCAAGGGGTTAAACACTTCAGCACAAACTGATATTATATAATGCCGTACGGTTCATTGTAAACCTTTATATATTGGAACTTTAAAATCCAACCTCAGACCAAGGAAACGATGCAAAGGGTAGAAAGCCCTGGGAAATGATGCGAAGGGTAGAAATGTAAACAATAATAAAGTATTCATTATTCCATGACGATTAATCTTTAGCAAAACAATCAAAGTCTTTTTTTCTAAACCCTATTGTCATAACCTAAAATGAAGATGAAGATGAAGTTGAAGTTTGTTTACAGAAATCTCAGCACCTCACACACCTCAGCTGCTCCTGAACATCGTAATACGCATCTCAGCTCCTGCAACATCTCATAATTCACACCTCTGCTTCTGAAGAATCTGATCACACATACCTCAGCTAATGCTGAACAATATAATACACACCTCAGCTTCTGCCGTGCATCTTAATACACACCTCAACTTCCGTAGAATCTCATTAATAAGAGCACATGAGTGTGCTAGAAATCCATTGACAGGCCTGACTATTCTACCTGTACTTTACCTGTTGGATGCCATGAACTAACCCATAAAGGCGGTTTTATTCTGCAAGAAAGCTGGATTCGGAAATTTCTTTTCTATTTGTTGGAAGCATTACCCTGCAGCAGGGTGGATCTGTGCATGTGGAAAAATCTACTGTGGGTAATGGTGATCTGGAGGAAACTCTGTGTTCACTTGTGCCTTGGGTGCCCTGCCTATAATCTGGCCCTACCCAGGCATCAGTACCTCTTGAGACAGCTCCTAATTCAAGTAGGCCATTGAGCACTTTTTGATTTTTTAGCAGTCATCAAACATATAGGCTGAAAGACCCACCCAGAGCACTTGCACGTGCTGTAGACCTGTATTATAACTTCACTTTTCACAGCCTTCTTGCTACCAACATCCAGCATGACTTTTTCAAGAAGCTAATGACATGATCCCCAGCGGAGCATGTATAGCCTCTAAGTCTCTGTATGCTTTTAATGGCAAACGCTCCATAAGCAGCTTTTTCCCCCTCAGCAGCATCCACGGCCACTGCAACAGACCCCAACTAATTTATTAATTTTCCTGGGCTGCAAAATATGGATGAAGGTCCTCAAACATATTAATCGATCCCTCAGTCTACATAGTCATAACAATTTATGAATAGAGGGGAAATTTATCATAAAGGTTTTTGCGTTCAATGTATAATATAGATTACATACAGATTTGTGCCAGGCCCTGGAACGCATAGCTATAAATTTGCTTAAAGGTGTTCATGCAAATTAATGCCCATTTATTGCAATTTAAAATGTAACCTAGTATGGACCCCACAATAAGGGTGTCTGATTGGTGTAGATTGCACAAATTTAGTATAAATAATCTGATCCCTTTTAAAAATCTGCATAAAGGGCCAAACCTTACATACATAATGAACCCAGTTTGGGGAAGACGATGGAGGTAATGCTATTCCACTGTTCATAGATGCAACTATGTAAAATTGTGATAAATGGGCAATAATTAGCTGTGAAGGCTTTTTAAATAATTATAGCATAAATTGTCCATTCACTACATTTGACCAATTTGTGCGGCCCTCATAAAGACAAGCCCTATCCATATGTCTTAAAAGGAGACAGGCTTATTTTCAGGCTTAATTTTGAGCATAAAATTTCATAAAGGGTTAAACATTAGATGACATTACATTTTATCACTTGTTCTTATCAGTATTGGTAACCATGGAAAATGTGAGAACTCTAACCCTAAGCATATTCACAGTTTAATAGACTTTTAAACTTGCTATACACATATTTCCTGTGTGGTATGGGACAGATTCATTCACTGCATTGTTACAGTAATGTTTAATTGCCGGTCATTTTGAGAGAGCAGAAGATTCACAGCTATGGTTTTCTGTGTTTGTCTTGCTGACAACACCTTTTTATAGTTATAAAGAACTTTTAAACTATTTTCAAACACCAATATTCTATTTAATGCCTTGTAAATATTGGCATGGCAGCCAGAGGTGTAACAAGTGTCCCATGGACATAAAAATTCCCCCTCCCCCTAATTGTGACCACCAGTGGGATCAAAATACCATAGGTAAATGGGGACATGTGCTAGCTGTAAAAGGAAATGGCTACCACATATCCTAAAACAATGTTTGTGTGCAGGAGAACTTAGGTTATGACCCCACTTAATTGCATTTATTTATGAAAAAGTCATGAGAGGCCTAAATAAAAGTAAAACACCATAAATTACCCCATTATGAAGTTTGTTAACCCTTTAATTGTTTTACAGGGGTTACAACAAAAGTAACATATTTTGGGCTAAATTAATGTGTTTTTCAAAAAATGTACGAATTCTCAGTGGATAAAATACCAAAACACCAGGGCAGGGGCGTTGCAGTCGGTGCAGCCACGGGCAATACCATACCTAAACCCACTGGTAAGGACTGGCATTCACATTACCTCGGATACTTTAGGAGTGTTTTTATGTGCCAATTTGGCAACTATTTGTACCCCATTATTTCACATCCGTGTGGTCTTATACTACATCCAGCCCTGGTATACATCTACATGTAGTAGAATTTTTTACTCTATTCCCCATGCTGTGTTCTCGACTGCAAATTGTCTGTGCTTCATCATCCTGAATAGCTGTTTACATTTATGTACCATACATACTACACCCTTTTTTGTATGTTTTTAATATACCTTTCCATTAAAGAATTATCAATTTTTATGATTTATTGTTAGTGTCTTTCCTCTCTTTCCCCGTGCTGGGGAATACCTTTGGCTTTCTTAGCAATGTTGCGAGGTTTTTAAACACCGTATGCGTATACCTGAGGGGTGCCACTAGGCATTTAGGTGGGGCTTAAACACCCACACCCGTATTACAACTTAGCTACTTTCCCCTCTAGACTGTTCCTTTTCATTTGTTTCCACTGATAATCTAACCACATTTTCACCACACAGCATCTCACAGTACTAGAGGTATTATGAAGTGTCTGCTAAGAAAGGCCACACCCACACTCTGGAATCTTACACTGATCATCACTTAATGATAGGAGCTAAAACAGCAAGAAAACTGTGTAAACTGAGTAAAATTGTAAAGTAAGAGGTAAAAAATTATCTTTATTGTGTAAACATCACAAGGGGATTGAAATTTGAGAATTTTCTTTTGTGGGCAAACTCCTTTAAGAAAACTTCACCAAAAACCATTTCAATACTGATTGTGATGCAATTTTAACTTTGTAAATTAAATAATTTAATTCTTCATATTCAATTATTTAAGAGGCCAAATCACTTTTAGAGTTGTTTTAAAAGTTCTATTTATTATAAACTCCTCACAAATCAGCCCTTAAAAATCATTTTTAAAACTGTTCTCATCAAATTATTCAAAAGAGATTTTGGCGTTTATTAACGCTTTAACACATATCACATGAAGAAAAAATTAAGGTTCTATTTGGAATTTAACATTTTGACAATAAATGATTATTTAGCTTTAAAGTGTTCATGTTCATGCAAGAAAAGAGCCCACAGAAGGTGGGGGACACTATATTTTGGAGGGCAGATCTTGATTAAGTTGTTGGAAATGTTCCTGATGTATTGGAACTGCTGAAACCTCCCATAAAATGCCCTAATTTGGAAACTACACCAGAATTTATTATGTGGTATAGTAAGAATTTTATAGGGGTTTGTCCATGAAAGAAGTCATTATTAAATTTTAATCCCCTAGTGATGTTTACACAATAAAGATAATTTTATACTAAGTTTAATTGCTGTTTTAGCTCCTATCACAGTGATGGTCATTATAAAATTCCAGAGTGTGGGCAGGGACTCTCTAAGCAGACACTTCATGATCCTTCTGTGCTATGAAGTTTGCAGACAAGATAAGCAATTCAAGAGTAGAATCCAACCATACTCATGAGTTTCACAGAAATAAACACTGGCTTTGTAAGTGAGAAATTACATATTTTTCCCCAAAACTTTTTTTGGCCCTCAATGTTTTTTTTTTTCAATGGGTTCAAAGAAGAAAATGCACCCCACAGTTTGTTTTCAAGTCTCTCACAAAAATATAAATATCCCACACATAGTCTGAAACTGCTTTAGCGTCCCATAGTGGAGCTGGGAACGTGGAGCATTTTGACAACACATGTAAAGTACAATGACTAAATACCCAGTAAAAATCACAATTTTTACATGAATATGCATTTTAGTGTCTAATATGTCATATCCAGCTTGTGCTAAAAATTAGCTAAAAGTTAGCTATATACCCTATACTAGATTATGTTTCCTGATATTATGACACCCTTCATGTGACCTTACTCTTTCACCTGGAAATAATACAGGACTGAGGAGTGAAAGAGTATTATGTGCATTTGTAGCCCAATTCATTGACTTAACAAGTTAATTTTGGATACTACTCCCCTTGAGAAATGTAACAAGCGATGTACTGGACATTTTTACCCCACAGATGCTTTCAAAAATTCAATGTGAAACAAAAGTGAAAATTAAAATTTTTCTACAAATATCAAATAACACCACTTTTAAGTGCCAATTGTAATGGGGACTGTGGACTCAAGGTTGACAGATACAACAGTGACAGTAAAATCCCAGCCTCCCAACAGCCCTGTCTGCTTGCCTCTGCATATCCTAGAAGAAAACCATGAAGACATACCCTCCGAAGTCAAAGGACAGACACAAAACAAGAGACAACTATAGGAAATAAGAATTAAAGACATATAGCGAGCGAAGTGAGGATAATAGTCCTAGTAGAAAATCTTTAGCCAGGAAAGCAGTTAGATATAAAATATTTAACACGTAACATACAACATATATACAATTATAACAAATCAAGCACTCATAATAAAAGTATAAACAAGTTATAAAAGTTAAACAAGTGCAGATTCAATCAATTAAATAAAAATTCTCTGCTAACCAAACAAGTAGAAGCTGCCTTCTTGCAACAAGCATTTTATAGCCCTCTTATAGTTGGAATAAAAAATTAGTTTTTTTACTCTATCAGTTTTACATTTAAGTAGCACAAAACAGCCGCCAAACAAATTTTGTTCATTCTGAACAGTATACAGTAGTTGCCATTTGCTAGAATGCCATCCACCTTAGCTAACATGCTTCTCTGCAATATAGATTTCCAGTTTTTCAAGTGTACCTTTATTAAGCCAGCTTACAAATGAATTACATAAAGTGCTTAAAATAAAAAATAGATAACATTTTATCTTTATTCCATGGGTCAGAATGAATGGTACCCCATTTTATAGCTTTTATACGTTTAACTAATTTTGCAGAAGAAATTATTCTTTTGAATAATCCCTTGTTTTTGCATCATAGTATCATAGTATATAAGGCTGGAAAAGATGTCCATCTAGTCCAACCTTTAAGAATTATAGAAATGTTTTTTCCCTAAAACCCGTGATATTTTTTCTCTCCAGAAAGTCATCCAGGCCTCTCTTGAACATGTACATAGAGTCCGCCATAACAACCTCCTGTGGCAGAGAGTTCCATAGTTTCACTGCTCTTACAATAAAGAACCTTTGTCCATGTTGATGGTAGAACCTCCTCTCCTCTAGTTGTAGAGGATGCCTCCTTGTCCTAGTATCAGGCCTAGGTATAAAAAGGAGAGATCCTTGTACTGCCCATTCAGATATTTGTACATTGTAATGAGGTCTCCCCTTAGTCTTATTTTTTCTAAACTGAATAACCCCTAATTTTGGAAACTGTCTTTGTATTCCATTCCCCTAATAATCCTGGTTGCTCTCCTCTGCACCCGTTGCCGTTCTTTTTATACACTGGTGCCCAAAACTGTACACAATATTTCATGTGTGGTCTGACCATTGATTTGTGTAAGGGCAGCACTATGTCCTTATCATGAGAATCTATTCCTCTCTTTAAAACCTCCCATAATTTTATTTGCTTTAGCAGCAGCCGCCTGGCTCTGGTATCTAAAATTAAGTTTACTATCCACCAATACCCCCAAGTCTTTCAGCTCCAGTTTTACCAAGTAATTGACTGTTTAGAACATAATTGTACCTTTTGGTTCCATGGCCCAAGTGCATAACTTTACATTTATCTACATTAAACCTCATCAACCATTTCTCCACCCACTCCTCAAGCATCCATAAATCCCTTTGTAATGCTATACTATCGACCTTAGTATTTATTACTTTATACATCTTAGTATCATCTGCAAATATTGAAACCCTCTACAAGGTCATTAATATAAATATTAAAAAGCAGCGGCCCCAATAGTGACCCTCGGGACACTCCACTGGTGATGTCAACCCAATCTGACTAACCCAATCAATAAGCCAATTACTTACCCAAACACAAAGATTTTCCCCTAGTCCCAGCAGTCTCATTTTATGTACCAACCTTTTATGCGGCACTGTATCAAATGCCTTGGAAAAATCGAGATATTCAACATCCCATGCCACCCCCAGGTCCTGTCTAGCACTTTCGTCCTCACAGAAGCCAATCAGAAAAGTCTGACAGGTCCGATCCCTCATAAACCCACACTGAAGCTTGTTTATAAGTAGAGATGGGTGAATATTTTCAAAAATTTGATTCGCCGAGTTCACCAAATTTTCTGCGAAAATTTCTCAGAATTAATTCAACATGAATCGAATAATGATGAATCAGGTTAAAAAACAGCTATTTCCTGGCTGCAGAGAGCCTGTAGGGTGTTGTAGAACATTGTGCCATGCTCAAATATGCATACGGTTTGGTCTTCAAACAATGCTGTTTTTTATGTAACAACATAAAAGGGAAAATAGACTGAGAAGCCTCTCAGAACAGATACAAAAAAGCCAAAAAAAAAAAAAAGCACGCCAGGTAAAAAAATACTAAAATACATAAACAAATGTAGAATGGTAGAATGTACCATATAAGGGACCCAGACATATGATGAACAGTGATGAGCGACAATGGGTATAAAGTAATAATGAGGTAGAGCCCTTATGTAGCTGACTACTGTAATAATAACATCCCTTGACAAAGACCTGCTGCGACTGAAACGTGTGTCGGGGCGCACACCAGGTAATATCATGTCCTCTTCTTGGTCACACTAGCCTCTATTTATTTTGCACTATTTGTATGTGTTTATCCATGTGTATCAATTGGCGTCCGTGACCCCTGTTATTATTACAGTATACCTGTCAGCTACATAAGGGCTCTACCTCATTATAACTTTACACCCATTGTCGCTCATCACTGTTCATCATATGTCTGGGTCCCTTATACGGTACATTCTACATTTGTTTATGTATTTTAGGACACATTACCTGGCGTGCTTTTTTTTTTTTTTTTTTTTTGCTTTTTTGTATCTGTTCTGAGATGCTTCTCAGTCTATTTTATGCATTCCTATTATTGTTTATTAAATAAAGATTTTCCCTTTTATGTTGTTACATTGAAGCCTTGTCCTTTCCTCTTGTTTTCATTTATTTGGTATTTTGTAGTTCATCAGTAAGAGGCCTTCCTTTGCCTACATTGGTCGATATTACTGTCACTAGATTCTACCACTGTTACACTGTGCTTCTTTTGTTGTTGGTTTGAATGCTGTTTTTTAGTATGACACGCACATGATAGCCACCGCTCTCAAAATCGCTTCACTCTTCAATTCCATGGGCACTTACAGGGGTCAACTTGACCAAATAAGTGAAGCGGGAACGCAGCCTGACAAGGTAACGTCTGTGCCAGCTCGAAAGGACTGAGTTGAGGGTCAAGATCCCACTATAACATCAAAGAGTGCACTCTTTTTACACTGATATTAGATAATTCCATATATTACGACAGAACCTGTTCTGTTAAACGCTGATACATGTAGAAACCCCCCAAAATAGTGGAGAGGGTGTTGGCAGTAATTTTGCATTGACGTCACTGATCATTTTGCCCTTCTTTTCATCCGTCAGTGTCCGCTTTCAATGGGTCAATAATCCATCAATCAGTATTGCTAAAGGCAAAAACAAACAGGAGTGTATCCAAAACAGAGATTACTAGTAAATGGGATATTTGCATGTCCTCTGTGTTCTTTATCCACTCCTGCTTTTGGTTATCAATCCTGAAGATTTTCATTCCTTCTGACAGATGAAATAAGGGGAAAACCAAACATAGTGGCCAAGCGTGGAGGTGGTGGCAGCAGCATGAGGTCAGAGAGTGGTACAATGACAAATTCTGGTGGTGGCAGCAACATGGTAGTCCACAGTGTGGCACAATGACAGAGTGTGGATTTGGCAGCAGCAGCATCAGGAGGTCAGAGAGTGGCACAATGACAAATTCTGGAGGTGGCAGCAACATGATAGGCCACAGAGTGGCATAATGACAAAGTGTGGAGGTGGCAAAAGCAGCAACAGCAGGATGTCAGAGAGTGGCACAATCACAGTTTGTGTAGGTGGGAGGCAGCAGTAGCAGCAGCATGAGGCCAGAGAGGGGCACAATGACAATGTGGAGGTGGCGGCATTAGCAGCAGCAGGAGGTCAAAGAGTAGCACAATGACAAATTCTGGAGGTGGCAGCAACATGGTAGGCCACAGAGTGGCACAATGACAAGGTGTGGAGGTGGCGGCAGCAGAAGCAGCAGGAGGTCAGAGAGTGGCACAATCACAGTGTGTATAGGTGGGCAGCAGCAATAGCAGCAGTATGAGGCCAGAGAGTGGCACAATGACAAATTCTGGTGGTGGCAGCAACATGGTAGGCGACAGTGTGGCACAATGACAGTGTGGAGGTGCTGACACATGCAGCAGGAGATCAAAAAGTGTCAGTGTGGAGGTGGGTGACAATTCCAGTCCCTGGTAAAGATAGTGGGAGGCAGATGGAGCAACTGGCAGCAGATGTGTGGCATCAGGCAGGTGGCAGCATCAGAATAGTGGCTTAGGCAGGTAGCTAGAATCCAGACTCATTTCTCAAAGTTTGGGGGAGGCGTCATGGCTGATCTAATCTAATGCATAAGGCATTGGTGTGTTGAAATCCTGAATGATCCACGCCTGATTCATCTTGACAAAGGTCAGTCTCTCCACATTAAGGGTGGACAAGCAGGTTCTCCTTGGGGTAACAATGGCCCCCGCCGCACTGAACACTCGCTCTGATGCCACACTACTGGCCGGGCAGGACATCTTCTCTACTGCAAACTCCGCAAGTTGCGACCACACATCAAGTTTGGCTGCCCAGTAGTCCAGGGTATCCTCTACCTGGGGTGGTAGAGTGCTGTCCAAGTAGGCCACCACTTGCTGGTGCAGGGTCTGCTCCATGTCCTGCTGGTGGCGGCTACCCTCCTCACTAGCCGGTTGAAGGAAGCTGCTCATTAAGGGCTCCAGCTCCAACCCCCCCCATCACCCCACAGCAGCCCCAGCAGTAGTATGTGAGCAATGACTGCCAGGATTCCCCTGGTCAGACCTAACAGAGGATGGACAATGGCACACATAGGCAGCGGTCAACTGTCTGCACAGTATGTTTCTATAGTACGCCAATTGTTCCTCCCTCTCGGCAGCTGGAAAAAAGGCAACCATTTTTGACCGGTAGCGCGGGTCCAAGAGGGTGGAGAGACAATATCATTCCTATGCCAGATGGTGACTATTCAGCTGTCACTAGTTAGGCAAAGCAGCATGCAGCAGGCCATCTGCTCACGTGACTCTGAAGGACTACCGACCTCCATCTCCACTGTATACTGCCACAGTGCTTCTGGGTCATCTGCCTCGTCTTCTACCTCCTCCGGATGCTCCTGCTCCTCCTCTCCTGTCACCTGAGTAGAAAAACCACTAATTTCACCCGACTCTGCTTGTGCTCCAATGTCCTCCTCCTCCAGTTCAGCCCCCACTGGACTCATGTGGCCATGAGATGTTGAGATGTAGTCGCCACTTCTCCAGTGGCCAAACCAATTTTGCAGCATCTGTTCCAGGACATGAAGCAGTGGAATGACATTAATCATCCCGTAGTTATAGCGACTGACAAAACGTGGCCTCTTTAAAGGGCCCAAGGAAACAGCAGGTGTCACGCATGAGCTTCCAGTGGCTGACATCAAAGTTACATAGGGGAGTACTCCTGTGCGCTTGCATCATCAAAAAAAATCATTAATGGCTATTCTCTGTTCATACAGGCGGTCTAACAAATGGAGGCTGGAATTCCAATGGGTGGAAACATCGCATATCAGACTATGTTGGGGGAGGCCGTTCTGCCGCTGCAACTTGTGGAGGGTGTGCTTGGCTTTGTAAGAATGGATGACGTGCATGCACAGTTTCCTGGCCATTTTTAGAATGTCTTGCAGATGGGTGGAAGACTTCAGGAACCTTTTGACAACCAAATTGAACACGTGCGCTATGCAGGGCACATGGACCATCCGTCCTCGGTGCAGCGCGGACACCATGTTCCGCCCATTCTCTGTCACCATAGTTCCGATTAGCAGTTGTCATGGAGAAAGCCACACATTGATTTCTTGCATGACGCGCAGCAGTTCCTCCCCTGTGTAACTTCGTTCACCCAGGCAAACCAGGTGTAGAACTGCGTCACACCGCTCCATGTGATATGATGGAGCAGCACTTGTGGAGGCTGAGGTGGTGGTGGAGAAGGAGGAGGCGGACACTGGCGCAGGAGCAGCAGTTTGACAACATGGAGGAGAAAGAGCTGTTGCTGCGGCAGCGGGATGGACCACCATATCTGAGACACGTTTCTCCCAGACCACTGAATGGTGATGCTACATGTGTTGACGCAGGGCCATGGTGCCAACGTTAGCTCCCTGGCCACACTTCACTTTCTGCCCACAGATTCTACGTATACACACGTTCTGCTCCTCTGGCGTCTTAACAAAAATTGACAGACAGCCGAGTTGGTGATTTTCCTGCCAACACTCTGCACTAAGTGACTACTAACACCACTGCCTCGCTGAGGCCCTGTGCCACTGCTTACTTGGACCTGCGAAGTGGGTTTTGTACCCCGCAGCCATTTGGCTGGTTGAGGACAGGTGAGGTGCTCAGGTGCTCCTGGGCCATGCCAACTAAAGGTTGCATCTGAAGAACCCCCAGACTCTTGGCTGGGGTTGTTAGATGTCATTTAGGAGGAAGTGCATGACCTAGTGAACCAATCGAGAACCTTTAGGTTGCTCATCAACAGACTGCCGCTAGATGACACCGGCAGTTCTGGCCTCACAGAGTCACCCCCGCTGTGACGTCCCCTTACTGTGGTGAGACCTGTGCCTGCTCTACCTGCCACGTCTCTGTCTAACATATTGGTCAATCAACTATGTGGATTTGACACAGATTTATTGATATCTACTTTAGCAACAAAAAAGAATTGAAATTTGGGGAATACAGAACCCCAAAAACTGACACCTACTATGTGGATTTGACATGGATTTCTTGACATCTACTTTACCAAAAAAAAAAAGAATTGAAATTTGGGGAATACGGAACCCCAAAAACTGACAAAAATCACTCCATCAGCTACTGAGTACAAGCAGCTAGACGCTAGAGACAGCACATTCAGTGTGAAATGACGGGATTGGAAATGGCCGTCTGTGTTTGTAGGGCTGTGACATCACATAAGCCTGCCGGTCGCTGATTGGCTTATATGTCTGCATATGTGATCGAGAGTGTTCCTTTTGTAACATCCCCCACTGGTGCCTAGCCTTTTCTTGGGGCCTGGAGGAAGCTGGGGCCCAGAAAACCAGAGACGCTAGCTGTTGCGGCCTATTGCACGCTGGTGTCACGGTGCTTGGTATGGGGACCAGAGGTCTGTCCTAGAGCCTATCAGGTCTCCAGCAGGTGGGGTGTGCAAGAAAGATGGAGGGAGAGGCTGATGTACTGAATCTCCCTGGGGCAACCCCTTTGGTGTCTGTAGTATGAGTCCCTGGGTAATGGATGGGGTGCCCTTGGTGTTACAGCCGTATCCAGGGAACAGACGGAGGCAACTTTGTGAAAAATAATGTGGATACTGTTTGGAGTCTGCCTGTATGGAGAAATCTCCATTAAGGACAATTGAACTTCTTAAAGGAAACCTACCACTTCCGATGGTGGGTATAAGCTGCAAATGCCGTGCACCAGCTCAGAGCGAGCTGGTGCTGGCACTTGTTTTTGTTATTTTATTAAACAGATGTAAAGCCTTTAAACACTTTATTAATCTTTATATACAAGTAGCTGCACTGCACCAGGGTCCGCGCTCGGGGCACCATGCGTGAGACCGCTTTCTATTCAGGCGCACAAAGTGGTCGTGCGCAGGGTGTGCCGAGCGCAGACCCCGGTGCAGTGAAGCCACTTTCTATATAAAGATTAATAAAACGTTTAAACGCTTTACATCTGTTTAATAACATAACGAAAATAAGCGCCGGCACCAACTCACCCTGAGCTGGTGCATGGCATTTGCAACTTATACCCACCATCGGAAGTGGTAGGTTTCCTTTAAATGCCATGAACAATAGTTACCACAGTGTCTAAGTTGCTGGACAAAGTGAACAAGATTTCCTCTGTCAACCGTACTGTCACCTGCAACACATTTGATGGGTCTGCCATCTATGGAAGGCTCTGGCTGAGTCTAACATATGTATTTCAGTAAATTATATGAAAAACCAAAGCATGGTGTGTACAAGTGGTTGTAAAGGGGTTAATCAAAAAAAAATTAAGCAAGTCTCAATAAATTAAAAAAAGAAAAAAAAAACATAATTTTTTCCTTTAATCCATTTTTTACATAAAACTATTAAAAAAATTCCCCATAAAATGGATATCACTATGTTTGTGCAGTCTTTCAGGAGCTGCATTTGTAACATTATATGGGGTCTCCTCGTCCCTACTTACAATCCTAATAGTGAATAAAACACGACTTCCAAATTTTCCATAAAAGTTTTTCTGTATAATTTGCAAAGTTTTCACCTTTAACTCTACATATAAATAATGCTGTGAAAAGTCTTCAAATAATACAGAAACATTTTCATAGAAAGTTTGGATGTAACAACCCAGGTGAAAATAATGGGGGTCATTTACTAAGGGGTTAACAGCAGCAAAGGGCATAGGCATAAGTACTTATTCCTATACTATTAAAGTTATACAAGTAAAGGATGATGTAGAGGCATACTATTCAGTACCATAAAAGATTTACTGTTCAGCATTATCTGTTGCTAACCCCCTCAATATTTTTGGGACTATGTTTTAAATACTGTGTGTATAGGCTTGATTTCTTTTTAAACAATGCTATTTAATAAAATTCATTATAGTTTATTAGAATGTGGTAAAGTTCCCTTCGTTTTTGGTGATATAGCTACTGACAAGCCTCTGTTCTCCCTTTTATCTTCAAACTCCTTGAACACCTGGTCTTTTCTTAACTAACGCCTTATCTCTCAGCTAAATCCCTCCTTGACCCCCTACAATCTGGTTTTTGTACTATGCACTCCACTGAAAGTGCTCTTCATAGTATAATAGTTTATACGGTTGAAAAAAGACACTTGTTCATCAAGTTCAACCAAAGAAGGGAAGGGTTTGCACGAGGAAGGGATTTAGGGGAAACAATTCTATATAACATAACCATCAATGTTATTTAAGTATTTAGTTATTTAAGTCTTAGACAATCACCTCACAGCAAAATCCAAATGTGACTATCTCTCCTCATTCTTCTGGATCTCTCAGTGTTTAATAATGTGAACCACCAGCTCCTCCTCTGGATGCTTTGCCCATTGGCCTAAAGGACAGTGCACTCTCTGGGTTTTCTTCCTACTTCTCTGACTGCACTTTCAGTGTCTCCTTTTCTAGATCTCTATCTTCTCATATTTCTCTCACTGTTGGGGCGCCTCAGGGCTCAGTCCTAGATTCTGAGAATACTGAGCAAGGTTAGTATATTTATTTCTATTTTCCATCTGCCCTAGTCTCTTCTGCTGACCCTGGAAAACCCTGTTGAGCCAATCATTATCACTATTTTAAGGAAAAAATGGAAAAAGTTGACACCAATCTTTTAGTTTTCTATTATTACATTTTAGTAACTTTATTTTATGACAATTTCACAATTTTATAGCTCACTATTTAAATCTGAGTCCTCTTAGCATTTCCTCTTATGTTGTTTATGACTCTTTTTGTTGGTTATGTTGTAAAATTATACAAAGTAACTTATTCAACTTTGATATGTGCCTTGTTGTTTATATTCTCACGCTGGTTGGGAACCATGCCTGCTCTGGCTATAGTGGTTTTCATTCACAGTTCTTCCCTTGTAGAAATTACTCATTCTTCACCTCCATTATACATCTGAGACAAAGGAACCTAAAAATACTCTACCTATTTCAAAAAGAAAAAAAGAATATCTGTTGTTTAGGCTAAGACTATATAACAAAACAAGAGAATTTGGCTAGGCCCACATCGCAAACACTTCGGGTTTCCACAACCTGGTACAATCTTCACAAGTAAATGAAGCGATATTCTCAGATGTGTTGCAATAATCTTCATTTACCGGTATATAAATCCTCATTAAAATACAGATGTTTTCAATGGCAGATTAAAAGTCCATTTCCTCTAATGTGAGTCTACGGAGCATGCAGGCTGGAACACACATACATGGCTACTCCATTGAGCAGAGTCATGCGTGCCATGTGACATTTCGGAACATGGCCACTTCACAAAAAGGGTGAATATTTGTGGTTTGTCTGCCATTAAAAACACTTTTTTTATGTGGATTTGTATAAATGAAGATTATTACGCATCTCCAAGTGAACTTCATTTACTTGTGTAGGCTAGGACTACACAACAACACAGTAGGGGTAATTCATTATCATGAAACTTTTTGATGTCCAAGGTATGTATCAAAAGATACACTTTGGTCTGGCACATGGGGCTAAATATTCTGTAGGATCCTCCACTTCGGGGTGGAGAATTGGAGAGGATGGGGCTCATTTACTAAGGGTTGCGCGTCTCTTTTTCACCTTTTTCAGGGTTTGCCTGGCTTGGGCATTTAACAGGTGTATGCGCTGGGATCGGGTTACAAAACGCAATGTGCGCGATGTTAACGCATGTGTTAACATCACGTTTACTATGCGTTTTGTAAATGCAAATGTTAACAGTAATGTAATTAGGCAAATCACCTCTCCTCAGCTGTTGGCTGTTGTAATAGGTTTCAACACGCAATCAAAATGCAACATGTGACCGCACCCTTAACACCACGTGTGACCGCAGCCTCATATGTCGTCATCTGAAGGGGGGGGGTGACTAGAGTGCTTAAAAATGCAGGACACAGTATCAAATCCTAAATTTACAATAGTGTGCTCTCCTGCATGTAACCCCTTTCATGGCTTGAGTCTATGTGGATTTGAGACATTGGCAACAAAAAAGTCTCAAATGAAGCCAAAATTTGCACCTGCCAGGATAGGAAAAACTGAACATGTATGATGAGTAAAAAGACCCCTCTAACATGTCCCCCTCTGGGTGTCTCTCTCTGGCTGTCTCTGTGTGTCTATCTGACAGTCTCTGTGTCCCTCTCTCCCTGATAGTCTGGGGCAGATTTACTAATCCGGTCCATTCGCGATCCAGCGGCGCGTTCTCTGCGGTGGATTCAGGTCTGGCCGGGATTCATTAAGGCAGTTCCTCCGACGCTGCTGCGCTGAAGAGCATCGAAACGCACTCAAGTTCACCGGCCTATTCTTAGTGAAGGTAAGTGCAAGCCCCTCGACACTTTTCTTTTTTTAAATGCGGCGATTTTTCCGAATCCGTCGGGTTTTCATTCGGCCATGCCCCCTGATTTCCGTTGCGTGCATGCCAGCGCCAATGCGCCACAATCCGATCGCGTGCGCCAAAATCCGGGGGAAATTGGCACAAATTGGAAATATTCGGGAAACACGTCAGGAAAACGCGAATCGGGCTGGGCCCTTAGTAAATGACCCCCTCCGTGTTTCTCTCTGACAGTCTCTGTGTCTATGGGGAGTTTTATCAGAAGTGTCTGAGAGCAGAACTGTTCTAGTTACTCATGACAACCAATCAGAGGTCAAGTTCCATTTTCCCACAGCCGTTTATAAAACTACACTGATCTCTTATTGGTTTGCATGGGCAACTGGAACAGTTTTACCTCAGACATTTATAACAAAATAGAACGGGTTAGCAAAAAATATTTAATAGGTATCTGTCTCTCTCTCTGACTGTCTGTATGTCACTTTCTTTCCAACTGTCTGTGTGTGTGTGTGTCTCTCTCTGACAGTCTTTGTGTGTCTCTCTCTTTCTGGCAGTCTCTGTGTGTCTCTCTCGGACAGTCTCTGTGTCTCTCTCTCGGACAGACTCTGTGTCTCTCTCTCTCTCGGACAGTCTCTGTGTCTCTCTCTCTCTCGGACAGTCTCTGTCTTTCTCTCTCTCTTTCTGAGAGTCTCTGTGTCTCTCTCTGTCTCTGTGTATCTCTCTCTGACAGTCTGTGTTTCTAAATCTCCCCATAGACAGAGTGACAGTCAGAGGCAGAGACACACAGAGACTGTCAGAAAGAAACACTGACTGTCAGAGAGAGATACACAGAGACACGGCTCAGCTTGCAACTGCCACAGCAGCAGCAGACAATGGCTCCTGTATATGGTGGTTAATAAGTGGATTTTGGAAAGCATGGGGTAAAAATTTCGGCTCAAAACCGAGTCTATGATGTTCCCGGAGAGCGGCTGTGCAAAATTTGGAGATTGTAAACGCGATTGTACAGATTCCTTTAGCAGACATACATACACACACACATACACTGAGCCTTAGATATATTAATTTATGTATTTACATATCAGGGGCCCCATCATGTATTTTAGATTTACTGGTCTCCTTATATATTTTACATATGGTGGACCCCTCTTTTATTTATTTACTAATAGTGGCTACGAACCGAACCCCCAAATTCGTGTCGTCAAGAACATGTTGGGTCCAGCATGCACAACCACAAAGCCAAACGTCAGTCAGACATACAGTTTCAGCTTAAGGAAACATGGCAAGCTGGTTAATGGACTACTGAGCAGACAATTAATCAGCTTTTAGTCCTAGTTGGAGAATGGCTGTAATTGGCCAGATGAGACTGTCGAGGTGTCGCAGGTGCACCTGTGTGCCTCCGTGTGCCCCCTCTCATTCACCTCTCCCGGCTCCAGCGGTGATCCCTGCGCTGCGGCACGTGCGCTCCTGTGTCCTAGGACTCTGTAAAATTTAAAAGGCCGGCGCACCGCTAATTGGTGCTGGCCAGCTGCTTGCCATTATAAATTCCCAGCCCATTCCTATGTCCCCTGCCAGATCTTTGTGCTTCCATGCCTGAGAGAAAGCTGTATTCCAAGCGATTATCCTGATTTCCCGTTGTGACCCCAATTCTGTTCCCGACTCCTATCCCGTGCTGCCTGTCCTGACCTATTGCTACGTTCCCGACTCTGATCCTATGCTCTGTCTCGACCTCCTGTCTGTCCCCGGCCACAAGTTTGCCTGGCAATTCTGTACAATGCCTTGGCCGCCACTGTGGACAAAGTTGTGCCGGTGGAACAACCTGGTGGTACCACGCCGCAACAAGTCCAACCTGCTTTGCGGCAGGCTCTGGTGAAAACCGGGTACCACTTAGACTCCGGTCCCAGGTGTCGGCTCACGTCATTATCTGTAGTGGTATAGAGGATACACTACCACCGATCCTGACAGAGACATGTGACCCTGCACCATAATAGCCAGGAGAGAGTTAGGGATAGGCAGCAGCTAGAGGGACAGTGAGGCAAAGAATAGAGCTTAAATAATTTAACAATTACGCTTTTTATGTCACATAGGGAGATAGGGAGAGAAGGCTGTAAGGGACTTACTGTACAAATAATTGCCCTTTCCAAGGTAGTGTGAAGAAGACTATTAGTGAGATAACCTTACTGCATCATCATCATCGATTGGAGAAATAGCTACACTCTCGCTGCAACAGTATATACCTAAATTGCAGACTCTGTATTCACTGCATCCGTTTATTTTTTCAAAATAGCTGTAGCAGTGTTTGCTAAATCCTTACATTCCTAAATTGCAGACTCAATATTTACTGCATCCGTTTTTTTCAAAACCGCAGTGCTACTTTTTGATAAATCCTTACATTCCTAAATTGAGTACTCTGTATTCACTGCATCTGTTTTTTCAAAATAGCAGTGCCAGTGTTTACTAAATTTGTATACTCCTAATTTTCTGATTGTGTATTCACTGCTTACTTTTTTCAAAACAGTATTGCCAGTGTTTGTTTAATTTGTATATCACTAAATTTCAGACTCCATATTCACTACATCATTTTTTTTAAAAATAGCAATGCCAGTATTTGCTAAATCCGTCTTTATATTCACTGCAGTCCGTCACTGCATCTGTATATTTCTAAATAGTAGTGCTACTGTTTGGTAAATCTGTATTTTCCTAAATAGCAGAGTTGTCTTCTCTATAATCAGTCTTGAAATTAAGAATTTTATTTAACCTTTATAGCACAGATCCAGCAGGGTGGCAACCCAGTAATCGGCATTGGTGGCTCTGGGAAAAATCAGGCCTTTACTCGCACTGAAATAAACAATACAATGGTATAAACCAGGCCAGTCCTCTCACTGAAATAAAAGATGTAATGGAAATAAATAGGCCCTTCCTCTCATTGACCATGTTGGTTTAGTATAGGCATTTCCACTTGTGGGTGATGAAACCCCTGGTGGTGATGAAGAGAAACTGTTATAGGAGACTAGCACCTTCAAGGCATAGAGAGCAACCTCTGGCCATGTATTCAGTTTTACCAACCCATTACCGAGAGATGTGTCATCAGATACTCATCCACCATGTGAGGCATATTCACCTTAGAATAGCTGTTGACAGGTGAATCACACTCTGCTTCCTGGTACAACAGGCTTATCCAGTGGTGGTGCTGGTGGATGTTGCGGAGAAATGAACATGTGGTCGTGTTAACCCTTCCTTTTGAGATGATGCTATTGACCCTGCTGCTTTGGAGCCTCCCTCCTCTTCCTTAGTCTTGTTTTCCCTCTGAACCCTCAAAACACCAGTATAAATAAACATCAAACAAAATCCTTGCCTGTCCGGCTCTAACTATACACTTGGCGTCCCTCACTATCCACTGGACGGCTTCTCCATGCCAGCATGAAAAATACGTTCAGTAACCCTGTGTCACTCACGTGTGGCTCTCACACAGTCCAGCCTCTGTGTCTCCAGGTAGAGAGCGACTTCTGACTGCTCCACACCCTTCTTTAAGGGGTTGCACACCTGGTGCATTGTTAGACCCATTGCAATGTGGAAGCTTTGGTCTGGTGCAGTTATTACACTTCTGTCTCCACTCCTGCAATTAGAGTCCTGTACCAGGTCTTCCAAGAGACCAACACAATCTAAATTTGTGTTTTTAAGTTTCAGTAAAATGGAGAGATTAACTGTTAAAGTGCTGTCAGGAGTGATTTTTTTATATAAAAATCGCACCTGATATTCTTTATACACTTTATACACTTTAAACCTGAACATCTCTGGATCCACGGCACCTAGAAACACAATTTTAGATTCATTTGACTACTTTGCCTACCCATAACGCTGACCCTGCACGGCCACATGTTAATTTCTCAGCACCATTCACCAAGAGAGGAGGAAGAATTTGGCAAAAAGGACCCCCAGGGAGACATGGATTATATGTCATACTATTATACTGTTGTTGGGCGTAAAGGAGATTAGGGGATGACAGGTTCCCTTTAAAGAGGAGAATCTCCCCTTTTATATTTGGATTGTGTTTCTAAGTGAAAGAGATACCACTTAGGAGGCTAAGGAGATATCCACGGTTAAACTTACAGTCGGGCATTGAGACCTGTTAATAAAAATCTAAATTTTTATTGCTAGAGGAAGATAGAGGTGTAGCTAAGCTAGAAGGACATGAAAACGCATAAATGCTGAGTCAACAGATGAACTGTGGAACTTTCTTAGGTATGGAGAATAACAACATAGGGATAGTTGTACTGTTGTATAGTAGCAGTTTTCAAACAAATATTTAGACAATGTGAACTAGTTTAAATACCTCTATAAGCAATTGATGTGTAATATTCAGTTTGCCTCCGGTGGATCTCACTCCATTCTGTCACTGGATGTCATTAAGGCACATGGAGTAGTGGGATTACTTGAGAAAGTTATGAGGAAATTTGGTACAGGAGACAGAGTTATAGAAATACTGAGGTTGTTACATACAAATCTAAATTCTCGTATAAACCTATTAACTTAGTAACTTAGTTTTCTGCTGTCTAGAGGAAGTGTCCTCTCTCAAACTTAGCGTTTGCATTATCAGTAGAGGCACATGCAATTAACATAGGATCAGATATTAAAATAGAAGGAGGGGTCAGTCCCAAGATTAGCCACTATACCCTATAGATATGGGTCGGCACTCACTTGTTCCATTGCACATGGAATGTTCTTTATTCAACCATGATAAAAAGCACTAAAAATTACAGCGATGAGAATAAGCTGTGAATCATACATAATAAGAATAAGCGGTAAATGCTGCTCCCTCTTTCCCTGCTGATCTGGAGCAATGAGTCAGTGGACTCATTGGAGCACATTTATTAAGGCTTTGCGGCACACTTTTCTCGGACTATGCCCTATCTTCAATGGTAAAATGGCTTGCACAGGAATTTAATTAGCAAGTATGTTGCTATTGTGTAGCACAAAACACTTTTTTTAGCCCAGCTGTGCTTGCTTCCATGCGACACAAAGTTTTAAAAATTCCCACCTATGGTATTTAGAGCAATACATATGAATAAAATTATAAATAGATAATGATTAATAATAACTATTAAAACAGATTTTCATTTATCTAAATTTGAATGTAATGCATTGCTTGTGAACACAGGTTTTTCAGTTTCTGAAGTCTAGCAGAACATGCTTTGAGTGACCTCTACTGGATAAATTATGTTATTAAAACTGAAATTGAAGTGAATATAAGGCTGTATTCACACCATGTTCATTATGTCGGTTCAAGATTCCTCAGGATGCACAGGAAAATCCTTAGAGGTACACGCTGAATGTATCCTTTAGACGTGAAAAATCTGCATTAACAGTATAGTCTGCGGCCTACTATTAAATAAATGTTGTCACTGGCATATCTATAGGGTATAGTGGTTAATCTTGGTACTGACCCCTCAATTTATTTTAATACCTGATCCTATGTTAATTGCAACTGATAATGCAAATACTGAGTTTGAAAGAGGACATTTCCTATAGACAGCAGAAAACTAAGTTACTAAGTTAATAGGTTTATAAAAGAATTTAGATTTGTATGTAACAACCTCAGTATTTTTATAAATGTGTCTCCTGTACCAAATTTGCTCATAACTTTCTCAAGTTATCCCCCTCCACCATATGCTTTAATGAAATCCAATGACAGGATATTACTCACCAATTGCATATAGAGGTATTTAAACCAGTCCACACTGACTAAATATATGTTTGAGAACGTACCGTATATACTCGAGTATAAGCCGACCCAAATATAAGCCGAGGCCCCTAACTTTACCACAAAAACTTGGTAAAACCTATATTATTTTTACTCGAGTATAAGCCGAGTTTGGGTTTTCAGCACATTTTTTTGTGCTGAAAAACTAGGCTTATACTCGAGTATATATGGTATATTATACAACAGTACAACTATCCCTATGTTGTTATTCTCCATACTTAAGAAAGTTCCACAGTTGACTCACCATCTATGCATCTATTTTCATGTCTTTCTAGCTCAGCTACACCTCTAGCTTCCTAATTGACAAAGGGTCTGATTTCTCACCAGCCTGGCTCTGCTACATCCTTAAGGAATGAGAAAGACACTGACTGTGTGAGTCGCTTAAAGGGAACCTGTCACCACATTTGCATATACAGCAAGTGACAGCTTCCTGTAGAGCTCTAATATCTGACTGACACCCTTCTTTTAGCTAAAAATTGTTTTGCTTACATCCACAAAAATCACCTTTTATCTTATATTAGCTGGCATCAGAGGGGGGCCTGTCCTGTTCGGCCGGCCCCTCCCATCTAATCGTCCCCATGCCTTATGCCTCCTGACTGGTCACAGTTCATGTCATGTGACTGAGTGACATCATCTGAGGTACTTTAGACTCTTAATAATAACAAACTGTACCCCATGCATATATTTGACCACATTAAGTCACAGCATATGTAGTCACATACATGGTGTACAGTTTGCTACTCTTAGACGGCTGAAGGACCTGCAATGATGTCACAGAGCTGTCAGACAGAATAATGGAGTGTGGTTCACTTGTATCTCTTCTGCTCTCTTAGGCTGCCAGAGATGAATCAGAAAAGCTAATTTTAATATCAGAAAAATGGCTGTAATTAAGGTACAGTGCCCCACTGGCAGTTCATTAGGGGCAGTTAATGATATAGGGATGACTTGTGTGATGGCAGCATGGTGGCTGAGTGGGTAGCACCGGGTACTCCGGTTTTCTCCCACAATCCAAAACATACTGGTACGTTGCTTAGATTGTGAGCCCCATGGGGACAGGGACCAATTTATCATGCATTGTACAGCACTGCGTAATCTGTGTTCTATATAAATAAAGAATTATTATTATTATGACTAGTAACCCTTTATCAGCAGGTATTCTTATTCGGGGGGGGGGGGGGTCAAAATCTGGGGATAGGTCCTCTTTAAACAAATTCCTGATGAAGGGAGTGAATGAGTGGTTGAGAGAGAGGCTGACTGTATGTTACTGGCTGAAGAGAAATCAGCTCAATGTTCCCTCAGGAATTCTCTTCAGCAAGTGGAACGAGCTAGAGGTGCAGCCAAATAGGAAGGACATAAGTAAATGACAATGATTGGACTCACTTGGGATCATGGTGAGTTAACTTTAGAAATGGACTATGGAACTTTTCAGGCATTGAGAGGAAAAATATAAGGGTAGTTGTTCTGCTTTATAACAGCAATTTCAAAGATCTAGTCTAGTTTATATGGGTTAGTTTCCTTTTAACTTTGCATGTAATAAAACCATTTTGGTCACAGTAAATTATCTTTGGGATTTCTTTGACCAACCTTCTTGACAATGCTTTAGATTTTTTTTGGATTAATATTTAAGAGAACTTGGTCTATATGGGGGAGAATTATCAGGCCCCTCAGGCTTAGACTTCCAGATGTATCTGGTGGATGGGTAGGCCAGCTATCAGAACTGCGCTAGCTTCTACCTGGTGTATTTTTGCGTATTTTCTGTGATAGTTGGAGACTCAAATTCATCCAGATATTTTTTTAATGTAGTAATCTCTCATTTATTTTCTGTTACTCTACTAACCTTATAGTACACTGCTTGAATTTTTAACCCCTTAAGGACACTGCCTTTTTTTGCTCATTTTTCGTTCCTCACCTTCAAAAATCTATAACTTTTTTATTTTTTTTTGTTCACAGAGCTGTGAGGGTGCTTATTTTCTGTGTAACAAATTTTACTTCTCAGTGGCGTTATTTATTATTCCATTTCGTATACCGGAAAGCTGGTGAAATTGGTGAATTTGCTTCATTTTCTTGTGGATTCAGTTTGGTGACATCATAGCCTGTGCACCGCTGGCAGGAAGAAGAAGACCTTTCGGAGACGTCGGAAAGGTGAGTATTGACTTTGTTTTTTTTTATAGACTCAAGATTAAGCCGAATTTGGTTTTAACAGCACATTTTTTGTGCTTAAAAACTGGGCTTATACGCGAGTGAATACGGTAGGTTAAATTCCAGGATTATTAAATTATGGATTAGGTTTCCTTTAAATGGAAGTCCTATCTCTCTATGCCTGCTGTTTGAAATTAAGTAAAATTTCATTTTATTTGAGACCTGCAATTTTTTATTTTAGCAAAATCTCCCTCCACCTTCATAGAACTCATCCAACACCATGATATCCATCCGTTTTCCCACTCCTGAAGCTTCTGAGGGTTTTTGTTCTACCAATTGCACAAAATTACTTGTTCTGCCACTTTTCAAGGTGCATAGTATTTTTGTTCCCAAAACACAAACTTTTAGATCGTGTGAAATTTTACAATAAAAGGACGAATGTAAACTCTCTACTACATCTATTCAAAATCTATGCAGCTCTAGGCATCTCCATGTCATGTGGATCATAAGTTTTGGGATATAGAATGTATTATGTAGCTAAAAGATGACAAACAATGTATGGTAGGTTTCTAGTAGTTATTTTGATTATTTTTAGGTAGTCAACCCATTTTTCTTTCGATAGACTCATTGAGGATACATCAAGTATATAGCGTAAAGTATAAAAACTTTTGCCTAACTCTGCACTAAGCAAAATTAAGCTATTCCCTAAATTACTCCCATTAGCTATCTGCGGGTGTTTAGCTTGTAGCAGAGGCTTTACCTTGTTCCCTCGGGCTAATCTCCATTTGCTTTCCTTCTGGTCACCAAGGGAAAACATACAGGATGGCTAGAGACAAGAGGTGGCTTGTTTGGAGGTGCTGTTGGAGAGGAGTGCAAGAAAATAGGACTATTGGTGATGTAACAAGCATGTGACTAGTAGTGGATTATAAAATAGGCTGTTTGATCTTTGAAGGTCCTCCAAAGGCCCTGAAACTGCAGATTGATAGCAGGCAGAAAAGACACATCCTCCATTGACCAAGAAGCTTCATTCTGGTACAATATGTACGAAGTGAATTCCAGACTTGTAGGTCATGCAATTACAAACATGCTATCCTGATTCACGAGAAAGGCTTAGTGTTCTGCCAAAAAGACCTATAGTGATGTCACAAGTATGTGACTCATAACTTGCTTCATAAAATGCTTCATAAAATACTTCATGTTGTCCTTTTATAAACATGTTGGGGTAGATTTATCAAGTTTCTGAAAGTCAGAACATTTCTAGTTGCCGATGGCAACCAATCACAGCTCAGCTTTCATTTTACCTGTGCTCATGAATATTTTAAAGGGGAGATGTGATTGGTTGTCATGGGCAACTAGAAATATTCTGACTTTCAGACAGCTTGATAAATCTTCCCCGTTGTCTTGATTCATATGAAGTCCCTAAGGGCTCCGGCTTCAGTGCCCTTAGCTGGTGTCACAACCAGAAAGTGCCTCCCTCTTCAGCAATTGGTGAATATGATTTTTTAAGAAGGAATGATAGGTATACCTGGCTACATCTCAGGATAGGAAGAAGCCAGAAGAATGATTCAGGTATTGTTGGAATTGTTGTCAAAGGCTCTATTCGACTTTGTTAAAGCTATTTTTTGTCAGTAACTTTAAAGTTACGCTTTAAACCTTTCTTGCTAGTCCAGTATCTAAGTATATTTAATAAGGGATGTTGTTCTTCCATAAAATTGCCCTTAACCAGGGCGGCACTAAAAGCTGGGCACACAAAAATTTTTTACAGTACTTACTTCAAAATTTATTGAAAGCGCATCTAAAGATTTCAAAGCAAAATCTGTCCTGAAAAAGCACAAATCCTTTTCATTTCTTCTACACAATGCAATGTGCCCAAAGAGCACTGTACTTCTAAAAAATGAGTATTGTCGTATCCAGGAACTGTGTGACAAATTTCTGGTCATATTTTTCGCTGTAAACTTCACTTTGTTTCACATTCCTGTAAAACACTTGAAGTGTTACTTACTCAATGATGTTTTGAATATTTTGAGGTGTGCCGTTTTTAAAATTTGGTATGAGAGTTTCCATTACATGGGTGTATTCTAACATTCTAAAAAAATACAAGAATATTTTTTTAAAATATGCCAAGATCAAGAAGATATATTTACTAAATATTTTTCTAGTATGATGCTTGTTCAAAGAAGCAAAAAATTAAAAACTTTAAAAATTGCTATTTTTTTCAACTTTTCAATAAATTGGGAATATTTTCACAAATACCAACATATTGATTAACCAGTTTCTTACTGCTGCTGTCCCTGGGCTAAGTAAAAAATAGTTTCCTTAGGTTTGTACCTAAGTTGAATTTGCATGTAAGTCGGAACTGTATATTTTATGATTGTAGGTCCAGACAAAAAAAAAATATTTGTCCCAGTCACAATTGGATTTTCAAAATTTTTTGCTGTAATGGAACCAAGGATTATCAATAAAGCTTCATTACAGACACCTAACAGCTGTTCATTGCAGTCTGGGACTAAAGTAAAGCTTCACCAGAGGTCACAGGGGGAAGTCGGGTGTCCTTAAAGAGGACCTGTCAGCCCCAAAAAGGCCCCCATCCAAACATGCTCACCAAATCCACTCCTAACCCCTTTTTATGTATGGTAAATGTATTCTCATGTATTTAGGGAAAGTTCAGGTAAATCTTCCTTGAAGCACTGACCTCTTCCCACATATGAGGCTGGATCCATGGAACTTCGTTCCTCCGGTCGGGTATATTCGTGAGGGGGCCAGCACTCTTCTGTATGCTTTAGATACCACTCCCCCACCACTCAGCCGCCATTCCCCCAGGTTTTAGTTCTTGCATGTGTGCACTGGATGGACAGCATCTCATAGCACAGAAGGATCATGAAGTATTTGCTTAGATAGTCCCCACCCACACTCTTTTTGGGGATTGTTACTGTTTTTAATGAAATTTGAAATATATAATATTAGAAACTCCCTATACATCAACCCATTTTCAAATCTGCTCCCCTAAAACTATCGGAAACAGCTTTTAGGAAGATTTTTAACCCCTTGAGATCTTCATAGTAATTAAATCAAAATGGAGATGAAATTTAGAATGATCAGATTTTATAACTTTTTATTGCATTTTATGTTGGACAATATAGGTAAAAATCATAATTTTTATATATAATTATATGATATTATAACAATGTAATAATGATTTTTATTTTATTGTAAAGGTCATTACTGATGTTGTGATACTACATATGTGGGGTTTTTATGGTAATTTCACTTTTTTTTATTGTTTATGTAAGTGTATGTAAGTAATGGGGGTTTCTGGGCTTTTTGATTAATGTATTTGTTTAATTTTATATAAAACGTTTTTTTCACTTTTTTTTTTTCACTTTTTGACCTGTTCCACTATGGGACATGAACAAGCAATCGTTTGATTGCTTGTTCATTATAATAGCCTGCAATACTAAAGTATTGCAGGGTATTAGCACTGCTGACACTGTGCCTGTAAAGTTCCGTATGTAACAGGACCTTACAGCCATTTTCTATAAACAGCCTCTGGCTCAGACCCCGTGGCTGCCATAGCAACGATCGGTACCCCCAAAACTCTGCAGGGTGCATCAATGGAGCAGGGGGAATAATCATGCAGCCATTTAAAAGCCTCGGTTGCGATGACCTTGTCATTTAAAGGGTTAACACCTGCGTTTGGAGCTCACTCCGACCTTGAGTGTTACTCGGCGATGTCAGCTGTAGATTACCGCTTACACACCACAACTCCAGATGCTGGCTCGGCTCCGTACTAGTACGGCGCTGAGTGCTAATAGCGGGACTCTGGGCCGTGCGGAAGGGGTGAACATCTTGGACTGAACTGAAATGATTTAGTATCAGGTTTTTACTGCGTCCATATCGGGCAGTGACCAAGTGCCCAAACTCCAAACCAAAGTCCATGTAATCATCGCAAAGTGCCAACACGTCTATTTAACCTAAAACCACACCATACCACTCTATAAGGGACATATAATACTGCTACATGATGACCATTACCAGTACAACAAGATAAATATCACCATACTGATAATAAACAGACCACTAAAGAAAGCCCAACATCACTAATTATATCACAAAGCAGGAGCAAATAAAGCGAGGAACACTACACCCATCCAGCGAGGAACACTACCCCCATCCAGTGAGGAGCACTACCCCCATCCAGTGAGGGACAGTACCCCCATCCAGTGAGGGACAGTACCCCCATCCAGTGAGGAACACTACCCCCATCCAGTGAGGAACACTACCCCATCCAGTGAGGGACATTACCGCCATACCGTGAGGAACACTACCCCCATCCAGTGAAGAACACTACCCCCATCCATATGAAGGATTTTTTAATTCGGCAGGGGATGTGTAGGGTAAAGTGTATGTTGTAGGGTGGAGGGTGGGTGCATTGAGCAGCAAATCTACATGGAACCAGGCAGGTGAATTTACCATCAAATCACCACATATGACCACACTGTGGCCACACACACATACAAATATATATATACACTTCCCTTGGTCCAGAACTCTGGGCACCTGTGCCATGCTGTCAGTGAGGGCAGTGTAGTGCACCCCAGGGTCACTGGCAACATGGCACAGTGACAGGAGATCTGGACCAGGGGCAGTATATATGTGGCCACAGACATCTGTCATACAGGGCAGTTTGGGACACTAAACAATAAGCACCTATAGTTGTTTAGTGTCCCATGGCTGCCGGCCTGCTGCCTGTGTAATGCACACAGAGCAGCTCCTGCCTACTCCCTCCTGTTGCACTTATCTTTACTCGGCGCTGGCTGATGCAATATACTCTGGCAGTCCTGTCTCTCTCCTCGTGTTCCTGGGCTGAAAGGGGAGGGGGAGGGAGTGGAGGGGCGGGCACTGACCTGCTACTGTGTCTCTAGGCAGCACTGTTGACCACAGAGCAGGTCTGATGCAGCCCACAGTAAGAGAGATCGCTGGAGCTCTCAGCGATCGGCAGCTTTTCCTGCCTGGCCAGTTCTATAGAGACGGCAGTGGAGATGGTACGCGTGCCCACAGACAGGGCTTGCCCTCTCTGGCACGCGTGCCATAGGTTCGCCACCACTGATATAGGGGATGCAAAGCCATAAAATCCTGGCCCATCAGAAGACCCCTAAAATAGCAAGAAACATTTCAGTACTCTACAACTGTACCAACAAAGGCTACGAAACTATTATAGTATTTATCCTGCATGACAATTTTTTTTTAAATAAAGGAAAATGTCAATTTAGAAATTAATTTTCATAGTATCATAAACTATGATAATATGAAAATGTATTTTCAAATTGACATTTTTAAATTCATCCATCACATAAAAGAAATTATATTAAACACAACCAAAAATCTATATGAACCCCAAGGTTGTGCAAAAAAACAATCTACAGGTCTTTATGAAAAAAGCCTACACATAGTTAATGGCTAAAGCCATAACTTCCAAAAGTTATGGCTTTTGTAAGGTGACAATGCAAAAAATCTCATCCAAAATTTCATTGTGAAAATCCTGATATGTAAAACCCTAGAAGTCAAGGATTGTATACTTTCTTTATTTGATGGCTGATCATGTGGCCATCTGATGACCAAACATTTATGATATTGTATAGATATGATGTAATGTCTTGGTTGGAAAACTCTTTTGAGGGGGTTAAAGAGAAAATATAAAATGCCTTGTAATTCATGCAATTCCACTTAAACTCTACACATTTAGATAGGGTTGCATATAAAATGCCTTTGTCCGCCACTGAAAATAAATGCATAAGAAAAGCATACTTTTTCTGCAGCCGAAGCCAGCAATGGATTAAAAACATAGAAGTAGAGAACTTGTAATTAGACTTCATCTCTCTGTATGGTCCAATTCTAGTTTTGAGAAAAGTGTGAAAAACTCCACTAGAGGGTAGTGCTGTTTGTACAAAGAAAGAGAACATATCTCCGAGTATGTGAAAAGCATGTTATGATGTCAGCTATTCAATGGTATGAAATGGACCTCTAGTAAGCAGTGATGTCATTCAATCTTTTATACCCTCTATACATAGTCTGACATTGCATGTTTAGTGGTAGCTGTTTTTAAAAACAACATAAAATGTTTAATGTAATATGTATAACTTTTTTTGGCAAGCTTTAATAAAAAAGTTTACTTACCCTGTTCTGGCTCCTTGTTTCAATGACTCTAGTTCTTTGGCACTGCTAGCACAAATTATGTCCTGGATACCATTTAGGTCTTTTGTTTGAATGGCTATATTGCCCACCATTATGGAAACAAGGATTATCAATTAAACTTCATTAAAGAAATGTTACAGTTTATCATTGCAAAAGTAAAGCATCCACAAAGCTTCACCAGAGGTGACAGTGGGTGGAGAGATCCGTCTGTAACTAGGGGGCATCTTTAAGTTGGGGACTACTAGTATATGGAAAAGTGTCTGATTGAATGTTCTGTAAACAAAAAAAACCCTTTAATTTATCATTGCTGTTCCCCACACCATTCCACACAAAACCTAGTTAAAAATACAAATATAATGATAACTACTTCTACATTGCATGTCTAATAACTTGGTTGCATTGATTGCCCAATGCTTCCAGAAGTGAAATTCGGACAATATACAACTACAGATTTCTGCTAACTACATTAATACCATAACTGTATTTCTATATTAATTATTTCTTTTATTACAGTAAAATCATTAAATATTTATATTGATATTAGACCAGAAGTTTTTTTTCTTACCAGGACCTCTCAATCACCAGTTTCTGCAGACATAGTATTGGTACCCCATCTATGCAAAACAGCAGTCTCCTAGGCAACACATTTTAGGGAATAATACTTGTTTATATAAATAATACAATAAATATTATCTGTATATATTTTCATTTGTGCTACAATATATTATCCTGTGCATTTAAGCTGTATACATTTCACCAATCAAAAATTGCTCTTTTAAAAAAAAAATGATTTACTGTGTGCATATAGTTCAGACCATCTCTCGCTAAAGTGAAATAGCACAAATAGAACAAAAGCTTCGTACAGAGAAAATAAAAAATATATCTTCTAACCTGATTCAAATCTTTAGAATTCATATTATTTTACCTTCAACTTTCTTTCTGTGCTTGGGACACCCTATGTGCCCAGAAGTAGGATGTGAATAGAGGTTACAGTCAAACAATCAGAATTTGGATCTCTGCTGCCATGTAATGGTAAATAAAGAGGGAGGTTGATTAAATGTTTAATTTTTTTATTGATGGAATAGGCATCACAGCTAGGGGGTCACAGCTGTGGGATTCAGCTGTGGACAGTGCCCAATTCTCTCAGATAGCATTAAATAGGAGAGTAATGCTGCAGATTGTCTTCTTTACAAGAGTCACTGACACGGGTTCAGTGTTAATGTTATTGCTTAAATCGCCCTACTGGAGGACAGAAAAAGCCTGGGGGCCATAAAGAGGAAACCACAGGAGTGCAAGCAGGTAAGTGATTTTATTATATCATTAACAGGCACATCTCCACACTGTGTCCCTGAAAATAACACAGTCACTTTACGAATATTGTCTCCTGGTTTAAGAGCATAACTAGAAGAGGCTAGGCCCCATAGAAGACGTCTGCATGCCCATGCCCGCATTTATATACTCATACACTACCGCTCAAAAGTTTGGGGTCACCCACATAATTTTGTGTTTTCCATGGAAACTCATACTTTTATTTTTCAAATGAGTTGCAAAGTGAATAGAAAATATAGTCCAGACATTGTTTGAAATATTTTTTTTTTCATTTGAAATAATTTTCTCCTTTAAACTTTCATCAAAATATGCTCCCTTTGCTACAATTACAGCATTCCAGATCTTTGGCATTCTAGCTGTTAACTTGCTGAGGTAATCTGGAGAAATGATGGGTACTTTTTGCATACCATACGGTAAAACTGCTCCCACAACAGTTTAATGGGGTTGAGATCTGGTGACTGGGCTGGCCACTCCATTACAGATAGAATACCAGCTGCCTGCTTCTTCCCTAAATAGTTCATGCATAATTTGGAGGTGTGCTTTGGGTCATTGCCCTGTTGTATGATGAAATCCTACATAAAGGGTATGGCATGGCATTGGAAAATGTAGTGATAGCCTTCCTTACTTAAAATCCCTTTGACCATTTCCAAATATTCCACTTCACCAGCACCAAAGCAACCCCAGACCATCACATTATCTCCACCATGCTTGACAGATGGCGTTAGTTTTCAGTTGCTTTGCATCTCATAAATGTTCTGTGTGATCCAAACACCACAAACTTAGATTTGTCTGTCAATAACACTTTTTTAAAACTTTCATCTGTCCAATGTCTGTGTTCTTTTGCCCATATTAATCTTTTCCTTTATTAGCCGGTCTCAAATACGGATTTTTTTTGCCACTGTGCCCTGAAGGCCAGCATCCTCAGTTGCCTCTTCAATGTAGAGGTTGACACTGACGTTTAGCCAGTACTATTTAATAAAACTGCCAGTTGAGGACCTGTGAGGTATCAGTTTCTCAAACTAGAGACTGTAATGTACTTATCTGGTTGCTTAGTTGTGCAGCGGGGCCTCCCACTTCTATTTCTTCAATTCTACAGCAATTCCACGGAAATTTGTTGCATGGCCTTCAGACTGTAGACTGGAAGTTAATTCAGTGTATGAGGGGAAAGGGAGGGTGTGAGTATGGGATTTAGTTTAGTGTTTTGTTTATTCTGTGTTTGCTTTGTTTTAAAAAAAGAAAAATATTTTATGGGTGTGGGGTATGTTTATGTTTATTTAAGTTAATTTGTGGGTTTGATTTGTTTGCAATTGTTGAGGGGTTTGTTTTATGCTGTGGTTGGTGGGGTGGTATTTGGTGTTATTTAATTAGTTTGGTGTATGTTCTGTTATTATTATTATTATTAACTTTATTATCCCAAAGCGAACTTAGAGTATCACAACCACATACACAGACCATATAAACCATAAAATAAGACACACAAGTAAAAAACTAATAGAAATTCTAAAAACCGACATGACTGTCACTTATTGTCATTTCTCAAAAAAAAGTGTGCTAGGTGTGAATGGGGATGGACCAGCAGGTGAGTAATTGAAAATATATTGTAAATATTGTATATAATGCTTGGTTTGTGTTTTGTGTTATTGTTATTTTTATATTATATAATTGATTAAAACATCTACAGCTTAAAGGTGCTAAATACACTGCACAATTACACAACCGCTCTAGGATGGATCAAGACTGTATAGAGGGAAGCACTGGTGTTCTGCTATTAGCAAACCTCCTTTAATTGGGAATGCTTGGTGGACAACCTTGGAGACCGGTACCAGGTTCATGCTTGTCTAGGCTGCTTGGTTACATCTTTCGAGTAAATACACAAGAACAGAATTAGGGTCCAATTGGAGTGCTTTGTGTTTGTATTGTTTCTTCCTGTGTTTTTTGTCTCTCTGTTTGTTTTTTCTCATGTTCTCAAAAACAACATATAATTTGAAAAAAAATTACGTCAAGAAAGATGCTAAGGGACCAGCTTGTGCATTGACTAGGTCATTAGCACAAGTTAAAGTATCTTATATTTTTGCATCTTCAGTTGTGGCTTGTGGGACAATTCTCACTACTGAGATACTGAGATTTTAGACATATTCGACACCTATTACAGGGAAGGTTATCATTCTCCATTGAATGTTCCCGGACAGGCAGTGAGAGACTATTTCTCGGCCCTTGCCTTACTAAGAATGGCAGTGGCTGATGGCGATGCAGTAAGACAGAATAGCATGGAGGAACTGGAGGAAGCACTCCCAGACCTTGCTAATGATAGCATAATGGCTTGTGATGGCCTGCCTGTTGAACTCTACAAATGAAATTAAGCCTAGATGTCCCCCCTTTGCTGAAGGAAGCACTTGGTATTGGTTGTTTTCCTAAATCTATGAGGGAGGGTGTGAAATTTGTAAACCGTTAGCCAAGCAAAGATACTATGGATCTGATTGCATATTGGCCTATTTGATTCCTATGATAGATGTTAAATTGCTGGAAACCATAAGGATCAGTCCGGCTTTGTGCTGGATAGGTCCACAGTGGTTAATATTCAACATTTATATTCAAACAAACAGAGAGGGATTGATGGCTTGGCTTCTCCTGGGGTTGCGTCTCTTCAACACTGCCAAGGCTTTTAAAAGTATTGAGCGGGTGTATCTATGGACTGTCATGCGTCGGATGGGTTTTGGGCCAAAATTCCTGCCCCAGAAACAGCCTTGCACTAGAGTTAGAATTAATGGGGTCTGTCTGTGACTTTTGCATTAGGAATAGGCATGCAAATGACATGCTCCTATACGAGGTGTCTACTGGTCATGCAATGGAGTTAATCTAAACTTTTGAAGACAGTTCAGGTCTTAACTGGGACAAGTCTGTTATCCTTCCTCTGTCTACATTATCCTGGAAATCACTTGCGCACTCCACACCTATGCAGGTCCAAAATATCTTGGAATCATGGTATCTCCTTGCCCCCAAGACTATGGGGGTCTTTTACAAAGGGCCCGAATCACGTTTTACCAGCAGGTTACGCAGATTTTTCCATTTTGCGCCAATTTTCCCTGTATTGCCCCGGCATTTTGGTGCACGCAATCGGATTGTGGCGCACCGGCGCCGGCATGCACGCAACAGAAATCGGGAGACGAGGCCGAACGAAAACCCGACGGATTCTGACAAACCACCGCATAAAAAAAAAAAAAGTGTCGCGGGACACACGCTTACCTTCACCAAGTATAGGATCATGAACTCCGGCGGGCCTTGGCGGACTTCAGCGCAGCAGCGACACCTGGTGGACGTTGGAGGAACTGCCTTAGTGAATCGCCAGAAGACCCGAATTCACTGCAGAGAACGCGCCGCTGGATCGCGAATGGACCGGGTAAGTAAATCTGCCCCTACGTGTTAGATAATTTACTGCCACTGCTAGAAAGATGTAAAGATAAGGTCAATGTGTGTTGTAGGCTGCCACTTTCGAAGGGATGCACAAGGTCCCATCTGCCATGATACGGGAGGACCCCGCCTCAGGGGGCAGTTGCAGAACCCTAAAGGTGGGTGGCAGAAGTCAAGATGGTGAAGTGGGTCATTCAAGCAGCTTTAAGACACCAATGCAAGTGGTGGAGTGGCACAGCACAGCCCAGACCTGTTGCTTTGTTGCACTGGAGGACCCTGGCAGCATGTGATGATGTCATCTCAAACATCTCCTTGAAATGAGACGCGACCCAGCAAAGGAGCCAAGAGAAGAGGAGATGACAGCAGCCTGGGAGGAGGTAAGTAACTATTTTATTTTTAAACTGGCCACAATTGTAATTATAATTTCTTAGGGGATAGCTGTACTTAATAAAACAAGAGAGTTGGATCTGAATATTGGGGCCAGTTCCTTGAGTGATGGGGGTGGGTGGGTTATAGGGCTCTGTACATGACTAAACTTATGGGGGTGAAAATTGTACCAGAATTATAATGGGGGTGGATTTGGTTCTGTTATTGAGTACTCTATTGAGTACTTAACTGGGGTTTATAATTAAAATGGCAGATCAATCTGCATATATTCATTTATGAGGGTGGCACACTTTATACAATCATTAGGGGAGGTATATTGATTCAGTAAAATCAGAGGGGGCTAAAGTTGCTGCTGTACGCTATGATAATTCAATCAGAGGGAATATAGTATGTATTGTAAAACTTTAGGAGGGCCACACAGTGTGTGTTTTAGGTAGGCTTGAGAATGTGCATGTTTGGCGTGAAATAGCCCGTCGTCTGTCGCGGTCTGCGGTATATCCGTATTGCCACTCTGCTGAATAAAGACTGATAAAAAAAAACGCATTTGGTGAGTGCCGCTTTATGATTCATTTCATTGCTGTCTGTAATGCCTGGACTTTTTCTAGGTGGTCCCAGCGTGCCAACATTAAAGAAGACCAGCACTGGGACTGGACTGAAAAGGAGCTGGAGTGCAACCTTTATTGGCAGTACAATTGACAAGTGAAAATAACTTTCATATTAACATATGCAGTAGGCATGCCTATGGAAAAGTCATGTCCTTTGTCAAGACCCTTCCTCTTTATTTACATCAAGAATCATCCTGATGGAATCCACCAGCTGAAGCTTCCTACCAGGACACAGCTGCCTCCCAGCCTGCCCTCTATATCCAGGCTGGTGAACTATCTCCTGAGGCTCCCTCCAACTCACATCTCAGCACCCCATCTACCTGTTAAAGGCACGTTGCTGCGGTTCCTGCCGGTTCAAATAAAGAACTGTAAGTTGTTTTCTTCAACTTCTGTCTCCGTCTGGTCCCTGCTAATACGGCTGCCTTCATCACCGACTCCCTGTCCATCACCCAGAGACTCACACTCGGGACATTAAGGGGTTGCCCCAGGGAGATCCGCTATAGCAGCCTCTCCCTCATCTTTTCTTGCCAACACCACCCTGCTGGAGACCTGCCAGGCTGTAGGACAGCCCTCGTCCCCCGTACCAAGCACCGTGACAATAGCGTGCTTAGGCCGCCACCGCCAGCCACTCCGGTACCGCGGGATCCGGCTGTCACCAGGCCTCTCCTCAAAGGGCTAGGCCCCGGTGGGGGATGTTGCATATGCAGTTTTAATTCATTAGTATCACTGTATAGACAAACTTACCTTCCTTATATAAATCATGTAACAACACTGCACATAACATAAATATCCTGCACACAGGAAACAGATACTTAGATCTCCCTAAAGATCTCTCACCCATGTGAGAAATATACTCACGTTAGCAAACATTTATGCCTCCCATATCTTTATGTCATGCTCAAATTTGCCCTATCACAAATTGTGACGTATTTTATCAAACAGAAAATGTGGCATGCTCCACTTCCGGCTACATGCAGCAACACGCCCTCCACCAATCCCCCACGCATATGAGGGTATGCGCATGCGTACCACCTCATGTCAAAGCGGGGAACCACATCCCCAAATACGTATGCATTCTTAGCCCATCAAATATACAATATGACATCTCCTGGGAATATTTACAAACTTCAAGGATACATTAAAATATACCCACTGCTGTCTTATGATGAGTTTATCATAACCAAATTTATATACATGATAATCATCTATATAGATTGTTTCGACATATCTTTTGAATCATCTATTACAGAAATCAAGTATTCAATAGCACCCATTATAATAAATTAAAGTGAATTGTGCACAATAAATTATTGTATCAAAAATATTTTACCATGGTTCAAGTCCAAGACACTGCACTGCAATACTTATGTATTGTATTGCTGTGTAAAATGTCTGAGCACCTAATCGGGCAGTCCCCGGGCACTTGGCAGACCTCGGGGCTGTCCTGAAGAGGATCGGGTCCCCCTGTAATGGGGGAGCTCCTTGATCATGGCATGTAAGGGGTCAACACATGCGATTGGAGACAGCTACATTCACGGGTGTTGAGTAGAGTGATATATATCTGACAACCACTGCTTCTGGCACTGGCTCCACTCGTGGTACGTCTGTTTGCAGGAAGTAACTTCTTGCACAGATGTACTATTAAGCCCAGGTATGCATAGGGGTTAAAGGAGTATTCCCAACATTGACATTTATTATTTATCCAGTGGATATATTTGTCTCATATTGAGTGTCTAATTCTCTCATAATGTGGATCTTCACAATCACTAGAATCTATAATCAGAGCCACTCTCCTCACTTGAAGTTTCTTACTCATTGACTAGGATCCTTTAGAGATAACCCATTGACTAGGAGCCTTTAGTTTGCTATGTGGATAGATGAGAAACGTCTTTTGTGTCAGCAGTGCATTGACATTTATTGACCACTCTTAAAGATGTAAGCTATCATTTATCAATAATGTTCACCAAGCATGCTTAAAGGAATACAACCACTTAATATATCAAAAAACAAACTACAGATACTCACCCCTACTCCTCCTTACTCCTATCCCAGCACTAGTCTGCTAATTATGCACGCCCTTGCAACCCATTCTCCCAGGTGGCGAGGGTGTGCATAATTAGCAGCCCAGAGCATTGGACATCTTGTCCCCACACTCCGGCCTGATAATTATAAGTCTTTTTCTAGGCGGTCCCAGCGTGCCAACATTAAAGAAGACCAGCACTGGGACTGGACTGAAAAGGAGCTGGAGTGCAATCTTTATTGGCAGTACAATTGACAAGGGAAAATAACTTTCATATTAACATTTCCAGTAGGCATGACTATGGAAAAGTCATGTCCTTTGTCAAGGCCCTTCCTCTTTATTTACATCAAGAATCATCCTGATGGAATCCACCATCAGATGCTTTCAAACAGCTATCATTTACTGTAGGTTTACTGTAGTTGTTCCCTGTACAGTGGTCTTTTGAATTATATTTTGGTATTGTGGCCTACAGTGAACAGGAAAAAGATAAGAACAGAAAGAAATGACAGTAAGGCAAAAGGAGAGAGATGGGGAACAAAAAGTTCTTGAAGAGGCAATGAGGTTTCCAAAGAAGCAAGAATCTGTAATACTGACTTTAAAGAAAAGGAGATAATGACAAGGAAAGAGTGCTAAGGAATAAAAGAAATGATGAATATTAATGGGGAGCAGAAGAGATACATTCCATGAGAAGGAGGGGATCATGACAAGGTGAATATGATGGCTTGTTATAGTGATGCAAACAAATTATTGAGAGAAACTGAGGGAAAAGTAGAGAAGGAAAACCATAAAAAGCTTTAGCAATTCTTTTCACTTAGCGGTGGAGCATTCTTTCTTTAGCTGTGGAACATATTTTACACTTGCTCAGGTTCATATAATATATCTTTTTGCATCCTGTATCACTTTTATTTTGTGTGTGTGTGCGCATGTGTTTATTCACTGCATAGCACTCTTTATAATATATATATATACAGTATATATTGGGTTTAGTTTTTTCACAATATAAAAATGTTTTTTATTTGTGCATTTTGATTTAGAAAACAGACTTGACAGATTGTTCCCTTCTGGTATAAGGTTTGTGGAAAAATATGGACATATATTATATATGGACAAATATGAAATATATTATGCAGTATTACAGCACCTGCTACTTGTCTCTCTATGGAGAGGGCAGGGGTGAGAAGACCTCACCCCTCCCCTCTCTGGCACCTGGCTCCTGTGCAAGAGGCATAATGTAGTTAGTGTGTAGCTTGTATAAGAGTGTAAATTTGGTGTTCCCTCAAAATAACCCAACACATAGCCATGAATGTCAAAACCACTTGCAACAAAAGTGAGTTAACCCCTAAGTAAATATAACTAAATTGTCCATAAATAGCCATTTTCTCTCAACATTGTCATGTGACCATGCTCTACCTCTACGCTGCATAATGACAAATTCTGGAGGTGGCAGCAACAGCAGCAGCATGCGGACAAGTAGTGGCACAATGACAAAGTGTGGAGGTGCCAGCAGCAACAGCATGAGGTCAGAGAGTGGCACAATGACAAATTCTGGAGGTAGCAGCAACATGAGGCCACATAGTGGCACAATTACAAAGTGTGGAGGTGGCAGCAGCAGCAGCAGCATGAGGTCAGAGAGTGGCACAGTGAAATATTCTGGAGGTGCCAGCAGCAGCAACAGCATGAGGTCATAGAGTGGCACAATGACAAATTCTGGAGGTGCCAGTAGCAGGAGCATGCGGCCACATAGTGGCACAATGACAAAGTGTGGAGGTGGTAGCAGCAGGAGCATGAGGTCAGAGAGTGGCATAATGACAAATTCTGGAGGTGGCAGCAACAGCAGCAGCATGCGGCCACATAGTGGCACAATGACAAAGTGTGGAGGTGGTAGCAGCAGGAGCATGAGGTCAGAGAGTGGCATAATGACAAATTCTGGAGGGGATGAGTGGATATTATTCAGTTGAAGCTCCTTGCCCTGCTGAGATTGGAATTAGAGAAATCCACATGCTTTATTTCATCTTGATAACGTCACCCCTGTCAACCGCTGTCAGTCGACAGGCCGTGTACGCTTATCGGTGATGATGCGCATCCAGCTGGCACTGAAAACCCGCTCGGACAAGACGGCTAGTCGGCAGGGGGCTAAGGCAAGGATACCTCCATGTGCTTAGTCCGCGCCAGTTCGTGCCACATGTCTCAGCTTTGAACCCAGTAAGTTGAGGAGCTGTGTGATCATTTAGGACGATGGTAGTCAGCTACGTACCCCTCCCATCTTTCTGGTAAAGATCAGCCCTACCTGTCTACTCTGCCGAGACTTGGGGACTAGTGACAGTGTCTTGCTGGGGTGACATAAATCTGGCAAACCTTGTACAGCGTACCGCTCTACTCTAGTCTGTACGAGCTGCCTGCTCGCGCTACTCTCCGCCATCGCTAGCTTGTTCGCCGCAGAACTATACCTTACGTACGCACTCTGCCGCTAGCGCTGTCATAAGGGAAATACTGTTTCAGCTTGTGTCACAGGGCGCTGCTGGTATTCATGCTTCTTCACACTCCTTTCCCTCTCCAGGGTGAGAGTGGAAGATTTTGCTTTGTAACGCGCGTGGGTCATGATTAGTGACATCCGCATAATCGTTGCTGGAATAAATCTTTGAATGCGAGGGTCATCGGGATAGGCAGCGCTAGCATGAAAGCTGCCTAGATGCGCTAAGAGTAACGGCAACGCGTAAGTATTCGCTCCCCTCACGGGCCCTGACTGGCCCGATTTCGCTGCTCCTCCGTTCCTCCTCCAACCTCCATCCAATTCTCTTCTTCTGCCCATACTACAATCAACACCTCCAACATGTGAAGGACTTCAACAATTGGTCCCGTGCTCTTTGTTTCTCGCAACATTCTTCCTCCTCTTCCTCCTTCATCCTCGCTCACTTCCTCTCCACCTCCACGCCTCTCTCGCGATAATGCGCTGAGAACATAGACCTCAGGGTGGCTTGGCCTATCACAAGGGGAATCTTCTCCCCCAGTCCTTGTGAGGAGCGCAAAGCTTCCGACTTCAATGCTGCGCAGAGAGTTTTCAACAGGAGGCCCGCAGCATGGCGGGATGGTGAGGCTGATGATGGCGGCATCAGCCTACTGTACCATCTGGTGTTGCCTCCTCGAACGTTACTCAGCAACTGACATATTCAGACATCCTACGTCAACTTCCTGGCATTGTAGACCTTGAGGAGCTGACTGACACTGACTACCAGTTTCTTGGGGAAGTTGACATCTTGGCAGTCTGACAATCGCTTCCCGCTCGGCGCTGCTTGTACACTCTGGTAATAACATTTGTACAGTGTTGAATTTCCATCCACTCTCCTCGTGGGGGCCACGGCGCACACAGTGGTGAGCGGCAGTTGGAGGCGGCGGCTGCGCTGCCCTGAGAGTGGCTAGCATCTGTGCTGGACTTCCTGAAATGCGGCACAGATGGCGGGCGCACTCTTCAGTGAGCAAATCAGACAGATTGGGGTATGTCTTGAGGATAACGCTGACTATCGATTTACACATGGGCATGCATGGCAAACATGGGGTTGGTCCCCCCCCCCCCCCAGTCCCCCCTTGGGGGCTTTGCCGCAGTTGGCAGAGGGCCGGCCATCTCCAGGTTACGCCGTTGTCACAACACAACGCTTCCTGTCTTCAGGTTCAGCGGTGCCAGCCCAGCCGATCAGTCTGCGCCGTACTGCCTGTAATAGTTCTTGGGCGGTCGGCCTTTTAATATCGCCTAGGCTGCAGCAGTTTCAGGCCACCCGCCTGCTGTCCTCGCTTAGCGACGCATCTGCTGCTGTTGCCTAGAGCTACCGACTGATGGCGCCGATGCGCATCGTATGGTCGTTCGAGTGAGGAGGTGGAGGGAGGGGTGGGAGTATGGAGAGGCATAGTAGGAGGCCTAGAAACAAAACCTCGGACGCGAGGTAGCCTCCGCAATCCTCGGCGCGGTCGGCAGTATATAACCGTAGCCGCAGGTCATACGTCGGTCCCAGGCCTCCACCTAAGTTAACCTATTGCCGTCAGCGATATCAGTGGCCCTGCCCTGCTGGCAAACCTCGTACCACGTGTCCCGTGGTCCGGTGGACCTTGTGCCAGAAACGCGTTGTGTTCCGGCACGGATTATGGTGTCTGCACGTAGCTTGGGTGCAGCTGGGACGGCACAATCGGGAGACATAAGTAGTGGCGGCTGGGACCGAATACTCGAGGGTGCGGCGCCGCTATGAGGCGGCGAAAGGCCTCGGTCTCTACATAGCCTATAGGGCATCTATCTCCAGGCCTTAGGCAATGCTGAGATGTGCCAATTAAGGGCTTTGGCTTGCGGTGGTTGGGCAGCTATATTTGCGTTTGCCCCAGTGTCTGGGGTCTGAGAGCTGACGCTGGTGGATGCTGTTGAGGATGCGTGGAGGCGACGATGGGGTTTTTTGTGGCAGGTCCTGGCAGGGGGCTGACTATCAGCTGACACAGTGAGGGATCAGTGGTGTTCACGGCGCGGTAGGTGACACGGCGCTTGTGTTTGCCACTGAGTGGGTGTTTAGCATTCAAATATGCCCCTGCGCATACTGGTGGTAAGTTTAAGCTATTAGTGGTGGACCTGCCCTTGCTGATCCTGGGTTTTGGCTAAATGTGGCACATCCACAGTCGTCCGGTCATCCGGTGTTTTCCTTAAAGACGCTCAGACATTCGTAAAATCTCTAGCCCTCGCGCAGGAGCCCTCGCCACGGGAGCTTCACTAGTTTTGACACATTTTTGTCGCGATGCACGCACTCTCGCGGTGCCTCTCCGTCGAGCCCGCCACCACTGGCTCTCTCTTCCCTACCTGTTCTGGTCGAGGACTCTTCCTAGCCGTCCGTCTCAGAAGCATCTGTGTTCACCCCAGGCCTCGCAACCCGCTTGGGTCTGTCACCTCATCATCGCTCCGATCCGCTGCAGTCTGCCTCCCCCCTCGGACTTCCTGCCCTGACAACAAAACCTTCCCCACTGTCTGACAATCCGTTGTCTCCTCATCGTCGGACACCTCTGTTACACACTTCTTCCAGTACGTCTACAAGGTCATTCAATCACCCCATACTGCGACTGGTGGAAACCTGGGCATCGGAAAATGTGCTCATCAAGCACGCGGACAGTGGTTTGTGAGCTGTGGGAATGGTCCCGAAACAGTTCCTCATAGAGTATGGCCGGTTTCAAATGGCGAAATTTTGCTGGGATGGGGCAGACCTGGGGGGGAGAGGAGGCTGAGTGCAGGAGCTGGAGGAGTGCCGATTTCGGTGACACGAATGGGTGGACTGCGTGAAGACTGACTGTGGACAAATTGCTGGCGAAAGCATTGTCGCGATCCACGACATCAACCTGTTTCGCACTGTTCTGGCCTGCAACAGTGGTCTCTTAACCACGAGTCCGTAAACTTCAGACTGAACCTGTAGGGAGTTGAGCTTCTGGCGGCGTCCCTACACCCTGCTCCCTCATAAGTCAGGTGGTGTCTCACCCCGCCAGACCACGGCCATCTGTCCCCTGCAGTAGTTTGGACCCACTCCCGCAGCCGCTCGTCCTCTACCCTAGCCCTCGGGTTAAACTTTGAATGAGAGTTATAAGCTTGAATTTTTTTTTTTATCTTTTTTTTTTTGTTTTTGTTATTTTTTGTGTTTTTTAGTTTTTAAAAAAACAAACGATGTGCTATCGCTATTGCTATGGCTATTTCTAGCCAAGTATGAAAGCACACTACCCTGCTATGGCCAGTATGAGATGACGCTGAGTTTATGAAAAAATAAACATCAAATAAATAAAAAAGGAAATGGCTAGACTGGGGGGGGGGGGGTGCCTATTGAAATACAACTCCCGGGCGCCTAATAAATGTTCCCACTCTTCGTCTTTTGGGGGGGGGGGGGCGCATGGATATGTTGCGTCACTAGCGCAAACACAGTGGTTCCGTCAAGTCTAGACTCCAATTGCCTCCACAATTTGCTAGTAGAATGCACTTGGGGGGCAAACTACAGCCACCAGCAGATCAACCAGAAATCAAATATATATATAAAAGTACGGTAGCTGTAGGCGTAATTAAGCCGTTTGTATTCTCCTATGCTATTTTCTAGCGCAGTATACAGCACACTACTATGCCCAGATATAGATGACGGCTGAAGTATGAAAAAAATAACAACGTAAATAAAAACGGAATGGCTAACTGTGCCTAATTGTAATCCGATAAAACCCCGGCCCCTAATAAATTTTCCTCACTCGTCTATTGCGATGATTAGGGTGCGTCACTACAACACAGTGTCGCAAGTCTGACTCCAAATTGCTCAACAATTTATTATAGTATGACTGCAACAACTTCAGCCATCGCTAGCAAGATGCAACCAGAATCAAATATATATATACGCTACTGTCGGGGTAATTAAGCCGTTGTATTCCTCCTATGGTCTATTTTCCTTAGCATATATTACAAGCACACTTACTATGCCATAAGATGAGATGACGCTGATTCTGAAAAAATAAACGTCAATAAAAAAGGAATGGCAGACTGTGCCTATTGAAATACAGCCAGCCGGGTCGCTAATGAAATTTTCCACAACTTTCGGTCCTTTGCGATGGATCTGTGCGTCACTAAACACACCAGTGGTCGCAAGTCTGACTCCAAATTGCTCACATTTACTTATAGATGCACTGCAACAACTACATGCTCACCAGCAGATCAAACCGAAATCAAAATATATAAAACGCTACTGAGGCGTAATTAGCGTTTGTATCTCTCATGGCTCTATTTTCTAGTCAAGTATTACAGGTCCACTACTATCCTGAGATGAGTATGACGCTGAGTTTATGAAAAAAAATACAGATCGTAAATAAAAAAGGAAATGGCAGACGTGGCCTAATTGACTTACAACAACCCCCGGCCCCTGAGATAAATTTTCCCACTTGGTTCTTTGCTACGATGGATATGTGCGTCACTAAAACCAGATGGGTGCGCAAGTCTGGACTCCAAATTGGCTCACAATTTACTAGTAGATTCATGCTGCAACACTACAGCCACCAGCAGATCACCAGAAAATCACATATATATAACGCTACTGTAGGCGTAATTAGCCGTTCGTATTCTCTATGGCTTATTTTCTACGCAAGTGATTACAGCACCCTACTATGCCTATAGATGAGATGACACTGAGTTATGTAAAACATAAACCGTGAAAATAAAAAGAACTGGCAGACTGTGCCCTAATTCTATAAACCCCTAATAATGTGCCTGCACTTTGTGTTTGAGGGGTATGTGGTGTGCACTAATAGCTAAACACAACGGTAGCAAGTCCCCCCGTGCTAATTCCTCACAATATGGTAGCGAGCTGCTAATAAAAAAATAAAAAAAATTATAACGTTATTGTAGCTCCTTAATAATGGCTGTGGTCTTTAAGAAATCACTCCTGCCTAACAGTAAGCCCTAATAGAACACCCTAACGCTTTCCCTGACTGCTGCAGCAGTCTCCCTCCCCAGCATGCATCCATACAGAGATGATCCGAGCAGGCGCGGGGCAGCCGGGCTATTCTAATCCCAGGGTCACCCTGATCTGGCAGCCAACCTACTGTCTATCTAACGTTAAGGGTTACCACTCATGCTGGTGTAGTGGCAGAGTCCTCCTGGCTTGGATTGGCTCTGTTTTCTGGCCGCCAAAAAGGCGAAAACGCGGGAGCGCTTGCGCATTTTCTCGATCGGGCGAAATACACTCGTCCGAGGCAACGATCAGTTCAGAGTACACTAATGGCTAGGCGATTCGAGTCATCCAAAGCTCGGACGATTATGTTCGCTTCATCTCTAATTATTATATATTTTCAATAGATTGGTAGCTAGAATGAGCGGTAATACTCGCCGAAGCTTGAGCCTCGTTCGAGTATTAAAGTAGCTCGAAACCACTTGCTGGCTCGACGGTATGTCGCCGGCTGCGAGTATCGAGCATTTACGTAACGAACACAGGAAGAACACGTGAAGCATACAATTAAAACAGTGACACAGGATCATTTTAAGTGTAAGACACATTTGTAAAGAACACAGTGAAAGAACACATTGCAGATGTTCCCGTACATCTGCTAACTTATATTAAGGACACCGTGCCGAACGGTGGAGAGGGTCGGAGCAGGGCTGAAGCCGCATGGAGGAGCAGAGCGGGGCTGGAGTGAAAATAGAAGGGTCATCACGGAGCGGAGCTGGATCAGGCATTGGCAGGAGCGGGGCTGAGAGTGAGCGGAGGGGCGGGGGCTGGGCAAGGTATGGAGGAGGCGGGCAGGACTGGGATCGGATAACGGGCGGGGTCACGGAGTGGAGGCTGGATGCAGTCATGCAGATGCGTATGGTAAAGCTAAAGTGGAGCGGAAGCGGGGGCTGAGCGGCATGGAGGAGCGGAGCGGGGGCTGGACTTTTTGGGATTTGGCTAGAAATTTTATGATCTTTTGATTGTTATTTTACAATCAGTCTCTAGAGAATGGGTGGTTAGAACTTTAAATTTTTTTGGTTTATCTATTTTTCAGCAGACTCCCTAGGGTACGTTTAAACTATACGGTTTCTCATTGGATTCCTACCAAATTCTTTTATAATGACAATAGAATCTGGTCTATTAGGCACCATGGGGTAGGGGGTGTTTACTGTTGCTGTTTACTGCAATATACAGCAGAACACCTAGCCTTTTAATGGCCAGAAGCTGCAGACGCCTTACCCTCTTCCCATACAACTTAAAAGGACTTGGTATGTAAGTATACTAATACTAATATGATCTAACATGGTTTATTTCATCTATAAGGAAAACCCATGAAAACAGAGGGGTTTCATTTTTAATGGCACTTCTCCAGATGGGTTAATGTTACCAGTGGAGGTGCCACAGGGGTTCAGTATTGGGGCACTTCTTTAATATTGTTTAACTATGACCTTGTAGTGGGTTCCAAAACAGTCCAGTTCAATAATTTTGGGCAGGGATACGAACTGTGTAAAGTAATAAATACATGAGGTCGATAGTTTTTAGGCATTACAGAGGATGTGTGTATAGGCTTGAGGAGTGGCAAGACAATGGTTTGTATTAGGTTTAATGTAGATAAATGTAAAGTTATGCCTGTGGGCCCATGGAGACAAAAAGTATAAGTAAGTTCTAAACGGTCTAATTACTTAGTAAAACTGGAGCTGAAAAGGACTTGGGGTATTGTTTGATGTAATACACTTAATATTTTGTGACCAGAGCGTAGGTGGCTGCGCTAAAGCAATACAATTATGGGATGTTTCAAGAGAGGAATAGATTCTCATGCATAGACATAGTTTTGCCTTATACAAACCCTGTCATGCCACACATGAATATTGTGTACAGTTTTGGGCAACCAGTGTATAAAAAAGGATATATTCGAGCTGGAAGACGGGTGGCAGAGAGAGCCACAGGATTATTCAGGGAATGGGGGAACTAGAATAACACTGACATATAAAAATTTGGGATTATTTCAGTGTATAAAAATACGACTGAGGGAGAAACTCATTAGTTTACATGTCCAAATACCTGAACTGACAGTACGAAGATCTCTCTAAAGATCTTTTTAATACTCGGCCTGTGACCAGGACAAGGGGCTAATCTCTACACGCTAGAGGAGAGGTAGGTTCTATTCTACCATTACCGTAGACCGGAGTTCTTTACTTAAGAGCTAGTTGAACATCTGTGGAACTCTCTGGCCGTCAGGAGGTTGTTATGCGCGACGCTATGTCTCATGTTAAGAGAGGCTGGATGCCTTTCTGGAGAGTAAAAAATATCACGGTTTTTCATGGGGATAAAACATTTATTTTAATTCTTTAGGCCCCTTTCACACTTGCGTTTTTTCACGCACGTTTTCTGCGCGTGCCTTTGTACGCGCAGAACTTGCATTGGTACTCTGACCGCATTGTAATATTGGGTCCGTTGTCAAAGACCTTGCATTTTTTTTTCACGCACACGACCCGCACGTTTTTTCAACGCTGCGTTTAATCTCGAACGATGCGCTTACGTTTTGCAAGTCCCGAGCACGTGGAAAACGCACCATACAAGTCTATGGGAGTTATGCCTCAAAACGCATTGCACTCTGCGACACTTGATCAAGTGTCCATGCAAGTGCAATGCGTTTGTTCACGCATCTATTGCCATAGAAAAGATAGAAGTCTCAGTCTGAGTGCGCATTTCATCAGGCGTCGCTTTTTCTGCGCGTGAAAACGCATGAAATTGCATTGAAAATGGCATTCTACAAAACTCGGCCTGTGAAAAACTGAGACACTGAACAACTCTGACTGAAAACTGATTGCACTCTGAGCAAAATGCGCGTTTTTCACTGACCAACAACTGATCGCACGACACTGATCAAACTCTGACCTTGAAATTGCTAACGCGAGTGGTGGGAAGGGGCCCTTAGGCCCTTCTCTCACTGCTTTTTCACGCGCAGAGTTCTGTCGCGGTGCTATTTGACGCTCAGACTCGTCAATTGCACTCTGTCCTTGTATCATGGGTCTTTTCTCGGCATTAGCGTGGTTTTTTACGCGCCGCGTAGCTGCCGTTCGTTTGCACGCGCGTCAAAATTCGCAGCAGTGCTCTATTTTTTGGCGGGTCACGCGGCGTTTTTCACATCACCTCCCCATTCAAGTCTATGGATTCTGGGCATCAATAACGCATTGGCACTCCATCATTGCAAGTGCAATGCGAGTGGCATTGCGTTTAACGTAAGAAGGGTTTGCCTAGGTGACCAGAATACATTATTTCCCCTGCTCGCGATCGAGGTCATTTTATTAAAAACAGCAATGAAGAACATGAAGAATAGAATTAAAATCATGTACACAGTGAACACAGTGACGCACAGATCATTTAAGATTAAAAACACGTGCAGAACACAGTGCAGATTAGTCAGATGTTCGCACATCTTCTTACCTTGTCGAAGATCGCGCGAGCGGTGCTAACAAATAATTCATGTGAAGAACAATATATATGTTTGTAGAACACATTGCAGACTTATTTTCATCATAAAACCATCTGCAATGTGTTCTATACATCACATATATATTGTCTTCACATGCTATTTTGTTCGTCGCCGTTCCGGCGCAAGTATCTCGCTGAGACATGTAAGCAGATGTGGCCGAACATCCTGTAATCTATTCTGCACTTGTTTCTGCCTGTGTTTTTATCTTAAATAGATCCTGTGGTACTGTGTTCACTGTGTACAGAATTTTTATTCTATTCTTCCTGTTCTTCACATCTGCTGAAATTGTCGGAGATCATATACGCGCAGGAACAGTGAAGAATAATCCGCGATGTTGCAATTATCAGAGTACATTATTTTTCGAATGTAATATACAGTCATTTTAATGCCAACCATTGTTCCCTTGAAATATGCTTCGAGTCTCCATTGAATCGGCGCTTCAAAACTGCGCCGAAAACGCAAAAAAACGCAAATTCTTCCAAGAGAAAATGCAACAAAAACGCAGGCATAAACGTCGTTTTCACGCATTGCACACTCACCGTAAACGCAAACGCTAGTGGTGGCAAGAGGCTTTAAGGCCCGGCTTCCATCACCTTGCGTTGCAGATCCGTCAGAGTTGATCAGGTGCGATCAGTTTTGGTCGTGAAAATGCACCTTTTTCATCGAGTGCAATCATTTTCAGTCAGAGTTTGTTCAGTGTTTCTCAGTTTTCACGCAGCTTTTTTGATGCAGATTCAGATGCAATTTCAATGCGTTTTTTGCACGTGTCAGAAATATGCGCAGTGAAATTGCTCAGGGCTGAGCTCTATCTTTTCTTCTATGGAGCATATTGATGGCTTGAAAAAACGCATTGCACTGCAAGTGGGTCCGCAAGCCCTTCTACACTTCGTTTTTTCACGCGCGTTTCTGCGCGTAGCTTTTGACGGCTTCAGTACTTGCATTGCACTCTGGACCACATTGTAATCATGGTCTTTTTCAGACTTTTTGCATTTTTTTTGCATCACACGACAGCACGCGCTGTTTTTTTTAAACGCATACAGCGTTAAATCTCAGCATGCTCTACTTTTTGGCAAGTCACGCAGCGTGAAAAACGCACCATACAATCTATGGAGAGATGCATCAAAAACGCATTGCAAACTCCTGAGACAACTTGCCAGTCCAATGCAAGTAGCATATGCGTTTTTCACGGCATCATTGCCATAGAAAAGATAGAGCTCGAGTTGCCCTGAGGCCCGATTTCACAGACTCGCGTTTTTCTGCGCGTGAAAAACGCATTGAAATTGCAATGAAATTGCCAGTCAACAAACGCGCGTGAAAACTTGGGACACTGACAACTCTGACTGAAAACATGATTGCACTCTGATTGCGCAAAAATGCGCGTTTTTCACTGAGCGGCAAAACTGAATCGACCCTGATACAAACTTTACAAGTGAATGCAACGCGAGTGTTGGATGGGCTCAGAGTGTTCCATGCATTTTTGATGCATCTCCATAGAATTGGTATGGTGTGTTTTTCCAGCGCTGACTTTGCAAAGTAGAGCATAGGTCCGAGATTTAATAAAAACGCGTGTTTTAAAAAACCGCAGCGTGTGTGCGTGAATAAAAATGCAAGTTTGACAGACCCTCATTGATTAAATGGGTCAGAGTGCAATGCCAAGTTCTGCGCGTGCAAAGCACGCGGTCAAGAAAACGCTGCAAAACCAATGTTAAGGGGCTCTTAAAGGTTGGATTGATGGGACCTGCGCTTTTGCCAGCCTTATATACTATGATCACTGATGATGATTGTCTAGGCCTCCTTCCACACTCGCAGCAGTTTGCATTTCAAGTCCAGAGTTTGATCAGTGGTGCGATCAGTTTTTGGTCAGTGAAACGCACATTTTACATCAGAGTGGCAGATCAGTTTTTCAGTCACGAGGTTGTTCAGTGTCCGTCAGTTTTTCACGCGCGTTTTTGATGCATTTCAGATGCAATTTCATGCCGTTTTTCACGCGCAGTGAAAACCGCATGAAAATGGCCCCTGCAGGACTGAGCTCTATGGCTACCCTCCCACTCTCGCTTTGCATTTCACGTCAGATTTGATCGGGGGCGATCAGTTTTTTGGGTTCAGTGAAAACGCACATTTTGCAATCAAGTTCAATCAGTTTTTCGTCCAGATGTTTGTTCAGTGTCTGCTAGTTGTTTTCATCAGGCGGCTTTTTTGGATCAATTCAGTGCAATTTCAAAATGTCGTTTTTCACTGCGCAGAAACGCGCGTGAACGGGACTCGGGACTGAGCTCTTCTTTCTATGGGCAATCTGATGCGTGAAACGCATTGCACTTGCATTGCACTTGCAAGGTCCTCAGTGTGGTCCATGCGTTTTGAATTGCATCTCCATAGACTTGTATGGTGCGTTTTTCATTTCACAAGCGCGCGTGACTTTGCAAAGTTAGAGCGATGTCGAGATTTAAACGCGCGTTTAAAAAAACGCGTCAGTGTGTGGCGTGGAAAAAAATGCAATTCCCTGAAAAGACCCATTGATTACAATGGGTCAGTAGTGCAATGCAAGTTCTTTCTCTGCGCGGCAAAAAGCACGCGTCAGAACGCGCGTAAAACGGCAAGGTGGAATGGGCCTCTTTCTATGGGCAATTGTCTGCTTGAATCAACGCATTGCACTTGCAACATTGCACTTGCAAAGTGTCTCAGAGTGGCATGCGTTTTTTGATGCTATCTCGCATAACTGTATTGTGCTTTTTCCACGCGCCAGTGACTTGCAAAAGTAAGAGCATGTCGAGATTAAAAACGCGGCTTAAAAAAACTCGCGTGTGTGCGTGAAAAAAAAATGCCAGTCGGAAAAGAACCCATTGATTAACAATGGTTCAGAGTGGCAATGCAAGTTCTGGCGCGTCTTAAATGCCCAGCGCAAACTCGCCAAGCGTGTAAAAACGCCGTAGTGTAGAAGATGGGCTCAGGCCCCCTTCCACACTCGCGTTGCATTTCACGTCAGAGTTTGATCAGGGTGCGATCAGTTTTATTGGTCAGTGGAAAACGCGCTTTTTGTCTCAGAGTGTCAATCATTTTTCAGTCCAGAGTTGTTCTTGCCTCAGTTTTTCACACTGTCGTTTTTGATGGCAATTTCATGGCAATTTGCACTGCCGTTTTTCACGCGCAGAAAACGCGCGTGAAATGGACTCAGGACTGAGCTCTATCTTTCTATGGTCATTTGAGGCGTGACAAAACTCATTGCACTTGCTATTGCACGTGCGTGTGTCTCAGAGTGGCAGCGATTTTTGTATGTCATCTCCAATAGTACTGGTAATGGTGCGTTTTTTCACGCGCGTGGCTTGCAAGAGTAGAGCATGTCCGAGATTAGGCCTTCCACAACTCGCGTTGCATCAGCGTGCAGAGTTGATCAGGGTGGCGATCATTTTTGTAGTGAAAACCGGGCATTTTGCCTCAGAGTGCATCAGTTTCAGGCAGTCAGAGTTTGGTTTCATGTCCTTTCGTTTTTTTTCACGCGCAGTTTTTGATGCAATTTCAATAGGCAATTTCATCCATGCGTTTTTCACGCGCAGAACGCGGCGTGAAATGGACTTCAGGACTGACTCTATCTTTTCTATTGCAATGTAATGCGTGAAAAACGGCATTGCCCTTGGCAATTGCACATTGCATAGTGTCTCAGAGTGGTCTAATGCGTTTGTTGAAGCATCTCCATAGACTTGTCTGTGCGTTTTCAGCGCGCATGGGTGACTGCAAAGTAGAGCATGTCCGATATTAACGGCGCGTTAAAAAACCGCGCGTGTGGTGCGTGAAAAAGTGCCAGTCTGCAAAAGACCCATTGATTATCAATGGTCAGAGTGCATGCAAGTTCTGCGCGTCAAAATTTTTAAAACCGCGCCTCAAGAAAAAAAACGCGCGTGAAAAAACGCAAGTGTAAAGGGGGCGTTAACGCGCGTTAAAAACGCGCAGCGGTGTTGTGCGTGAAAAAAATGCATCTGAAAAGACCCATTTGTTAGCAATGGGGCAAATTTAACTTACCCGGTCCATTCGGCAGTTCCCACGCGGACGCTTATCCTCCGCTCTGGATCGGGTCCGGCGCGGGATTTAATAAGGTAGTTCTTCCGCCGTTCCCACCAGGTGCGTCTGCTGCGCTGAAAGTAAACCACATCGCGCCGGAATGACAACCAGCTGACAGGTGAAGGTAAGCGTCCTTATGCGACACATTTTCCGTTTTGTAAATGCGGCCGGTTTTTCGCAATACGTCGGGTTTTTTCCGTTCGACACGCCCCCTACCGCGATTTCCGTCGGCGCGCATGCCAGCGTCCGATCGCCAACCAATCCGATCGCGTGCGCCAATCCGGACATTTAAGTACAAGCGTGGGCGCAAAAAACGAAATTTGGGTAGACAACGTCGGGAAAACGCGAATCGGGCCCTTAATAAATGACCCCCAATGGGTCAGAGTGTTCATGCAAGTTTCTGCGGGTCTAAAGCCGCGCAGAAAACGGCGCGTGAAAAACGGTCAGTGTGAAAGGGGGGGCGCCCTTAGCCCCTTCTCCACTGGCTGTTTTTTCACGCTCGAGTTTCTGCGGCGTGGTCCTTGACGGCTTCAGGAACTCGCATTGCAATCTGTCCCTTGTATTCATGGTCTTTTCTCCATTTGCGTGTTTTTCCATTCAAACGGCGCGTGCTTGGCGTTTCGTTTGCACGCGCGTGCAAATCGCAGCATGCTCTTTTTTTTTGCGAGTCACGCGCAATTTTCATTTTCATCACGCCCATTCAAGTCTATGGAGATGCATCAAAACGCATTGCAGCTCCGCATCATTGCAAGTGGGGCAATGCGAGTGGCAAGCCGTTTTTAAACGTAAGGGTTGCTAGGTGAGATCCAGTAAATAACAGTATTTCCTCCCTGCTCGCTAACGATCATTTCATTAAAAAACACATGAAGAACAGTGAAGAATAGAATAAAATCGCAGTGATACACAGTGAAAACCAGTGACGGCACAGGATCATTTACGATAAAACACAGTGCAGAACACAGTGCAGATAGATTCAGATGTTCGACACATCGCTTAACTACCTTGTCGGGAGAATACGCGGCGGAGGCGCCTGCGAACAAAATAGCATGTGAAGACCATATATATGTGTGTATAATACCACATTGCAGATGTTCCGCATCCCATCTGGCATGTCCTTCTTCACACATTATATTGTCTTCACATGCTATTTTTTTCGGGCAGCGCTGCCGCCGTATCTCCCGAAAGTATAAGCAGAATGTGCCGAACTCTGTAAATCGATCGGCACTGTGTTCTGCACTGTTTTTTATCTTAAATGATCCCCTGTGTCACGTTTTCAGCTGTGTTCACTGGTTATTATTCTATTCTTCAATGTTCTTCACATCTGCTAACATTGTCGGGAGCTACTAGTACTGCGCGTCGGACAGTGAAGAATAGATCGCAGATGTTTGCCATACTTCAGAGACATTATTTTTCAAATTAAATAAAACATTTTGATTCCCGAACCTTGGTCTCCTTTGAAAAGTCCCATTGACTTAAAAAACGCGCGTGAAAAACGCACTGACGAAACGCAAAAAAAACCAAACAAAAAATGAAACAAAAACGCTAGGCAAAAACGTCAGTTTTTTCATAGTCATTGCACCCTGACTGAAACGCAACAGCTAGTGTGCAAGAGGCCTTAGGCCGCTTCCACACTAGCGGTGCGTTTCACGTCAGGGTGCAATGCTGAAAAACTACGTTTTTGTGACGTTTTGTTTCAATTTGTTCGGCGTTTTTGCGTTTTCGGTGCGTTTTTCCGCGCGTTTTTTTAATTAATGGGGACTTTTCAAAGGGACGCAAGTTGGGAATAAAGGCTTTGTATTTAATTGAAAGAATGTCTTCTGAAAGTAGCAGATGTATGCCAAACATCGATACAATCTATTCTTCACTGTTCCGCGCGCGTATAGTATCTCCCGAAAGTTAGCAGATGTGAGAAAACATTGGAAGAATAGAATAAAAACAGTGAACACAGTGAAAACAGTGAACACAGGATCATTAAGTGAAAAAACTAAGTGCAAACACAGTGCAGAGATACAGATGGTTCGCAGCCATCTGCCCTTACTTGTCGGGAGATAGCCGGACGGTGCGAACAAAATAGCATGTGACAGAACAATATATATGTGTTGAAAAGACAGTGCAGAGTGTATGGAACCATCTGCAATTGTTCTTTACACACTCATATATATGGTTCTTAATGCTATTTGTTGCAACGCTCCGCGCGTATCTCCCGACAAGTATAGCAGACTGTGGCCGCAAATTGTAATTCTATTCTTGCACTGTGTTCTGCGAATGTGTGTTTCACTTATAATGATCCTGTGTTCACTGTGTTTCACTGTGTTCACGTTTTTATTCTTTTCTTTCACTGTCTTCATTGTGTTTTTTTAATTATTTGATCGTTCGCGAGCCAGGGGAAATACTGTTTACTGAGTCACCTAGCAACCCTTACGTTTAAAAACGCATTGCACTCGCATTGCATTGCAATGTTTTGCGAGTGCAACTGCGTTTTTGATACTTCCCCATCAGTACTGATGGGGCGTGAAAAATGGCGTAGGCTCGCAAAATGTAGCATGCTGCGATTTTTGACGCGCGTGCAAACGAACGTCAGAGCACGCGCGTGCCAAACAATACGAAATGAAGAAAGACCCCTTGAATCAATGGGACAGGTGCAATGCAAGTTCTGCGCGTCAAATGCACGCAGAACTCTCGCTGCCGTGAAAAACGCCAGTGAGAGGGGTCCTAAGAAACTTGTATGGCCCCTCACAAAGGAGCTCGCGTTGCATTCACGTCTCAGGAGTTTGATCAGGGTGTGCACGATCATTTTTGGTCAGTGAAAACGCGCATTTTTGCCATCAGAGTGCAATTCAGTTTTCAGTCATGTTTGTTCAGTGTTCTCAGTTTTTCACGAGCGTTTTTTTTTGATGCAATTTTCAATGAATTTTCATGCGTTTTTCACGCATCGAAAACCGGCGTGCATGATATGGACTCAGGACTGAGCTCATCTTTCTATGGGCAATTGTATGCGTGAAAAACGGCATTGCACTTGCATTGCACTTGCATAGTTCTCAGAGTGGCAATGCATTTTTGATGCATCTCCTTATAGACTGTGTATGGTGCGTTTTCAGCCCCGTGGTGACTTCGCAAACGTTAGAGCATGCTGAGATTTAAACGCGGCGTGAAAAAACAGTGCGTGTGTGTGAAAAAAAATGCAAGTCTGAAAGACTCATGATTAAGTGGGTCAGAGTGCAAGCTAAGTTCTGCGGCGCAAAGTCACGCAGCAGAAAAAACTGCCGTGAAAACGCAAGTGTGAAAGGGGGCTAAAGGTGTTACACAATTAGAAAATTACTATATTGCATTCATCTGTTTATGTAAGCTTTTGGCATTTGTTCAGGCGTCATCAACCATTGCTTGTAATTCTGTTAAACACCAAGCTGAATTCCTGTGTTTTAATCTATGTTGAAGATGAACTCTTTTTTTTGGCTTTCTCAGATGGATAAATGAAAGACATAGGCCCCCTTCCACACCGCGTTTGCAGGTCTCCGTCGAGTTTGGCAGGGTCGATCCGTTTTTGGTCCAGTGAAAAACGCGTCATTTTGCATAGAGTGGGCAAATCTTTTTACAGTCAGTTGTTCCAGTATGTCTCGTTTTTCCTAGCAGCGTTTTTGATGCCATTTCAATGCTATATTTCAATGCGTTTTCCACGCGCAGAAAAGCGCGTGTGAAATGGACTCAGGACCTGAGCTCATCTTTTCTCATGGCAATTGAGTGCTGAAAAAACGCATTGCACTTGCATTGCACTTGACGTGTCTAGATGGCAATGGGCGTTTTTTTGTATGCCTCTCCCAGACTTGTATGGTGAGTTTTTCACGCGCGTGATTGCAAAAGTAGAGCATGTCGAGATTTAAACGGCGTTAAAAAAACGTGAGTGTGTGCGTGAAAAAAAATGCAGAAGTCTGAAAAGACCCATTGATTACATGGTCAGAGTGCAATGCAAGTTCTGCGCGTCAAAAGCACGCGCGCAGAACCACGTGCGTGTAAAAACGCAAGTGTGAAAGGGGCCATAAACAGTTGGCTAAGTAGAACTTGGAAAAGGGTGTAGAGGAGAGCTAACGTGGGGTAAGTGGAGAAGGATCAAGGGCGGGGCTTGTTTGCAGCAAACGACCCTACTGTAACCACGTGGGTCTGTGGCTTGCGCACCGATCACTGGTTTTTCACCCTTCTAAATGCCCGCTGGAAAAGCATTAGTACGGTTTGCCATGACCTTGGGTCTTCCGAAGGACCCAAGGCTGTATGGTTTTTAACCTATTCATACATGGATGAGGAGGCAAATCCCTATAGTACTGGCTATACTGTAAAGGCAGTATGATTGTAGGACAATATTCAACTAGGGCTTAAGTACCCTAGGTGGTTCGAATAATAGTAAAAAAATTTTGTTTTAAAAGTTCAAGACAATTATATTTTATAAAAACTAAAATATCGAATACCCACCCCATTACAGCCTTCCTCTAGAATCATACAGAATATAATTAGAACAGCAAAAATCATGACTGGTAGGTATCGCTGTTTTCCAAAAAAGTCAATCGATCAAAATTAATACATTTCTTTCATGGCACCTATATTCTGTAACGGAAATACGCCCCCAATTTGAAATTAAACCACTTTGTTGCCATTTTAAAAACATATAAAAAAATTCATATAAAATGTGATCAATAAGGACCAATATAGAGTCCTATAAACTCTATAAACATATCAAAAGTCACAAAAAAATGCTGTCACCCAGAGTCTCAACCAACTAAGCATTAAAAAAGTTATTAGTGCCGACGATGGCAAATGAAAATCGTACGAGGTTTTATAATTTTTGTAAATGTAATGAAATCATATACAACTATCAAATTTGGTGTCCACCCATGCTCAGCACGAATCCAAGAAATGAAGTATGACATGCCATTTAGGGCGCACATGAAAACTGGGCTGTAAGAATCCAACCCACAAGAATACTGCACAAATTGTTTATTCACCATTGTGACTGCATTTGGATTTTTTTTTTTTCCTGCTCCGCCAGTACTTGCAATTTGTTATGGCGAAAACAAGCCTCATACAGCTTTTAATCATGAAAAATTATGGATTTTTGAAGTGGCTAGTAAAATGGAAACGAAAAAATAAAAAGAGGGCCTTGACATTAAGGTTAAGGGAATGGGAGGACTAGATACAAAGACAGATTACTAATCTGGGTGCTTATTCAGTTTACAAAAAATAAAATTAAGGGGGAGACTTATTACACATGTACTAATTTAACAAACACAAATGGACAGTACAGTACTATACAGAATAGGTTCTTAGGTTTGTTTATTAAAGTTTAACCCTTAAGGATGCAGCATTTTTTAGCTTAATGCGCCAGCGCGCATTTTTTGGATTCTGACATGTGCCGCTTTATATGGTTTATAATTTTGAACACTGTTACTTATCACAACGATTCTAAGAATTGTTTTCCTCCCCTCACATGTTGTACTTCATTTTAGTGGTAAATTGTGTCTGATCATTTTTGCATTTATTAAAAAAAATGATTTTGCCATTTTTGAAATTAATATATCATTGCGTTTTTTCAGGCAGATAGATTTACCACCTAATAGTAGTGCTGAATAACATTTCCATATGTTCTACTTACATTTTTCAATCATTTTGAATGTCGGATATAATTTATTTGTATGTCACGTGGCTTACAATCAAACATAGGTTTTCATATTTTCAGAATTGACTATTTTGGGGATAAATACTGGGGCTTATTTAAAAGGCTCCTGTGGCCGCATTTCCGACGGTTTCCCCTGACGTTTTTGGGATTGCACCACGACGCGATCGGACTGTGTCGCAATCACGTCCGCATTCAACGTGACAGAAATCGTGGGACAGGCCAACGGACGAATCTGACGGATTCGGACAATTCACAAGCCAAGCACTCCATGCACCGGGAAGAGAAGGTGAACTCAGACGGGGAAACGACGATGCAGATATCGAGCGAAACGTCTGGCAGTGAATCCTGCTATCCTCGTTGGACATTCCAGATCGGGATCGTCACAGGGACCCCGGGTAGTACATGTTTCCCCACTGTTTTGAATTCACCATCAAAAACCCCCTACATGAATAAACCCTTTTCAAAATTTGCAACATCCCCTCAAACTATCAGAAACAACTTTGGGAAGATTGTTAACCCTTGAGATCTTCATGGTATTACATCAAAATGAGGTGAATTTAGAATGGTCAAATTTTTTGGTTATATGTCATTTAGTTTAAAATTATCACATTATTTTCAAAGAGAAAACCCACCTTATATTTATATGAATATCTCCCAAGTCCAGAGACCCCCCCACGTCTGCCGTTGGGGGCGCACAGCGAGGTCGAGTAGGGAAGGAGGGTCCTGCAACTGCCAGGATTTTAGTTTCCTCCTCATTGGCCCATTTTGCAGGCCATACATTTTTGCTTTTTTGTTTATTGGCCCATGTGATGGCATTTTTTTTTGCGGAATGAGATTCTTTGCCAGTGTTACCTTTTTGGGGTTGGTATCTCCTATTGCTGAAAATTTAGGAACATTTTTGATGGCAGAGTAGAAAAGCTCTCAATTCTGTACTTGGATTTTTTAATTTTTTCACTGATGAGCCTAATTCATGGTTCTTTAATTCTATGGGTCGATACGATTATGGGATACCAACTTGAATATTTTTTCTTTTGTTTTACTAAATTTGCCAAAAAATAACACTAATGTGGGGAAAAATCTATCATTTTTGCATTGTCGTCTTTCAAGTGGAATTACATTTTTGTGCTACTGAGCTAGTTGATGGCTTGTTTTTTTGGCGAGACATGTTGTACTTTGCAACAAGTATCCATTCTGGAGTAGATATGTTATTTTGTTGATCACTTTTTATGCATTTTGTGGGATTCACATGTAAATCATAATTTTTGGCAAGGTTTCTTAGCAGGTTTTTTTTACAGCGTTTCATTCGTGCGGGTTAAAACAATGATATCATTTATTGTAAGGGTTGTTACAGACGCGGTGATGACTAATAATGGTGGGTTTGTGTATGATTTAGAAATTTTTTATAGTGTTTTATTGTCCTTCTTTTATGTTTGTGGTTACTAGCATTTTTATTGTTTATTGTTTTTTTTTTTTGAATGAGATTTTTTTTTTTCCACATGGGACTGAATATCAGAGAGTGCACATGAAAAATTCGGAGGGTGGCAGCAGCAGCATGAGGCCACTATTGGCACAATGACAAAGTGTGAGTAATGGCAGCAGCAGCAACATGAGGTCAGAGAGTGGCACAATGACATTTCTGGAGGTGGCACACAGCGATGAGTTCCCATAGTGGCACACTGACAAGTGTGGCGGTGGCAGTGCAGGCAGTATGGCATGAGGTCGAGAGTGGCACAATGACAAATTTTGGGTGGAGGTAGAGCGCACATGAGGCCACATAGTGGCACAATTACAAGGTGTGGAGGTGCCAGCAGCAGCAGCAGGAGGTCAGAGTGTGGCACAATGAAAAATTCTGGAGGTGCCAGTAACATCAAAAGAGCATCGGCCAGTAGTGGCACATGACCAGTGTGGAGGTGCCAGCAGCAAAGTCATGAGGTCAGAGAGTGGCACAATGACAATTCTGGAGGTAGCTAAGCAACATGAGGCCACATAGTGGCACAATTACAAAGTGTGGAGGTGGCAGCAGCAGCAGCAGCATAGGTCAGAGAGTGGCACAGTGAAATATTCTGGAGGTGCCCAGCAGCAGCAACAGCATGAGGTCAGTAAGTGGCACCATGACAAATCTGAGCGGTGCCATAGCAGGAGCATGCGGCACATAGTGGCACAATGACAAAGTGTGGAGGTGGTAGCAGCAGGAGCATGAGGTCAGAGAGTGGCATAATGACAAATTCTGGGGTGGCAGCACGCAAAAAGCATGCATGCGGTCCACATAGTGGCACATTGACAATGTGGAGGTGGTGGTCAGCAGGAGCATGAGGTCAGTAGAGTGGCATAATACAATTCTGGAGGTGTGGGCAGCAGCAGCAGCAGCATGCGGCCAAGTAGTGGCACAATGACAAGTTTGGAGGTGCCAGCAGCAACAGAGATGAGGTCGAGAGTGCACATGACAAATTCTGGAGGTGCAGCAGGCAGCACCACATGATGCCGCATAGTGGCACAATGACAAGGTGTGAGGTGCCATAGCAGTAGCAGGAGTCAGAAGTGGCACAATTAGTGTGAAGGTTGGTGATAATGGGAGGCAAATGGACAACTGGCAGCAGAGTGTGTGGCATCAGCCGCGTGGCAGCATCAAATAATGCTGAGGGGAGGCGTCATGGCTGAGCTAATCGAATGACATACACATTGCTGTGAAAATCCTGGCCGATCCACGGCTGATTCATCTTGACAAAAGGTCAGTCCTCCAGATTACGGGTGGACAAGTCGGTTCTCCTTGGGTATAACGATGGCCCCTTCGCACTGAGCACCTACTGATGCCACACACTGGCAAAGCAGGACGCTTCTCTCTACTGTCAACTCCGCAAGTTGTGGGCACACATCAAGTTTGGCTGCGCCAGTAGTCCAGGGGACCTCTACATGGGCTGGTGTAGGGTCTGCTCGATGTCATGCTGTTGCTGCTGTACTTTGCAACGTATCATTCTGGAGTAGATATGTTATTTGATCACTTTTTTTGCATTTTTTGTGGGATTTCACATTTAAAAATCATAATTTTGGCAGGTTTTCTACAGGTTTTTTTTTACAAGCGTTCACTGTCGGGTTAAAAAATGATATATTATTGTAAGGGTTGTTACAGACGGTGTGATACTATATATGTGGGGTTTGTGTTAGATTTAGACTTTTTTTAGTGTTTTATGTCTCTTATATGTTTTGTAGTTAAAAGCATTTTTATGATTTTATTGTTTATTTTTTATTGAATGAGATTTTTTTTTTCACTTTTTAACGTTTCCAACCATGGACATGACAAACACATCTGATTGCTTGTTCATGATAATACTCTGCAATACTGTGTATTGCAGGATTAGCATGGCAGCCTATGCACATGCATAGGCTGACACTGTGCCTGTAAGATGACATCATAGACACCATCTTCCAGGCAGTGCCTACAGGCAGCTCTGGGATCCTGATCAACCCCAGGGCTGCCTATAGCAATGATCGGCACCACCTGAAGGGTGGGGGGTGGGGCGATCGTGGGGGAAAGACCCCCACGAACGAGTTAATGCTGCGTTCTCTCACTGAACGTGGCATTTAAAAGGGTTAAACACCCAAGATTGGGAGCCACTCTGTGTGGAGGTGACAGCAACAGCAGCATAAGGTTAGAGAAGTGCACAATGAAAATTCGGGGTCCAGCAGCAGGAGCATGAGGTTAGAGAGTGGCAACATGACACATTCTGGAGGTGCAGCAGGCAGCATGAGTCCACATAGTGGCACAATGGACAAGTTGGCGGTGGCAGCAGCAGTAGCATGAGGTCAGAGTGTGGCACAATGACAAATTGTGAGTTAGCAGCAACATGAGGCCCACATGTGGCACAATTACAAAGTGTGGAGGTGGCAGCAGCAGCAGCATGAGGTCAGAGAGTGGCACAATGAAATATTCTGGAGTGCCAGCAGCAGCACAGCATGAGGTCATAGAGTGGCACATGACAAATTCTGGAGGTGCCGGTAGTCACAGCAGCATAAGGCCACATAGTGGCACAATGACAAAGTGTGGCAGGTGGTAAGAAGCAGGAGCATGAGGTCAGAGAGTGGCATAAGTACAATTCTGGAGGTGGCAGCAACACAGCAGCATGCGGCCACATAGTGGCACAATGACAAAGTGTGGAGGTGGTAGCAGCAGGAGCATGAGTCAAGAGTGGCTATATGACAAATTCTGAGGTGCAGCAACAGCAGACAGCATGCGGACAAGTAGTGGCACAATGAACAAAGTGTGGAGGTGCCGCCAGCAACATGCATGAGTCAGGAGAGTGGCACAATGACAAATTCTGGAGGTGGCAGCAGCAGCACCACATGATGCCGCATAGTGGGCACAATGACAAGTGTGAGGTGCGCAGTAGCAGTAGGCGAGGAGGTCAGAAAGTGCACAATGAGTGTGGAGGTGGAGTAATGGGAGGCAAATGGAGCACCTGGCAGCAGACGTGTGCCATCAGCTCTCGGGCAGCATCAAAATAATTGCTGAGGGGGGCGTCATGGCTGAGCTAATCAGATGCATAAACATTGGCTGTGTTGAAAATCCTGGCCGATCCACGGCTGATTCATCTTGACAAAAGGTCAGTCTCCTCCACATCGTGTGGAGG